>JAODXP020000016.1:4931711-4979211 GCA_027497455.2 Sardinella longiceps | reverse complement strand
AAATGTTTCTTGGCAATTACATAAACATTATGTCTTACTCTTAAAATGACATAATGTTTATGTAATTGCCAAGAAACATTTTATTTTGTCCAGGCATGGACTGGCAAAAAGGCATAGTGGCTGGGTGGGTCGATGGTCATTTTTAGGCCAGGATATTGGGCTAGTCCAATTAAAACTCATGTAAATATCAATGCAATGTATCAAATTCAGTGAAATTTTAGCTTGCCATACCATTTTTAAATATATATATATATATTTTTATCCCAGTCCAGCCCTGATCATCTTCATAGACCAAAGATTTACATGCTGAAAGGTTTCTACAGCTTAATATAGGCTATAAAAGTTAAAAACACTATAATTTTGGATTTTGTCTTAATTGGGCATTGTAAACATCTCTAAAGGCCCACGCATTATGTAATTAAAAGTATGGTCTCAGAAATTATGTCATAGTTTAATCATCAAACTCAGCTTAAAATGCAAGACACAAAAATGATAAATTAGTTAACTATTTTTGTGCACAATATTAGGTCCAGCCTTTACTACAACTGTAGACTTTATTGTTTTCAAAATAAAGTTCAGGAAAATAAGTTACGAAAAATATGACGTTGGAAAAGTAGATAAGGTAAGATTAGTACTTTTTTTTCATCTCGTGGGAAATTCAAGAAGTAGCGAACTACATTGCCTTGTCTTCAGTTATAATTCTCGCGATGGAGCTTGTATTAAATGGAGATGTTTTTATGCTTTGGATCACACATAAATGCATTGAATATTCTAAGCTGTGCCATAGCGCAGGCCCTGCAAGAAACTCTCTCTGCCTCTCCATCCACTGATAACCAAGAGCAGGCTTTTTACAAACGCAACTGAAAACACATCTTTTCTTTTCGTGGCAACAAATTCAAACTCATGTCGGACCTGACCAAACAGTACACTCTCAGATTTGCTAATTACTTTTGACGTTGAGAAGTTGTTTGTGCGCTTGTTAACAGCTTGATTAATATACGAATGAACCTGCCAACTACTGTAGCGCTCTTCTGAACTATTGGAGGAAGGTAAACAGTTGGCTAGTCTATTTGGATGTTTTTACTTTCAACTAGGTTAGGTCGACTGTGGGAAATGCGGGACTGATGTTCAATCTGCGTGCCGTGGGACAAAAGGTAAAATTACTGTACAGTACAACGCAAAGCGGGACAGGTGGTCACCTAGCTGGGTGTAAGAGTATTTGCTCTGGGTCCTAATGAAGTGGTGAACTAGTTTGAGTGTGTCTGTGTGTGTGTGTGTGTGTGTGTGTGTGTGTGTGTGTGTGTGTGTGTGTGTGTGTGTTACCTGACTAAGAAGGGCTGGGCGTAGCAGTATTTGGTCTGGGTCCTGATGAGGTGGTGAGTTTGCAGCAGGTGTGGAAGAAGAATGCTTGGTCTGACTTTATCTATTTTAGTCATCACCACCTAGAGAGAGAGAGAGAGAGAGAGACAGAGAGAGAGAGAGACAGACAGACAGAGAGAGAGAGAGAGACAGACAGACAGAGAGAGACAG
This sequence comes from Sardinella longiceps, assembly GCA_027497455.2. Taxonomy (NCBI): domain Eukaryota; kingdom Metazoa; phylum Chordata; class Actinopteri; order Clupeiformes; family Clupeidae; genus Sardinella; species Sardinella longiceps. The sequence continues at coordinate 4,977,681 of JAODXP020000016.1, read as the reverse complement.
AGAGAGACAGAGAGAGAGAGAGAGAGAGAGAGAGAGGGAGGAAAAGAAGGAGAAAACTTAACTGATAAACTAGAACCTGAGAGCTTTCTATGTATTTCTAGATCACTCTCGCTGTGTTTTCATTCTATTCACATTTCATATTTGACTTTTCATATTTGTGCATGTGTGTACATTTTCATAAACTAAGCAAAGCAAAGAAAAAAAACTGTCTTTTCAAGTGACATTATCCAACCATCTGTGGGATAAAAATGAAATCCTGCCAGGACAACATCCATAGATAAAACCCAGTAAATGTGACCACCAGCAAATGAAACTGTTGCCATCAACTTCAATCACATTAAGTAAATCAGGTGACTCCAATTTAGCATGATGTTACTTTGTATGTTTCCAACTGAGGATTTCTTATTTACATAACTGGTATGTGCATGAACAAGTTGGGTAGAAACAGGTTTCTGACTTGTTGAAAAGTTGTGTTCTATTGCCACCTGCTGTTCATCTTGAGAACAGCAACAGATTGGCTCATTCCAAACACACTTTCTAAACACACATTTAAATAAAATATGAAAACAATAAAAAGATAGCATGTTCATTTTCCAGAAGTTAAAAGGCCTTTGTTGCTCTAAATTATATTAACCTTTATTACTTTGACATGAAACATCATTTCAAACCATGCTTAAAACACGAAAGACTTGTCGTCAGCCTTAGAAGTTTCACATTGGTGTCAGCAACGGTTTATAAACACGAGTTAAAAACACTCAAAATGTTTTCAGCTGTATAAGAAGTTTCAGTCATAAACTGCCATTTTTTACATGCTTTCTGAGTAAAAAATTTACTTGGTTGAGCTGGTATGTCCAAACTGTTGACATACACACACGTTTGATATTATTCCATTCTTTTTAAAGTAACTTCTCTGATCTTTTCCTTTTCATAGAAGTTTAGGTGCACTGGCTCCCCAGAGAGTATGGAATATTAACAAGCTGTACAAATAAAGGGGTTTTCTTGAAGTGATGGATTCCGAGTATATTCTGAGTGTTTTTAAATCATGTAAAATTCAGCTGATGCCAAAGTAACATGTCTGATGAATGGTGTCTGGTTTTAGCAGAGAGTTGGGCAGTGTGCACTCACCACATACGGCAGGCCAAACTCCTCACACATCTCCACGGCGACCAGGTCTGCTCTCTGAGGCCCCACAGAGCCGTCCACCAATAGGAATGTCCGCACTAGACTAGACCACAAACAAACACAAGCGCACATGAGCCATGATTATTACCATCTCTCTCAGTTGTCATACCTTTCTACACACTCACACACATGGACACACACCCTAAGACAGACTACAAGGGCTCCACCATGTGTCCTATGGCCGTAGCCAGACAGACAGACAGACAGACAGACAGACAGACAGCCAGACAGACAGACACACACACACACACTCATCCCAGGCTTGCAGGTAGGGCTCAACCATGTCCACAAAGTCTCTGTGAGGCTTATGGCCATAGCCAGACACACACACACACACACACACACACTTTTCACTTTTCCCGGGCCTGCAGGTAGGGCTCTACCATGTCCACAAAGTCTCTGGGAGCCTTATAGCCGTAGCCAGACACATTCTCAGACACACACACAGACGCACTCACTCACTCACTCATACAGACACACACACATACTTTTCCCGGGCCTGCAGGTAGGGTTCAACCATGTCCACAAAGTCTCTGGGAGCCTTATATCCGTATCCAGGCATATCCACTAGACTAAAGGCCTGGCCCACACGGAAGAAGTTCATCTTCTTAGTGTGACCCTGAGAGTGAGAGAGAGAGAGAGAGAGAGAGAGAGAGAGAGAGAGAGAGATTTACATAGAGTATATTATATAGCATGAGCATATTAGAATGCTCATTACTATTTAAAGGACATCTAAAGCTGATTTGGTGGATCAGAGGAGTAAAGATTAGCAGGGGGACACTATAGTGGCAGTTGGTGAATCCACCTTATTCATAGTTCCCCATGATACCTTGCATGGAAAAGTTTAAATATAATAGTTTTTACTCAGAAGCGTGGTACACAGTACCATAGACCAGTATTACGTTCAGCGTCCAAAGCAGATTCTCGGAAATTCCACCCCTTTTGTTGCCACAGTCAGCAGCGGGCCCAGGAATAAGGTGGATAAAAGTGTGTTGTGGTGGTGTGTAACTGATGTTAGAGTGTTCTGGGTGGTCATGTTGGCTCTCACTGGCGTGAGAGTGAGATAAGAGAGAGAATGTTGTGTATTTCTCTGCAAGAGAGTGTGTTGTGGTGGTGTGTCACTGATGTTTGAGACAGAGCAAGTGTGTGTTATGTGTGTTGTGTCTCACCGGAGTTTTGGAGACTCGGACCTCCACCTCTGGAGCCAGAGAGAACAGAGCCCTGATGAGGGACGACTTCCCAACATTACTGCGGCCAATGAAACACACCTATATGCGCACACACGTACATGCAGAGAGAGAGAGAGAGAGAGAGAGAGAGAGAGAGAGAGAGAGAGAGAGAGAGGGAAGTCCTTTACATTGCCTAGGATACTTTCACTTTCTAATGAGCTTGCTGCCCAATCACACTAACGTTAAACTTCCATAAAGTCAATTTGAAATGAGAACTGTAGGTTAATCAAAAGCGTCTCCTCTACACGCACCTCTGGCTGCTGTATCTCAGGGACGTGGTCTATGCGGACTGCGGAGGTGGTGTAGAGTATAGGATGCTTAGCGGAGGTAAACAGCTCCTCTGCCCGCTGCAGGTCTTTCTCGCCGGGGTGGAAGAGCTGGAAGTCCCCTATAGCAATCCCGCGGTCCAAATAACCCTCAAGCGCACTGAAGGGGAAAAGGACACCACGCCGCTTCCTTTCTGACAGCCGGCTGACCTGCTGGAATGAAGCCTGGCTATGGGCACTCAGACGGGGCAACAGCCACGGGTGAGCCCGAGATTGTGAACGAAGCAACAGTCTAAGTTGGGGTAACGTTAACATTGCACGTAGCCTAACGTTAGCTGTACCCGCGTTGCATTTTCTGCTACCTTTTCAGCACGGGGTTTCATACATTAAGTAGACCAAGAAGGTCGTTTTTCGGAAGGCTATAGTTCATTCAACAGTTAGATTTATAAAAACAAACTTGAGCAATGTCAGTCGGATTGGTGACAAGCGTTGGGTGTACCAACGTAAAAAGTCCGTCTAGAAAGTTGATGTGTGCCTATAGTTCCCGATGTTATTTCAGAACACTCAGCAAAAAAAATGTAGCCTATGTTAGGTCGAGTATCATACTTCTTCGAATAGGCCGGCCTACATTGAAAAACACATTTTGCATTTGACATAGTTGTAAAACTCGGAGCATTAAGACAGAATGTACAGTGTTTAAAGACTCTCGTAATTTTACTGATGTAGGCATGGAGACCCTAAGTAAGATGGAAAAAGAAAACTTTCTGGTGCGCAGAGAAGCTGATAATTCACACAAAGAGGACAAATCACTTGTCCACACAGCAAGAAAATTCTAAAGCTGGAATACACGGGGCTAGAAAGAATAATTTGTCCCAATACAACTGCAACTTTTTCAAGAAGTAGCCTAGGCTTGGCTATAAATTAGAGGCAAAATGTTCAAGTGTTTATTTAACACACAACATAGGCTAAGTGCACATATAGGCCTACATCATACTCATACAACATATAGCCTAGCCTATACAGTTAATTACAGAAAATTCAGTGTTACAGTGTCCGAAGTCATGGTCAAGTGTTGCCACCCCTGAACATAGTCCCTAAGTTCATTTCTTTTATACACTGGATCAACACACACACACACACACACACACACACACACACACACACACACACAATCACTGCCATGATGCCATTACGAAATCAGAAGGTTCAGAAGGCTCCAGTATCAGAAAGCAGGGTTAAATGGGTTAAAATTTAAATAAGATTGAACACCTAGTGGAGATCCCAAAACTGCTGTTGGAACAGGGACCCTTCCAATAGAGACCTGGAGCAGTTTGTATATGACACATATTTTCTTGGGTACATAACCTAGCCTACATTTTTGGTCTTGTCCCTTCAAAGATTTGTTGCATTTGATTCTCGCTTCTCTGTGTTCTATGGCCTTATTTCACACCTGAACATTCTGAGATTCTAAAACCATTCCATGGTAGTAAACTGAACATTCTATCATTGAAATGCATTGAATTTATCCCTTTTTCTGACTTGAAAAAATGGTTATAATATTTAAGAGACAAGACCAATGCCTGGTTTGGAAAGCTTTGAGGAAACTATGAGGAGTCTAGACCAAGACCACAAAATAATTTACATAACACCCCAGTCAATATCCAAAATGTGCACAATTCTACATTGGGGATTTATTATAGCCAGGCAAATGCCGCCTACTGGCTCCGCTCCACTCATTTCATTTAGTTCCTCCAGACTGGAAACATGGCATTGCATTTCACTCATACGCAGATGATACACAGCTTTATCTCTCTATGAAGCCTAGCGACTGCACTCCAACAACCAAACTCAATGCCTGTCTTGAAGACATTAAAGTTTGGATGTCAAAAAATTTCTTATGCTTGAACTCAGATAAAACTGAAGTTATGATGATTCCCTCTAAACAACTGAAGGACACCTCGCTTCATCATAGCTCACGCATTTGTTACCTCCAGACTCGACTACTGCAATGCTCTGTTCTCAGGGTGCAGTAACACCTGCATTAAAAGTCTACAGCTAATCCAAAATGCAGCAGCTAGAACACTCACTAGAACTAAGAAATATGAACATATTTCTCCCATTCTAGCATCTCTACACTGGCTTCCTGTCAAAAGTCGAATTAACTTCAAAATCCTTCTCATGACGTATAAGGCACTTAATGGCTTAGCTCCTGCGTATATTACAGATTTACTTGTTCCATACCATCCAGCAAGACCTCTGAGATCTCAAAATGCTGGCCTCCTTGAAAAAGTGACCATATCTAAAACTACAATTGGGGGAAGAGCTTTTGCCTATCGAGCACCTCTTCTATGGAATTCTATTCTAGAGCTGGAAATATTTGCCCGAACCCAACGGGGCCCAACAGGACCTGCCGGGTTCGGGCCGGTTCGGGGTCTAATTTCAATTTTCCAAGTGGGCCCGGCTCGGGCTCGGGCTGAAAGCCGATGCGCGGCAAATATGCGATCACATGATACGCCTAACGTTCGATCTACAGGCATGCGTTAGTAGATGCAAAATGGATGTAGAAGAAGTTAAACGGAGATTAGCCCTTGGCGAATTCATGTTGGTCGAGCCAGTAAATGCGAGGTCGGAGGTGTGGAAACATTTTGAGCACGTTCACAATGAGAAAAACGAGGCAGTGGGGTATGTCAAATGCAAGAAGTGCGACGTGATGTTAAAGTATGACGGCAAGACAACTGGTTATTTTTCTTTTAACTTTGGGCAGATCATTTATTTTAGCCTTGAAGTTCTTGAACTTCAGACATCTGTAGGCTAACTAATCTGAATAAAAAACGTAGACATGTTCAGCAAAAATGACTCATTGTTGACTGCTTTGATATGCGCACAATTGAAAAATGTCGGGTTGCAAACGGGTTCGGGCTCTATGAAGCTGTCAATCATACGGGCCGGGGCGGGCTCGGGTGGAGTTCTCTCGGGCTGGGGCCGGTTCGGGTCTTAGTTTTAAGGCCCGTTTCAAGCTCTATTCTATTCCTCCCTACATTCGCGAAGCGGACACTCTCAATACCTTTAAGTCTAGACTTAAAACCTTCCTTTTTGACATTTCCTATAATTAGGAGTGGGCCATGACATATCACCACTCCTCTTGGGCCTTCCTGGGAGGGCTACCTCTGCTGTTTTTCCAAGGCGGCCACTGACCACCCCCTTCTGGGTTGGTGAGATGCCATGTACCATACCTTAGTTATGCTGCGATAGCCTAGTGCTGCCACCTTCTGCACACTTGCCATCCTGTACAACCCTCTTTCTCCTCTCTCTCTCTCCCTCTCCACACTCTAGCTAGATTATATGACACATATCATGAAGTGATATCCTCCTAGATTGGCCTAACCCTCTTGTTTCTGTTTCTTTTGTCTCTCTTGCCTCCTCTGCCCCGACGCACTGGCTGAGTGATGAACCTCCCTGCCACCAACCCTACCCCACTACGGATGCTAACCATCCATTATGATAAATGTTTCTGCCCATCTAGGGTCTTTGTGTGTTGTCTTGGTCTCAGTATTAACTGTAAAACAGTGGAGAATATTTTATAACCTCCACTGATGATGCTATGGCATATGTGTGCAAAACAACTCAAAAGGTTCTGAACAGATATACAAATATTGATACAAATATTGATTTCAAACATGGGTAATAGGTTAAGGAACAAATGATTACATTTTCGTGGTGATCCAGAACACCATCAGGAATGTTGTGTATGTCATTGACCCTGGCAGAGTTCTGCACTCTCTGGGTGATTTGTTAGTTTTTTTTTTTTTTTTTTTTTAGATTGATTGATTAATTGATTGAAAGCTTCTCTTACATCTTTCTACCAACTGTCTGCACTATACCCCACAACATCCATAAAATTAAGATACAGTACATGTAAGAATACAACAAAAAATGTTAGGCCATTGAACACAGCAACACTAAACACTGATCTACTGTATAGCTGAATGTTTTTAAATGTAACAAAATTTCTTGGATAAAACATTTTATGAAATGTCTGCTTACTGTTTGGCGGAAGAGCATTAAAGCTGCTTGCTTTCTTTATAGGAACAGCTGGTCTGTGGTCTGATCCTGTCTGTGACCTGAAGGAGCTGTATGCAGAACTACTGACAGACCAGGAGTCTGAGGGGGAGTCTCCTGTCACTGAGAGAGAGAAGAAACACAGATCAATATTATAAAATACATATAATAATTGGAATGGCTATGAATATATTTCTGTAAAGATACTAATTAATCCAGGTCATGGTTATAAAATGAAGGTCATTATTAGACTTATTTTTAGTGCTTGAATATGTACCATGCATTTGGTGGGGAAAGGCCTTTGCAAACATTAGTGGTCATTTAACCACCAGTTTCTAGACCATGCTAAGGAAAAGAAATACTACAAAAGGGTATATGGCTGAAAAAGATGAATAGCATCTACTGTATGTCAATCTGGAACAACCAACTTTGAACTGAGGCTTTGAACATTGCATCATCGGTCAACAATACCATTCTTCTGTGAGATCTCATTCGAGAAGGCTTAACTGCTCTTCACACCCTGATTAAAGTCATCATAATGACTCTCACTGCTCAATGTCCAAAAAGAACTCCAGTCACCTATAGCTTACAGCAGAACTTTTGACGAATATACAAGATAAAGCAAACCACATCTCTTGGAACTTCGGAGTTAAAGCATAGCCCAGTTGCATGAACTTTCTAACAGCACTAGATTTCGCATGGAATGAAAGAATTTTGAACAGCATAGACCGAACGTGAACACAATGGCGAACAAGCACTTTACATTGAGTCACCGGTACCTCAGATCTTACTTTTGGTTTAGAATAATCTGAGTTTCCATTGATTCAGTGTAAAGTGTTTGTTCGCCTCTGCGATCACGTTCGGTCTATACTGTTCCAAATTGTTTTGTTCTACTCTCTAACTAGTTCATTTAGCAGGCTTGTTCAACAGGGCTAGGCTTGAATTCATTCCGGAGCAACACTTTAAGGATCGTGAAAGAGGTATTCACCAATCTCATAGCGTTGTCCTCTGTTTGCTGCCACCATCTCTTCTATCTTCTCCATCAGCTGAGTAACCTGCATGTGATCATCTCTCTTCTGGTTGTTGAGGACATGATATCTGTTCCCACATTTCTCTACCAGCCACTGCAGACTCTCTCCTTCACTCTCAATGTGCTGCTCAATGGGTGTGTCTCCCAGACAGTCTCCACAGGTGAACAGCACTATAGTGTGACTCCAGACTCTCTCACCCAGAAGCTCCAGGTGTTCCTGAACTGATTCTCTGTGTGTCTCTGTGAATGAAAAGTCCACACCTATGACCAGCAGAAGAGCATGTGGTCCAGGAGGACATAGAGACACACTGAGCTCAATCTCATCTTTAGTCAGTTGAGGCGTGTATTCTAACTGGAAATTCCACCACCATCCTGGAGCCTCCACCACAGTGACCTGTCTCCCTGCTACTTCTCCATGTATCTTAACACACTGAGCTGATCTCCCTAGAGTATCAAATTCCTCTCTGCCCAGGATGGTGTTTCCTAATGAACTCTTCCCAGCACATCTGTATCCCAGCAGCACTGTCCTCAAAGCAGAGACATGATAAACTTTACCTGAAAGGAATATGCAAAGATACAATAGTACTGGATGAAGAATCCAAAAACATTCATAAGTCACTTTAAAATATATGTAATATAAAATATAATTGAATAAACTGGTGATTGTGTTTTGGCAGCATTGTACTTGGTGTCTTCTTGACTCACTCATCTGTGACCTGAGAGCCTCTCTCTGTCTCTTCACCTTCATCATCCTCTTTCTCACTCTCTCTTCATCTCTCTTCTTCTTCTCCAACTCTTTTATTCTCTGTCTGTCCATCTCATAGTGTTGTCCTCCATTTTCTGCCACCATCTCTTCTATCTTCTCCATCAGCTGAGTCACCTGCATGTGATCATCTCTCTTCTGGTTGTTGAGGACATGATATCTGTTCCCACATTTCTCTACCAGCCACTGCAGACTCTCTCCTTCACTCTCAATGTGCTGCTCAATGGGTGTGTCTCCCAGCCAGTCTCCACAGGTGAACAGAACTATAGTGTGACTCCATACTCTCTCACCCAGAAGCTCCAGGTGTTCCTGAACTGATCTCCTCTCTGTCTCAGTGAATGAAAAGTCCACACGTATGACCAGCAGTAACGCGTGGGGTCCAGGAGGACACAGACACACACTCAACTCAATCTCATCTTTAGTCAGTTGAGGTGTGTCCTCTAACTGGTAATTCCTACACCATCCTGGAGCCTCCACCACAGTGACGTGTCTCCCAGCTACTTCTCCCTGTTTATTCACACACTGAGCTGATTTCCCCACAGTATCAATGTTCTTTCTGCTCAGGATGGTGTTTTCTGATGAACTCTTCCCACCACCTATGTATCCCAGCAGCACAATTTTCAACTTGGACATATAATGAGCTTCACCTGAGAGTAAGAATGGTAGTAAAAATATCCCAATCAATACAAAATGGAAAAGATTCAGTTACCTTTTAAGCTTAATTCAGACTGAAGATCCGCTACGAGATGAGACAGTTTTAGGGAGCAGTTGCGGCGGTGTGAATCAATAATCACAGGTTGTTGCAAGCCTTCGCAAAAGATTTGTCAAATCGCAGTTTCTGAGTTTTAGAATGTTACAGGTTTTTAGAATGTCACAGCCCGTTTCGTCGCAGATCTTTGGTCGTCTGCAGCTACCTTTACATGTCTAAGGCAGAACCAATTTAATTAATGATAATACGTGCCTTTTGTATTATGCTGATAGTTCAGTTTGAAACAAGTCAAGCCTATTTGATATCTCAGCACAGACACAAGAGCTGATACACAAGTTGTTGAGTAGAACTACCATAACTTATAACTCACCTATATGTGATCTGAGAGACTCTCTCTCTCTCTTCACCCTCATCATCCTCTCTCTCCCTCTCTCTTCCTCTCTCCTCCTCTTCTCCTCCAACTCCTTTATTCTCTGTCTGTCCATCTCATAATGTTGTCCTCTGTTTTCTGCCACCATCTCTTCTATCTTCTCCATCAGCTGAGTAACCTGCATGTGATCATCTCTCTTCTGGTTGTTGAGGACATGATATCTGTTCCCACATTTCTCTACCAGCCACTGCAGACTCTCTCCTTCACTCTCAATGTGCTGCTCAATGGGTGTGTCTCCTAGGCGGCCTCCATATGTGAACAGAACAATAGTGTGACTCCACACTCTCTCACCCAGAAGCTCCAGGTGATCCTGAACTGATTCTCTGTGTGTCTCTGTGAATGAAAAGTCCACACCTATGACCAGCAGAAGAGCATGTGGTCCAGGAGGACATAGAGACACACTGAGCTCAATCTCATCTTTAGTCAGTTGAGGCGTGAACTCTAACTGGAAAGTCCACCACCATCCTGGAGACTCCACCACAGTGATGTGTCTCCCTGTTACTTCTCCCTGTCTCTTCACACACTTGGCTGTTCGTACTACAGTATCAAACTCTTCTCTGCCCAGGATAATGTTTCCTGAGGAACTCTTCCCAGCATATCTGTATCCCAGCAGCACAATCCTCAGATTTGAGATTTGAGTGGTGTTGACTATGAAAAATAAACAGAAAATACAAATACATTAAAGAAATAGCTAGAGAAAAAATATGCACAAAGGAAATTCTCCTTAAAATAGGCTTATAGTAAAATTCTGTTTACAGAAAAAAACGGACTCACCCAAGTCAGAGTGTTTTGGAGCAGCCATTTGTCTCCCACCTACAGTACTGTCTAGGTTTTTTTTTCTCCATACACTTAAGTCATGTCCACTCATCCAATATTAAAGACCTTTATTTTTTATTAAAAAACAAAACAAAAAACATGTTGACACATTAATACTGACACTGTATATAAAACAATTATGCTTGACTCTCAATATATGCGCGAAAACTGACATTTCTAAGTTTTTGACAGTGAAAAATACATTTTTTCTATTATTTGAATACAATTTAACCATCAATAATCAATGCAGGAATCAGTGCTGTTTTTGGGGCTGTTATCTCAGTTTTCCAAAACAAGTGCTTGTTTAGTTTTATGCAGTTTAATGTAGGCCTACTTTGTTTATGTAAGGGTTCTGTCTCCTGTGTCTCGTCTGAGTTTAGTTTCTAGTTTACCTGGTCTCTAGTCTGTTTCTGTCTTTAGTTCATATTCCTCGTTTCTCCTGTGTTTTCTGTGTCTCTAGTTTTGTGTCCTGAGTTTATAGTGTTCACCTGTGTTCTGTCTTCCTGTTTGCCATGTGCCTTTGTTTACTGCTTGTCCACGCCCCCTGTGTTTTCCTGGTTTTGTCATGTGATCTTGTCTCTTGTTCCCTAGTTCCTGGTTTGTCACGTGACTTTGTGTTTCCTGTTTAGTTCCTAGTTCTGTGCTTCCTTGTCTCCTGTGTCCCCGCCCCTTGTTTTATGCTTGTTTCTCTTATTAAATGAAGACGCACACACAGTATTGCTGTTCAGTCATTTTACCGGTAACTTCAGAATAAAGAATACATCCTGGTGCACCCCTCAAATCCCACCGGGTGAAACTCATACATTGTAACATCTCCCCTTTTTTTTTTTTTTTTTTTTCTAAACAGCCCCCCAAAATGTAAACAAAGGGCCTATGGAAGAAGAACAGCACAACAGTGCCAAAACGAAACAAGAAATCGAAATACACTTAGTCCCTTAAACAAAGTCCCGGAGGTGTGCAGGCCTCCTAACAACCCTGCCGTATCTGGTGGTGACACCAGCTTGCGTTGTCTGTGGTTCCGGCACAGCTGGTGAGCAGGGTTGTGGTGTGACGTGGTCAGGTGAGCAGGGTTGTGGAGTGACCCCACCCGGAGTCGAGGTGGGCCGGCTCCTGCCATCTGTCTCTGCTGGTGGTGACACCCCTGGTGATGGTCTCAGGTGTCTACGGTTGCGTCTCAGCACAGTCCCATTCTCCATTTTGACCGCGTAGGACCTATTCTGGTCCTGTCGCACCACCGATGCAGGTGCCCAGTATGTATGTCCTGCCACCTGTGACTGCACTCGCACCCGTTCTCCATTCTGCAGTGGTCTCAGTGGCTTTGCCCCTCTGTTGTAGTAGCGAGCCTGCCTGAGCTGGTTTTCCCGTACAGCTGAGTCAGTGTCCACTACAGCAGGTTTCAGTAGATTCTCACACATTGGCAACAATGTCTTTGTCCGACGGCTCATTAGTCTCTGAGCTGGACTGGCCTGAAAGCCTTGCGCTGGGGTGTTCCTGTGAGCAAGTATGGCTAAGTAGGGGTCCGACTTTGCCTGCAGGGCTTTCCCCATCAGCCTTTTAGCAGTCTTGACAGCAGACTCTGCTTTTCCGTTGCTTTGCGAATAGGTAGGTGAAGATGTTACGTGTTCAAATTCCCAGGCCTGGCTAAATCTTTTAAATTCCAGTGAGCTATATTGTGGGCCATTATCGGAGAACACCACGTCAGGCACACCATGGCGAGCGAAATGTGCTTTAAGTTTATGGATAACCGTGGTGGACCTGGTATCAGGTAGATAATCAACTTCCCAAAAATTGGAAAAATAGTCCACTGTCACTAAGTACTCTTTGTTATTGAAGGCGAATAAATCCGTGCCCACTTTTGCCCATGGCCTTAGTGGGAAGTCATGGCTCTGTAATGGTTCTTTCTGTTGCCGTGTATCTCTCTCTCTGCAAATTTGGCAATTTCCTATGTGTGTTTTAAGCTGTTCATGCATTCCCGGCCAGTACACACATTCTCTTGCTCTCCTCAGGCAGTTTTCTACCCCTAAATGTGATGCATGGATCTTTTCCATAATTTCTTTCCTTAGAGCAGTCGGGATGACAGCCCTCTCTCCTCTAAAGATGACATTGCTCTGCACGCTTAGTTCATCCCGCATAGAAAAATACGGCCTCACCTCGTCCTCAACCTGGCCTTTATCTTCTGGCCATCCCTGTAGTATTCTTTGTTTCAGCACCTGGAGGGCCTGGTCCCGTTCTGTCTCACTTTGGATTCTCTGCCGTCTCTCCTCTGAAATGGGTAAGTAATGAATCATATTAACAGTTTCAATTTCAGCTTCCACTGACCCCTCAGTTGCACATTCAGGCAGGTACGCTCTGCTCAGTGTATCTGCTACAAGCATCAATCTGCCTGGGACAAACACTACTTCTATGTCGTACTTTTGCAGTCTCAACAGCATTCTTTGTAAACGCTTTGGGGCGCTAAGCAGTGGCTTCTTTGTGATTGTTTCCAGAGGTTTATGGTCAGAGTGCACAACTACCTTTCTACCATATGTGTATTGGTGAAACTTTTCCATCCCAAATAATATAGCTAAGCACTCCTTTTCTATTTGTGCATACCCTCTCTCAGTGGAGGTGAGTGCCCTACTGGCATATGCTATCGGCTGGCCTACCTGCAGGAGCGCTGCACCCAGTCCAGTTTCCGATGAATCACATTGGAGAGTGAGGTCCTCCGTTGGGTTGTAGTACTTCAGTACTGGTGCTGAGGCTATCATTTGTTTAAGTTTCACAAAGGCAGTTTCCTGTATTTCAGTCCACTCCCATATCACATCCTTGTGAGTCAGTTGCCTCAGGACCTCACAGCTATCTGACAGGTGTGGGCAAAATTTTGCAAGGTAGTTAACCATTCCAAGCAATCTCTGAAGGCCCTTGATGTCGGCGGGTCTGGGCATTTCCTGTACGGCGCGTACCTTTTCGGGGTCAATTTTCAAGCCCTCAGATGTCAGCCTGTGACCTATGTATGGCACCTCCTTCTGCTTCAGCCTCAGTTTGTCAAAATTCAGTTTAATGTTGCATGTTTCACATCTCTCCAGGAGTTTTTTCAGTTTTTCGTCATGGTCTCTCACTGCCATTTCCTGATTTTCTCCTTCCCCAATGATCAGGATATCATCAGCTATAATGCGCACCCCTGGTAACCCATCAAGCGCCTGCGTCAGCCTGTGCTGAAACACCTCAGGAGCCGGGCTGATCCCCATCGGCATTCTCATCCATCTGTACCTTCCGAAAGGGGTCGCAAATGTTGTCATGTAGCTGGAATGCTCTGTCAATTTCACATGCCAGAATCCATTCTTTACATCACACACTGTGAATACTCTTGCATTTGCTAGGTCTGGCAGTACATCATCGATAGTTGGCAGTGGAAAATGTTGTCTCTTTAATGCTTTGTTTAGGGGTCTAGGATCAATGCAGATTCTCAATTTTCCTGATGGTTTTTTAACCACTACCATGTTACTGATCCAATCTGTGCTCTTTTCGACTGGTGTGATGATTCCTCTTTCCACCAGGCTTTTCAGTTCCTCTCTAAGTGGACTCATCAGTGCCACTGGAACTCTTCGCTTAGGTAACTTTACTGGGGCTACGCTTGGATCCACTTCCAGATCATATGTCCCTGACAGGCATCCATCTCCCTCAAACACCTGTGGATATCGTTCTCTGATCTGTTCTTTCTCCGGAGTTTTTTCCTCACTGCCTGTGTGTTGGACAATCTCATCAATGGCCATGATATTTTCTCTTTGTATTCTCACTAGATCCATGCCCTGTACTGCTTTATTGCCAAGTAATGGCACAGACGATTGGCCATCAATCACCATGAATTCCAGCCTATACAATTTCCTGTTTCTCGGATTCCTTATTTTTATCCTGCATTTGCCCAAAGGCTTCAGAGTGCTTTTATTGTACATGACCAGGACTTGCTGTGTCTGCTCCAGTACTGTGTCTGGGTTCAGTAGGTGTATTGGAATAATGTTGCAGCTTGCTCCACAGTCTAACTGAAATCTCACTGGCCTCTCCCCCAGCAGCATGGTCGCGAACAGTTGTCTCTCCTGTGTATTCTCCTGCCCGTCTGAGTGAAGGCTCAGTATTTCCTGGTACTCCTCCTCTGTCTCTGCTACACTGTGTATTCGTTTGGTCTGTGAATCTGTCGTTTTGCATTTGGACGCAAAGTGATTGTACTTCTTACATTTGCTGCAGACTTTTCCATAAGCTGGACAGCTCTCTTTTTTCCACTCATGGTTTTTTCCACAGTACTTGCAGTTCTTTATTTCTTTTGGCCTTGCCCCCTTTGCTTCTGTGACTTTTCTAACCGCATGCACCTCTTCACCTACTTGTCCCTCAATTGTTTTCACATTTTCCTTCGAGAGATCTGCTGCTCTGCATATTTGGATGCTTTTTTCCAACGTCAGGTCTGTCTCGCGCAGCAAGCGTTCTCTCACGTGCGAATCATGGATCCCGCACACAATTCTATCCCTAATCAAGGATTCTTTTGCAGTCCCGAAATTACATGTGTCTGCAAGCACTCTTAGGTCAGTGACGTACTTGTCTATCGTTTCGTTAACATTCTGGTTCCTGGAGAAAAATCTGTATCTCTCAACAGTTTCATTTGGTTTAGGATTGCAGTGTTTGTCGAACAGAGTTAATAGTTTGTCTAATGTTTCCTCTAGTTGCTCTTCTGGTTTAAGTGTAGTCCACAACGTTTTCCCCAATTCTCTGCCCGTTTCTCCAATCAAGTATTTCAACACTTTTACCTTTGTCTTGTCGTCAGAGTCAGCTAAGGTTATGTCAACATACAGTGAAAACTCATCTTTCCACGTCTTCCATGTTTTCGCCAGGCATGTAGAATTCCAATCCAATGTGGCGGGAGGCTTCAAACCGAATGCATCCATCGTCCTTTTCTGTTGTATAACGCTGTCTTCGGCTTCCTCCTTCACCTCAACTTCTTCATCTGACATTTGTTTGCGTTGTTGTGTTCGGATTTACCGCTGCCACCATGTTTTATGCTTGTTTCTCTTATTAAATGAAGACGCACACACAGTATTGCTGTTCAGTCATTTTACCGGTAACTTCAGAATAAAGAATACATCCTGGTGCACCCCTCAAATCCCACCGGGTGAAACTCATACATTGTAACACCCCTCACCTGTGCCTTGTCATTGTCAGTCTCCTGTTCACCTGCCTCTTGTTCCCTGTCCACCTGTGTCTCATGATTGTGTCTCTAGTCCTGTCTATTTAAGCCCTTGTGTCTCCAGTGTTCCCTGCTTCGTCATTGTGTGTAGTTTGTGTTCTCCCTGTTCCTGTGTTTTCTTGTGTTCAACTTCTCAAGTAAATATTCTACGTTTCAAAGTCTCGAGTCTCTAGTGTGCCTTGCATTTGGGTTTTCATCCTACTCAGAACGTGACAGTTTATGTTCACCAACAATCCTTACCTTTAGGTATGGTTGTTATGGTACGGTTGAATAATTACACTGACACCGAATCCTTGTATCACTTCCATCAGTTCAATCTGTCAATCCTGATGACTTTTGACTGGACATTACACTCCGATTGATATTAGAAGCTGTACGTCTGTGTCGTTACATTTCCTGGTTGTGTCTGATTTGTAAATGAAAGTACCAGTAGTGAACACATACTGTATAGGTATAACTGATTTTGAGTGGATGTGATTCCTTCTACACTCTTCTGTGCTTCCTATTACGGTAGCCTACATATTTATTGCCAACAGAGTAACCTCCGTTAAAAAAGATCATTTATTCAGTAGCCTACAATCACTTTGTGTTACCAACAGTAGCTCCTTATGCGTTTATGATTTATGATTATTCAAGTGTGATGGGATTGTAATCCTGAAGTCTCTCCAGGGCCCCTGGAACGTCTGTCCTATTCCCAGCACAATCTCCCCATCACTGCACTGGGGCATTGTGATTTATCTTAGGCCAGCAGGAAGAGAGCCACCTACTGGCCACCCCCCAACACCACTTCCAGCAACAGTCCATTTTTCCCCAGAGGTCTAACCCACACCGGCTTAGCTTCAGCTATTCAGCTGAGACAGAGTACCCTTGGTCTGGCTGCTGGGCAGTATTTCATGACCGAAATGGAACAGATAAACCAATCAGGAGACGATACGGACCACAAGGTGGGATTTTTAAAGAGTTGACGTTGCTCATCTCTTACAAACGCACAAAACACAACTATAACAGTTATAAGAAGATGTCTATATTCTGTGAGGTAAATAGGTCAATTTTGCCACAGATACTTACGTTTGGAATATTATGTGGATTTGGACAAGTGTCTGGCTCTGGCGAATAAACAGAATTGATATATATATATATATATATATATATATATATATATATATATATATATATATATATATATATATATATATATGGGCAATTCCAGCGTTATGGACGTGACATTTTCGTGCATTATTGATGAACAAAAGGCCACATAACCTCTGCAAACCTAGCAGTATTTCGCAATTTTTTTTCATATTCTTCTGCAAACTCCATGGCTGAATACAGGCAAACAGAAAAAACTAATATCATGATTTGCATCATAAGAATATGAGCCTTTCAATTTGCGTTATGGACGTGACGAAAAACGGACAAACTTTTGAGAGAGCGTAGTTTTTGCTGTGAAGTGTGTGAAATTTCTAGAGAAATGTAAATATTACTACATTCACACCAAAGAGGACATCTCAGTAAAGGCAGAGAAAGACTTAATTTCAAATGTAAATGTAAAAAAAGTTGGTTTTCATTGGGAGAAATGGCGTTATGGATGTGACGTTATGGACGTGACACCTGGAAAAACCTTCCAAAACGATACAAAACAATTGTGAATGGTGGATTTTAACCTGTAACGACAGAAATAGTAATATAACAATAAAAAATAACTGATAGCATTGCAGCTTTGTGTGTGTTATCACCCACTTATGCCCATTATAAGCCCCTCCATAGACTTACATTATAGCTGAATAGGGTAAAATTTTTAACAAACAGATATCCTTTCAAAACTTGCTCAGTTGAATATTTACATCACGACAATACTTTTTTGTATTGGAAGTTTTCTGAAATAATTTGTATGTCCATGTAAATGAGACTTGAATTTTTAAGGTGAGGTTTACTTTTTCGTGGAATTGCCCATATATATATATATGGGCAATTCCACGAAAAAGTCAACCTCACGTTAAATAACGCAAGTTTTCCCACAATAACCCCAATGAAAACCAACTTATCTTACATTTACATTTAAATCAAGTCGTTTTCTGTGTTCACTGAGGTGTCCTTTTTGGTATGAATGGAATTATATTTACATTTCACAGACTTCATAGCAAAAACTGGAGATATCTCCCATAAAAGCTTGTCCGTTTTTCGCAACGTCCGTAACGCAATGTAAATCATGAGTTTTTGAGTTTGCCTGTATTAAGCCACAAAGTTTGCATAAGAATATGAAAAGAAATGTGAAAATGTGAAAGCTTTCAGAGGTTGTGGCCTTTTGTTCATCAGTTATGCATGAAAATGTCATATGAAAATATCATCTGACGTGAAGGAGGTTAGACAAAAATGGCATTTCTTCATTAACATTACACAACATTCTTTAGATTCACACTGACTCAATGAGACATAGAGACCTTTAGGAAATAAGGTTTACAGTACATCAGATGATGTAAACGTACCCATTAAGCCCACGTACCATTTAAGCCCACTTTCAACTTTGAAGTCAACTTTTACAAAAAGAAAAAAATATTTTCTTCCTCTCATCATTTTAATATATCCATATTAACACTCCATGTGTTTTTAATTTCAAATCAATCACTTAAGCCAATTTGAAGTTAAGCTTGCATGTCTTTGCAGAGTGCCAAGGTAACTCACAGAAAGGCATCCCAAAACTTTGGCGTTTTGGGACCCCTCAAACTTGCATAAGTATTTTACTGTTTTTAGCACATCTGCTATAATATAATTTATTTTATGACAAAATAGAGGTAAATGATTACAAATTTGTATATAAAGACTTAATATGATGTCATTCTAAGCTGTTATTGTCCATTTGAAAAGATGACTTTTTAGCGCTAGTGCACAAAGCTAACCTATCAGACAATCCACACGCCTTGTTGAGTGGTACATTGGCAAAGAAATAAACATGGCAGGAATGTAAAATGAATGTTTTGCAATTGAAATGACATTAATCTACACATCAACACATTTTTTTATCCCTTTGGAAAATTCAGTATTTTCAAAATTTTGCTGTTTTTAAAGGTGGACTTAAATGGTACAAGTTAAGTTAAGTGTCACAAATTGCAGCTAGTGTATACCACCTTTGACTAACAATAATTTAATTTTCATATATGTATTCAAAGTAATATTAGCTTTCATATTTAGTTTAGACTATATTTTAGTTTCTTGCAAGATTTCGTTAACATAGCTGTAATTTTTGAAAGGAATATATTGTCATTTTTGACCACTAATCAGTAGGACGCCTATTAAGCCCACTATGCACCATTTAAGCCCACATCAATGTATTTCAATGGGGATTTCCTCCCTGTAGCCATTTTTCTAAATTATTGTCTGGAAATGTTGATAGTAATCCTTATTTTAGTTCTTTCACCCTTTAAACTTAGTTACAGATATAAAATCACTTGTTTTGTGGTAGATAATGGCAACACATAAGAAAAAAATAATCAATATCTGGTTTAACATTGGTAGGGTTGGCACTTTCTAATCAAATAATCACTCATTTCACAGTCTCTAAAGTAGGCTAGGTATAAAGGAGATTTAGGTCTTCACCTGAGGAGACCTTGATCTAGTTGAGAAGTTATTTTCTATTTTCTGTCTATATAACATGTTACTGAATTGATAATTTGCAGTTTTATATTCTTGAAAAACAATAATTTATTAAAATTTATTAAAAAAATATGACATGGGCTTATTTGGAACACCAGTGGGCTTAAATGGTGCCACGGTACCTATTAAGCCCATGCCAGACTTTTGACTTATTATGTAAAAACCTATACAAATAAATACATATATTTTTAGATAAGAGATTAATGTTGCAGCTTGACAAGTTATTTCCCCTGCAAAACATGTCGATATCAGTGAAAAACTGCTAAAAGTAGATTTTGGTGGGCTTAATGGGTACGTTTACCTATGCATGAAAATGTCAATATGAAAATATCATCTGAGGAGGAGGTTAGACAAAAATGGCATTTCTTCATTAACATTACACAACATTCTGATTCACACTGACTCAATGAGACATAGAGACCTTTAGGAAATAAGGTTTACAGTACATCAGATGATGATAAATCTCAGACTCACATTTGGGGAGGATATAGCTGCTGGGTGCTGTGATGCAACAGACAGTATGCAAGATCACCTTATGATCACAGAGTAATAAGTGGTAGCCACTGAACACTGTGAAGTGAACAATGAACATGCAGTAACACCTCAAATTCTACTGCCTGAGACTTTGAATGCAAGACCCATAGTCATCCTCTCATACTGATGTATATGACGACTAATTATTGTGTGAATGAAGGAGCTTATTAGTCACATTTTCTGCTAAACAGAGGGGACATATAAAGTTACAGAGTAGGTTAAAATCGTTTACATTTTTTGATATAAACAAATAAAAGTGTGAAAGTCAAGATGTCAGGAATCAGGAGCCAATTTAAATCAACAATTTTCTTCCTCGACCGATGATGGTTTGTCCTTTTTGTCCTCTTGTCTGTGGTCTGATGTCTCCTGTATCACCATAAACTCCCCTAGGGCCTTCCTCTCTTTAACTGGAGTGGGTAATTTAAATTCTCTTAAGTCTTCACTCCAAACAGAACCAGCTCTAGAACTTAGAGACCCAATTCCAGAACTCTGGGAAGAGGCTGTAGACCTCACTGATCCTTGCAAAGAGCTGAAGTCATATCCGGTGTGAGATCTCAGTGAGCTGCACACAGAGCTGGTGAAGGACCAGCGATCGGATTCTCCACTCACTAGGAAAAAAGATGAGAGGAATGACACTGCAATGAAACTGAAAGTATAACCGAAATATATTATATTGGCTGGCGTGTCAGTCAGTGTAACGTATGGTGAGATTGGTGAGAATGGGCAATGAAATTGCTTTTTTTTTGTGTAATAAATAAATAAATAAATAAATAATCACTGTCTTGCCTTTAAAAAAGATATGATATTGCATAGTATGGTATCGTATTGTGAACTGTAGGTTGAGCGTATTGTTACATCCCTAGATGCCAACTTTGGAGTTGTAAAATAGCTTTGACCTTACAAATTGATACATGTGAAAATGCATTTGCATTTGGATCAATATTGTTAGCTCACAGTTTGGTGGTATATATTCAAAGCTTCTTGTTTTCTTCAGAGGAAGTTTCTGTAGATCCTCTGGTCCTGCCAGTGCTGTGGAGAAAGCAGAACTGTTGAGAGGTATTGACTCTGGGAGGGAGTTTGTATTAACTGAAAGATTAAAAAAAAAAAAGGAATTAAAAAAGCATATACATGAATCGGTAAACACAAATGTATAACTAAAAATAACATAGGCTTTTATTCTATTATTCCAGGCTGAAGATTTAGACTTTTTTTTTTTTTGAGTTACCGATTTCACAATGTTGTCCTCTGTTTTCTGCCACCATCTCTTCTATCTTCTCCATCAGCTGAGTCACCTGCATGTGATCATCTCTCTTCTGGTTGTTGAGGACATGATATCTGTTCCCACATTTCTCTACCAGCCACTGCAGACTCTCTCCTTCACTCTCAATGTGCTGCTCAATGGGTGTGTCTCCCAGACAGTCCCCATGGGTGAACAGAACTATAGTGTGACTCCACACACTCTTACCAAGAAGCTCCAGGTGTTCCTGAACTGATGTTCTGTGTGTCTCTGTGAATGATTCATCCACACGTATGACCAGCAGTAGAGCGTGTGGTCCAGGAGGACACAAAGACACACTGAGCTCAATATTGACTTTAGTTTGGTCAGAGGTTTCTCTTAGCTTATTATTCCACCACCATCCTGGAGCTTTGACCACAGTGACGTGTCTCCCTGCTACTTCTCCCCGTCTCTTTACACACTGAGCTGTTCTGCCTACAGCATCAAACTCCTCTCTGCCCAGGATGGTACGTGCTGATGAACTCTTCCCAGCCTCTCTGTATCCCAGCAGTAAAATGTTCATCACTGGCAGATGAAGTTCTCCTAAAGGTAGCATAATAGAATGTATTATGAAACATGAAGTAACTTTCACTGACTGCATGTTTGAATGTGCAATTAAATAATGGCAGTGCCCTAAGCTTTGCAATTTAATTTAAGTATTTATTGTCATTGTCACAGGAGTAGCCTACAACAAAATTACGTTTGGAGCATCTACATTCACTTCCATAGCTCATAAAGTGCATAGTTGAAAGTGCAAACCCAGATAAAAACCTTTTAAATATCCCTCGTGTAAACATTTGACGCAGTACGACAGACAGTACAACATTTTAGCAACTGCATAGGTCATTTCTTCAATAAATAAAAAGTGCAGTGGAGGACAGGGACAGTCCGACAGATATACTGTAAGTGTGTGTATGTTAGTTGTTATGCAGCAGTGTTTATACAGAGTGATTATAAGTATGTGTAGAAAGGTGCTAAAGAGTCCATCAATGTTTCAACTCATTATTGATGACAAGACAAGATTACATAATAAAAGTGTCATGACTCACCCATCAGGGATCTCAGAGACTCTCTCTCTCTTTTCACGTTCATCCTCCTTTCTCCCCCTCTTTCTTCATCTCTCTTCCTCTTCTCCAACTCTTCCATTCTCTGTCTGTCCATCTCATAGTGTTGTCCTCTGTTTTCTGCCACCATCTCTTCTATCTTCTCCATCAGCTGAGTAACCTGCATGTGATCATCTCTCTTCTGGTTGTTGAGGACATGATATCTGTTCCCACATTTCTCTGCCAGCCACTGTAGACTCTCTCCTTCACTCTCAATGTGCTGCTCAATGGGTGTGTCTCCCAGCCAGTCTCCACAGGTGAAGAACACTATAGTGTGACTCCACACACTCTCACCCAGAAGCTCCAGGTGTTCCTGCACTGATCTTCTCTCTGTCTCTGTGAACGAATCATCTGCACATATGACCAGCAGTAGAGCGTGTGGTCCAGGAGGACACAGAGACAAACTGAACTCAGTCTGTTCTTTGACCATATTAGAAGTTTGATCTGGACAGCAGGTCCTCCTCCACCCTGGACTGACTACCACACTGACCTGTCTGCCTGCTACTTCTCCCTGTCTCCTCTCACACTGAGCTGTACATCCCTCTTTAGGAAACTCTTGTCTTCCCAGGATGGCATTGCCTGCTGGGCTCTTTCCAACTCCACGGTATCCCAGCAGCACAATCCTCAACTCTGAGAGATGGTCTGCTTCATCTGAGAGAAGTAGAGTAAACTAGGCAAATTACATTTATTTAGCAAATTAATGTGTAGGCTTGCTGATAGACCCTGATGCTGATAATAGACCCTTTAAGTATTTTACAGAGATGTAATACTGACACACAAACTGAGAAACGGTAGAGTAGAGGTATTGTCACTTACTCCTTAATAATGTAAGAGATTCCATCTTTCTCTTTGTTCTCTCCATCCTTTCTCTCATCCTTTCTTCCTCTCTCCTTCTCTTCCCCTCCAACTCTTCTACTCTGCTTCTCTCCATCTCATAGTGTTGTCCTCTGATTTCTGCCACCATCTCTTCTATCTTCTCCATCAGCTGTGTAACCTGCATGTGTTCATCTCTCTTCTGGTTGTTGAGGACATGATATCTGTTCCCACATTTCTCTACCAGCCACTGCAGACTCTCTCCTTCACTCTCAATGTGCTGCTCAATGGGTGTGTCTCCCAGCCAGTCTCCACAGGTGAACAGCACTATAGTGTGACTCCAGACTCTCTCACCCAGAAGCTCCAGGTGTTCCTGAACTGATGCTCTGTGTGTCTCTGTGAATGATTTATCCACACGTAAGACCAGCAGTAGAGCGTGTGGTCCAGGAGGACACAGACACACACTGAGCTCAATCTGTTCTTTGATCATCTTAGAAGTCTGATCTAGACAGCAGGTCCTCCACCATCCTGGACTGACCACCACAGTGACCTGTCTGCCTGCTACCTCTCCCTGTCTCCTCTCACATTTAACTGTAGTTCCCTCTTTGGGAAAGTCTTCTTTGCCCAGGATAGCATTGCCTGCTAGGTTTTTCCCAGCTCCTTGATATCCAAGTAGCACAATCCTCAACTCTGAGAGATGGTCTGCATCATCTGAGAGGAACCAGAGCAAATGACTTCGTGATTAGCATTTATGAGAAAAATTCAGTTCATGTTTTTGCTTTTTCCAAGTACTGCTTTATCAGGCGGACTGTTTTGTAAAATGCCTTTATTGAAACACAAATGCAGTCAACAAGGGAAGGAGAAGTGCAAACACAAATGCATAATGTTTCAAAACATGGCAGGTGAGTAAGGAAGGACAATACCTCTGTTAGTTTGCAATGTGCTGCCATCAGATGACTGACCCAGATCTGCACAGCACTGAGAGTCTGCCATTTGTCTTCAGTTATGCAAGTTTGAGTTTATACATGACAGTGTTTGATCTCTCCTTTCAACATCTGAAACAAAATGTGGAGATAATGCGCACAGCCATCTTTGTTACAGTAACACAACCTAGTTCTATTTTTCAAATGGCCTATTTCCCTGAACATGTCATCTCTTGTTTTTGTAAGCTCTATAGTGTATTGACTTGAGCATCCATTTTAGCAATTCCTACCAAACTATAGAGAGAAAGTTATTAATTTGTTTTTTAACCATTTAATTTCTATCATACACTTTAGTAATCATATTACAGTTTAAAAATTCAAATGTGTTTTTCCGTACCTGTTCCTTGGCTGTATAAATGAAAATAGAACCAGTGAGCAGACAGGTAGGACTGGTTATGATGCAATTGATTTGTGATGCTCTGATTGGTTAGATACACATTCTTTTATAAATGTGGGCCAGCTTCCAACATGGTTGCATCAGCCTAAATTCTCCCTCTGGAAACATGAATGATGATGCAGATCAGTTTTCACAATTTCAATCAATTCCCATTTGAAAATAACTTTTATTAAGTAGCCTGGAAATTAAGTGAGGTTTTACTTCTTTGACTGTACTCCTGATGTGTCCGATATGTCTATGGAGGGATTATCTGATCATCACTTCTCTTATCTTTCCCTTCATCTGTGTGCAACCAGGAAGTTGTCTGTCCACATATTTCACTAACTCCACCTCCTTATGACACATCTGAATGAAACCAGTTTATGATATGGACTGTACAATAATTTTGCAAATTCACTGTGCAGTGTAGATATGGGGCATAGCAGGTCCCCATCTGCCTCTTTAAGGAACACAATGTGGATATGGGGCATGCCAGACTACCTCTACTTGATTAGGGCTCTATCAGTTCAGAATTTATTGAAATTGAAAGAGGCTTTAACATTGCTGTCCAAGCAAATCTTAAAGGAACACATCTGATACTGTATAAATATATTTATTATTATGTGCTTATTGCTTTGTTGTTGAAGTTGTGTAAAACAGTGCAAAGACTTCAAATGCTTTTGCAATAGATAGATAGATAGGCGCACTTCTCTTATGGTAATAATGTTTATGTCTGTTCAGACAGGAATGCTGTCTGTGTAGGACTCATGTGACACAGTATGAAGTCATCATGGTATTATTTACTGGAGTGGAGGTTCCCATAGAAGAAGTTAGTCTAGTGTCTTCTTTTTTTCCTTGCCCCTTTTCTCATGGATGCTTCCCGTACTGTCTGTACAGCGCCGCAAGACAATGCACTGTATTTTAGCGCTCTACAAATAAAATTAATTGAATCTAATTAAATTCTCTGTGCAGTGTGAGTCTATCAGAAGGCTTAGAGTGACTCAAAGGAAGCTAGTGTATTCTCGGTACAATGTGAGTTTATCTCAAAGGGTTTGGAATATCAGGGGGGCATCACAATACATTTCTTACTTTTTTTCAGTTTCTCTCTTATATTTTTAGAAAAAGGGGGGGGGGAACTTAAACACAGCCTCAAAAGGCTAGAACCAGCTCTGAACTCAGACCTAACAGCTGACAACCACTGTTAACCAATTAACTGGTCCACTGCTGCCCCCTTCTGGCCATGTAAGGTTAAATTAAATCACTGTAAACTGAGACATGACCTATAGCAACATCTCAGGGGCAAAAGGAATACCAAATGGAAGTAGAGAGTTTTCTCTTAATGGGCCACTGACTGACTCCAACCTTTTTATATGAGATAACATCATCATCAACACCTCAGGAAATGTTGCAATTAATCGGTCAAGTGTAAGGCACTTCTCAGATTAATGACATTTTCCTCTAAAAGAGGAAATTATGGTCAGGGAAATCAATTGCAGGTAATTTCCTGAAGTTGATTTGCGTATTTACACTGGGAAAAGACAAATAAACGTGTTGCTTTGGATATGTGTAGGCCATCCATAGGACACCATTCAAGATGTAACCAAACCATTTTGAAAAATGGAACAGTCCTGACATCCAACATGGAACAATGGTGACATGCTAAGGAGTGGTAATAAGAGGGTAGTTTTCCAGTAATATGTTGGTAAAATCATAGTAACAACAAACATTATTGAATAAAATAACTACTGAATAAGTAGCCTTTCCCATTGGCATTTATTTTATTATTATTATTTCTGCACATAGGAGACTCTTATGGGTAAGACATTGATGCTCTTTTGTGGTCAATACGAGTAATTACAAAGAGGTATATATACAGTTGTCAGGTTTATTAAATCAAATTAACCAAACCCAAACCCAAATAATCGAATTAATTAGTAAAGATGTAGGACAAACATATGAATTAACTATTGTTTATAATAACACTCAAATCAAACAAAATGGCTCAGAGAAAGGTTGAGTATTCTTAATCTTAGATGAATGGTTTTATTTAGAGAAAGTTGGAGGGATTTGTATATCCCTTCTCTGCTGATATTTTCTTCTCATTCTTTTACTTCGACGTCGGAGTCTGATCTCTCATGCACATCAGGGAGTTGTCCAAGGGCCTCCTTAGACTGATTGGGAATCTTTAATTTTCTTGGATCTAAACTCTGAACAGAACCAGTAACAGATCCCAGTGAGCCATATCCAGAGCTCTGGGAAGAATCTATGGACCTTTGTCATATCCTGTTGGTGGTCTAAGGGAGCTGATGTCATATCCTTTCTGAGATCTGAGGGAGTTGTATGTAGAACTGTTGAAAGAACATCCATCTGAATTTTCACTCGACTCTCCACTCACTGTAGAAAATACAAATAAGGAAGATCAAATGTAATCTCAATGATCACAGAATGGACAACGCAATTATTGAATAACAGTTGTGTTCTGAATGCAGTGATATGTACAGTATGTCCTTCCTGTATTTCCTCCTGAAGGATACTTGTTTCATGGAGTCAGAGTGACATTATTATCTGTGAAGCATGCTCAGTCTATGTGTGGACAGTGGAACAGGCTTCGTGTGGACAATGGGAAAGACCTCAGTGGACATAGTCGCCATACCCATTTCGTTCTTGGTGGCCTATTCTTTGGTGAGGGCACGTTGGTTACCAGGCAACGTTTTTACTGTTAATTTGGTGTTGGACACCAGGCAACGTTTTTACTGTTAATTTACAGCCTCAAAGTCACTTTGATGATTAAATGGTTCATTACGGAGTTGCCAATGGCTCTCTCGTTAGCCTCTAGTATTTGTTTAGCGGTAGTCCTGCTTGTGGAATGTTTGATGCCGGGTCCACAAAATAGAAACTGAAAGTAGATATAACCAAAATCGCATTATTACCGGCTTGTCAGATAATGTAACACACAAAAATGATCATCTCTGGTTCATGCTCTTAGGTTTGCAAATAAATTTAGAATTTACATTGTTACATTGTTGAGTATGAGTACAATGTAGTTGTATTTTTTGTAATATTTCTGCGACTGTAGGTGGAGCTCCGGAGATAGAAAACCGTAGTCCTGCCTGATGCCCCTTTAAGGAACCTGGCTAACATGCTAGTAGCCTGCAAATTGTGGATTCAAATCCTGCCTGATGCTGTTGTGTCCTTCAGCAAGGCACATAACTCTAAAGTAAGTTGTCCTTATGCAATTGATAATTGGCAAATCTACTTTAAGTTGTGTGGATACTAGAAGACAGATAGATCCACAGAATTCCACAGTACTACAGATTCCAACAGTGCAGTCAAAGAGGATGCCTTACTCTTAAAGAGAAGCATGGTGTAAGCATGTAGTTTCCAGGGAAGGTAACTCAAGTTACATCAAATGCCACTATACTGACATAGCCCGAAATACCTGACACGTTCACCGCCACCTAAAATCCCCTTCCACATCACTTCCAAGGCATTGTACAGGCATTACAAAAACATTACAAAGGCATTAAAAAAATATTACACTGGCATTACAAAATTATTACACTGGCATTACAAGGGGCCATTACAAGGGCCAGAAAACATTTTAATATTACAATCTATTTTCTATCATAGGGCCCAACATTTCTAGCGGTGTTACTCCCAGCCATAACATGATATCATCAAATTATTGCTGAATGAACTGAAATGTTGAAATGCTTACTCCATGGTGGAATAGCATCAATACTGCTTGCTTTCCTCAGAGGAAGTGCTTGTTGTTTCTGGTCCTTTATGTGATGTGATGGAGCTGGATGCAGAGCTACTGAGAGACATGGAGTCTGAAGTGGAGTCTTTATTCACTAATAGAGAGAAGAAATAATATGCACATAGGATAATAGTTAAAGGAATATTCCACCTTTTTTTTAAAAAAAATGGCTATTCACCCATTTACCTAGACTTACATATATTATGTGTGTAAAAGCATTTTGGTCTCAGTACATACATTTTCCTAGTCTGGCATCCCCAATTTTAGCTTTAGGTGCTGGAAAGTAATGTTGTCAAAGAGTTGTTATCTGGCTACTTTACTTTCCACCGCCTATGCTAATCTAAAGCTAAAAAAGAGCTAAAACTGAGGTTGCCAGACTAGGAAAATGCATGCACTATGACCAAAATGCTTTCACCCACATATTATATATAACTCCAAGTAAGGGGGTGAATAGCCCGATTTCATAAAAGGGTGGAATATTCCTGTAAAAGGCTTAAAATACGAATTATGTTAAAATACTAATAATATTATTTGAAAGGCTGTGTTCATGTTTCCAGCTTCTTTACAGCTAAATTAAAATTTCTATGGAGTTCTAGACTATAATTCTCTCCAGGAGAATGGTTAATTGAGTTATTCACCGATCTCTTTTCTCTTTCTTTTCAACTCCAACTCTTCTATTCTCTGTCTGTCCATCTCATAGTGTTGTCCTCTGTTTTCTGCCACCATCTCTTCTATCTTCTCCATCAGCTGAGTAACCTGCATGTGATCATCTCTCTTCTGGTTGTTGAGGACATGATATCTGTTCCCACATTTCTCTACCAGCCACTGCAGACTCTCTCCTTCACTCTCAATGTGCTGCTCAATGGGTGTGTCTCCCAGCCAGTCTCCACAGGTGAACAGAACTATAGTGTGACTCCAGACTCTCTCACCCAGAAGCTCCAGGTGTTCCTGAACTGATT
Organism: Sardinella longiceps; assembly: GCA_027497455.2. Classification (NCBI taxonomy): domain Eukaryota; kingdom Metazoa; phylum Chordata; class Actinopteri; order Clupeiformes; family Clupeidae; genus Sardinella; species Sardinella longiceps. Next base: position 4,948,530 of record JAODXP020000016.1, on the reverse strand, counting down.
TCCTCTCTATGTCTGTGAATGGAGTGTCCACACGTATGACCAGCAATAGAGAGTGAGGTCCAGGAGGACACAGAGACACACTGAATTCAATCTCTTCGTTAGTTGGTTTGGTCATTCCCGGCAGGGGATAAGTCCACCGCCATCCTGGAGCCTCCACCAGAGTGACGTGTCTCTTTTGTACTTCTCCTATTCTTGTCACACATTGAGCTGTTCCCTCTGCAGTATCAAACTCCTGTCTGCCCAGGATGGTGTTTCCTGATGAACTCTTCCCCGATCCACTGTATCCCAGCAGCACAATCTTCAACTCTGACAAATGATGTGCATTACCTGGCAGCAACACAAAATTAAACAGATCAGTAAGCGATGTCCAACAATATTTTACAATAGGCTGTGCAGACTGGTGATGCCATCTTAAACAAGCTAAAACCAGCAACCTGCTCAGGTTGTTTCTTCAGCTGGATTTGTCAACAGGGAAATCTGTGCTTAAATTAGAAAAAAGACCATTGTATGGGAGTTTAACCACTCACCCATCCTTGACCTGAGTGGTCCTCTCCGTGTTTCCACCTTCATCATCCTCTCTTAGGCTCTCTCTTCCTCTCTTCTCTTCTTCTCCAAATCCTTTATTCTCTGTCTGTCCATCTCATAATAGTGTCCTCTGTTTTCAGCTGAGTAACCTGCATGTGATCATCTCTCTTCTGGTTGTTGAAGACATGATATCGGTTCCCACATTTCTCTACCAGCCATTGCAGACTCTGTCCTTCACTCTCAATGTGCTGCTCAATGGGTGTGTCTCCCAGCCAGTCTCCATAAGTGAACAACACTATAGTGTGACTCCATAGAGTCTCACCCAGAAGCTCCAGGTGTTCTTTATTGTAACTATAACATATTTTCACCTTCTTCCATACTTTCTCAATTTGTCCTTTGCCAATTGAATCTACGGAAGAACATTAGGGCCAGTAGGAGATTGGAATTTTCGAGAAAAAAGTCGAAATGTTCGAGAAATAAAGTCAAAAGTTTTGAGAAAAAAAGTCGAAAATTTAAAAGTCAAAACTTTCGAGAAATAAAGTCGAAATTTTCGAGAAATAAAGTCAAAAGTTTTGAGAAATAAAGTCGAAATATTCGAGAAAAAAACTCAAAAGTTTTGAGAAAAAAGTCACAAATTTAGTCTACCCGGAAGTAGGTCATTCAGAGCTGTCAGACTTCGTCTGCTAGGCCTGGTGCTGCTGAAATGGAGGACTTAATCAAATGTTATTTTGAGGTTGGATTTACTAACAGAGAGATCCTTGACGTCTTAGCACAGAATCACAGTATTGTGATTTCTATCCGGACATTGTAGAGGCGGTGTCGTGAACTTGGACTGTGCAGGAGGCGAAATCGACAATGTGATAGCCTTCGTGCAGGAGGAACTGAGTGGGAACGGACAGATGCAGGGCATGTGTTGTGGGTGGAGGTGTATACCACCAGTAATGACCCCAAAGTCATTGCCTTGTATTATATCAAGTGCATCGAGTTGTCTTTCCCCCAGATAACCAATTGGCTGATCAAACGGAAGGCTACTGACCCTCATTGGCCAAGTACTCAAGCCGGCATTTCCATTATCTTGAACTAAACATGCCGTGGCACAGCGCCTTTGACCCTGCTGCGCGCTGCATGGCGAGGTCCGCCTCGCGCGCACGCAAAGTGGAGAGAATTCGCACACTGTCATTATCATTGCGACTCCCCACACTCCCCACCCTGCCTATGTTGTACCCTTAATGAACACTATGACCTCATAACATACCCAGTGGCATTAGACAAAACCTCCAGCCTCCACCGCGTTACTGTCGAATTGTGGAGAGGCACGGTCAGAAGGCATAGAAGCTAGCTAGCTAGCGCGATAAAAATACTGTGCTCCCATATAAACTCCGACATTCCCCACACTACTAACTTGCCTCCTAACTTCACGATGTACAATCCGACCCCCTGAAATATTGTTCCCACCATTAACATTGGCCAAGGGATTCGATGTTTGTGCTTGGTGTGGGGCTAAACTCTCACTTTGTCCAGCTGCATCATAATAAGGCAGGGACGCATCTGGAGCAGGTATCTCCCTCTCCCAGCCTCTCACTGGGCTCATTCATGTCCACTGACCGCCGGTGAATGTCACTTCTGCCCGCCTTCTATATTTCTGACTTTTTTTCTCGACTTTTAAATTTTCGACTTTTTTCTCAAAACTTTTGACTTTATTTCTCGAAAATTTCGACTTTATTTCTCAGAGATTAGCAAAATATTTATCTCCAAATGGCCCTATTGCTCTTCTGTATGAATCAAATTGGTGAGCTGGTGAAAATTTCTCTACTGCCAATTGTCTCTGCAGAGACAGTAGATGAGCCAACTGAACAGAGGAAGTGCCAGTCTGCCAGACCACAAATATTGTATCTTGATCCCAAAACTAATCAGAGCCTGCACGATAACAGTGCACAAACTCCAGTATTGAAGATGTGGGTGGCAATAATAATAACAAAGATCACATTACTGTAAATGATTAATGAGGAGGATGAAAATGATGATGATGGCAATGATCATTAACAATGATAATGACAGTTTCTAATGCCTGAAGATGAAGATTATGGCGAAACAATGATGCCTTTGTTTACCAAGTTGAAATAAATGAAGTAGACCAATAATTGCTTGAATGTGCTGCTCTTGCAAAAGTGGTATTTCGGGGGATGTTGCAAAACAAAACCAATAAACAACTCACCCAAATACACAGTAAGAATGAGGAAGAAGACGACAAAAATCTTTGCAGATAGCACACACCCACTTTCCAGCCACTTTGAGCTCCTGGAATCTGGGAGGTGCTATAGAGTGACCTTGGCCAAATGTTTATTTAAGAAATCCTTCATTCCAAAGGCCATCAGTGCACTTTACCAAACCATGTAACGATACCAAACTGAGATCCTATTTCTACACTTATTTTTGATGTATTTAAGCATATTTATTAATACCTTTTTTTCTTGATTGAGGTGTGAAGGTGGTATTTTTTATGATGACCGTGCATATGTCTTTTATGTTTTGGTATGCCAAAGGCAAATTTCCATCCCTGGTGGACATTAAAGATTTACTCATTCATTCATTCATTCATGCTGGTTGCATAGGCAAGAGCAGCATTAAGAGGTTGAAACCACCAATCAGTTGAGACCATCCACTCTCTCCTCTGAGTCAGGACAGAGACCAGTCCACACTGACCTGCCTCCCTGCTTCCTGTCTCTTCACCGAGCTCCTCTCTCTGCACTATCACACTCCTCTCTGCCCAGGGTGGGTTTTCCATATAGACGCACACAACACAACAGCAGAGCCCTCAACAGACAATTACTGCCTCAGACTAAACCAATGAGACTGAATGTCTTAAAAAAAAGGAAAATTGTCAGTTAAAAGTTTGCTAATTTGGAAGATGTAAGGATCACCCAAACTCACCCAAATGTGGATTGCAATCAGAGGAATCCATTTGTCTTCATTGATGCTAGTGCTCTGTACAGAGAGAAACAAATACCTTTGTTGTGTACCTTGGTTCTCCTACACAGATGTTATGTCTTGTTTTATGCATTCAATATTGGCTTCGGCAATATTGGCAGTATTAGTTTACTGAACAATTATCAGAATGTGTTCATTCATATGTATGATCAAATAATACAGTTTAAAAAGTTTAAATGTGTTTTTCCGTACCTGTCTAGAAACCTTCTGTTGCAAAAACAAAAACACAACCATTGAAGAGACAGGTAGGACTGGTTAGGATGGAACATCTTTGATTGGTTAATACACACTGTTGTATAAGTGTGGGCCAGCTTCCAACATGGTTGAATACGATCCAATCACATTTCCCTCCAAGAATAATGCACAATTTATTTTTTCTGTTATGTGATTGTGGAGGGATTATTTGATTGGTTCAGCAGTGCCACCTCCTTCACCATCTCTAGGCAAACCAGAATTAAGTTTATCCTGCTTATCAAGCTTTTCCACATGAGACTGTAGAGCCACTGGTGTTCTGTCTGTGCAGTGTGAGGGTTGGGTTGGAGTTTATCTGGGGACTAAGTAGTGGGTGATCATTCTTCTCAGACAGGCCTATACCCTGGGATGGAAACTCTGTAACACACTGAACTACCAGAGATCTCTTCTCATGTGGATATATAGAAGGGTATAATAGATGGTAAAGCTATTTTACTTGATAAGTTTATGTTATACTGTATTATACATATAATCTGGTAAATTTTAAGTTTCATATAGAGGCCAAGGTCTGGCTGAGGGAATCCATAGCTCCCCCTATGTCTTGGAACCCTCTGATCACCAGCTATGCATCGGATTTAGAGGGTTGGGGGCTCCCCAAGCCAAACAACTTATGAATGTACCTTGCAATAAAGACGCGCAAAAGGAAATGAGGTAATTGGGCTTATATGTATGGTCAAAAATGACCAACACACACACATGCACAACAAATACCAGTGAACACACTCTTCTGGCTGTCTCTCTCTCTCTCAGACACACACATTTATTTCTTGATTTATTTCTGCCTTCTGTTTTTTTAAACACCATTTCATAAGTGCTATAGAGCAGGCTTCACTAGTAATCTTTTTCTTACTTTTGGCCTAAATATTTAGTTAACTGGGGGAAAAGGGAAACAAGGTCACAATATAACCAGACCCTCAGGTTACGCATCTCTTCATAAGAGGGTCTGGGATCCTGATTGCTTGCTGGAGATATTTAAATTAGAAATGATTGGATCAGCCCTTACCTACCAATACGAAAAAGATTTATATGAAAATTACATTTTTCCTACATGTTGTATAAGAATCTTATATATATTTTATAGGGGACTCAAAGCTGATACAAAATCCATGTAAAATGCACATACTGTGAAACTTCATTGTACAATGTTTTTGTTATGTTGTATAAGAGTCTTATATGGGGTTTATAGGGGACTCAGGCCACATGCAAAATCCATATAAAATCCATATAAAATCCATATAATGTGAAACTTATACAACTTTGCACCATGTAAGAATTGTAGAGCATCAGACCATTACTCTGGTGAGTTCGATTCCGACCCGAGGTCATTTCCAGATCACAGATCCTATCATTTCTACACTGACCTATCTAATAAAAAGCCCAAAAAATATCTTAAAAAAAAATATGTGTTTAATATCATATTCCTTATACATGCGGATGCCATGGTAGGTGTTGTTGCCACATTTTGTGTCAGACAGATGTGGTCTAGTGGTTAGGGCTTAAGACTTGTAACTACAAGGTTGACAGTTCGATTCCCGTCCAATGCGTCATCTAAACTATCAGTAGGCCTACTCTCCAGCATGCAGCCCACTGTACCAGGTCAGTATAGGTAATTTCACTGTCTGCTGTGTCTCACCAATTCCATGTGGGTTAATTATATTCTTATCAAAATATAAAGCCTGCACAGTTTTATATAAATTTTATGTATGTTACATGTATGTCTCATACACAAACCTATATATGTAATTTGTATGTCTCATATACTGAAACTTAATGTTCCTTATAATTTACTTATTCAAATCATATGTATTGTGAGTTTCATTCATATTTGACTTATATGAGAAACGGAACACTTTTGTAGTATGTGCCATATAAGATTTGGATAGTAATATATGTTTCTGGCTGGAAAGGTTTTTATATGTTTTTATATGACACTTCTTATAAGTTTCATATGAATCTTTTTCGTATGGGTATTCTCTAGCTGCATTGTTAATATTCGCTGATTGGTTCGGGCATGGTGCAGCCAATGCAAACTAGGGGTGTATTTCACAAAACCAGAGTAAGTAGATCCAAGATAAGTGACCAAGCTTGACCAAGCTTCTTCTTGACCTAGCTTCTTCAGACTGTTCACTGCACAAATACATGCTCCTACGTGTGTTGGCGTCCTCATCTTGCAACGTGAAGTAGTTTATTTTTGTTAAAACAACGCCACTGAAACAGTATTACTCTACATTGTTTTTCTCAACAAATCTGTGGCAGGGGTCCGTCCCCCAAAAGCATAGTTGCTAACTAAGGTAGCTTGTTAGTTAGTTTGGAATATGTTTCTGTTCCCCAAAGTCATCGGCCAGACTAACGAGCTTCCTTTGTTGACAATATAACTAACTATGGTGATAACGTCGTTAGTCAAAGCATAGTTAGTTCATCACTGGTGTTCCCCAAAAGCATAGTCCAGACTAAGCATAGTATCTTGTTAGTAAAACTTGTTAGTTCAAGCTGACACTCCAAGGTGTAAGTTAAAGCTAAAGAAGCTTAGTTATACGGCCACGTGATGTCTTCTTCGGCTGTTTTGGGGTGAAATACTGCTGACGTGACACCATTTGAAGCATGACTCCCACCTACAGTGTGAATTAATTATCACAGTTTGACTTTTGACGCATGACAAAAGAAATGGTGCTTGCAGCAATAATGTCACATTAGAACTTTGATACAATGAACTAAGATTAATTAAGATTAGATTTTAAAACAAAATGTCACCACAGTCCACTCAAGTTGCTTAGATTCAACCATTGAGCCCCAGCTTCATGAGGGGAAAATTACTAAGGAAAGTAATTTCCTATAGGCTATTTTTATAGCCTAATTTACAAAGCAACATAACTTTGTGTATTTGTAGCCTACTCATGAAATAGGCTAGGCCTATAGCCCATTGAAAATAAATTCGGTTTTAATAGCCTAGCCTCATCGAATTATTAGGCTATTATCTAGGCTATATCTATATATTTAGGCTACATTGCCGTCAATGCATAGGCTCTTATCTAGGCGACTTTCAAAGATTAGGAATAAGCCACACAGCACACAGAAAGAAATGTAGGCATAGCCTAAGTGCGAGAAATTCGATAGGACTAGTTGGTAAAATCTTCTAATACCCGGCTGATTTTATGCCATAATCATGAAGATGATGGAGAATGACAAAACACTAAATAGCTGGGTCACATTTGTTTTGTATCATGGAGGTTGCCCAAATGAAATGGGATGGTTGATTGTGTAGGAAAAGGATAGCCTTATAAATGGCTAAAATGATCACATAAAAATAGAAGAAATCAAAAGGAAAATAAAAAGTAAAGCAAACTAATGTAATAGGCTGAAAGGGAGAAAAAAATTTAAATAAAGAAAGGGGTCAAAATGAAACGAAACGAAAGAAAGGAAGACAAAATAAAGGGGAGACTGGTGGGAGTGTGGGCTGGGGAGAGGTGCTTAGAGGGCAAACATGTTGTGCACTAGCTGGTTGCGCACTTCCAGGCCACGAGGGTTGGCATCCATGTGCTGGGGGAGATCTGCCACATCTGCCGCATCCAACACAGGGTCCTCTTCGGGCAGCTGGACATTGGCCCTCACGGCCATGTTGTGCAGCAGCACAGTAACCGCAACGACTGCACAGCACTTCGTGGGATGCAGCTGCACCCCACCCGCCGTCTTGCTGAGACACCTGAAGCGCTGCTTCCAGACGCCGATCGCCCTCTCCACAGTGATGCGTGTTGCGATATGTGCCCTGTTGTAACGCGCCTCCGCCTCTGTGTTGGGCTGCAGGTACGGGGTAAGGAGGTAGGGACGCAACGGGTAACCACTGTCTCCGAGGAGCCAGGAGCCCCCAAAACCGCCCCTCTCTGCCACTTGGCACAGGGCAGAGTTGGCCCACACGAAGGCGTCGTGGGTGCTGCCTGGCCACCTTGCCACGATGTCGGTGAAGAGACCCCGATGATCACACACCACCTGGACATTGAGGGCTGGAAACCCCTTCCGGCAGATGTAGATTGCCTCGTTGTCCGTGGGCTTAGCTATGGGGATGAGGGTGCCATCTATTACGCCAATGACCCGCGGAACACCAGCGACACGGTGGAACCTCTGGTTAGCCTCCGCGATGTCCTCTGGCGTCGATGGAAAGGCCATCTGCTCGAGGTGTTGCAGCAGCACTTCAGTGACTGCAGTCACCGACCTGCTGATCGAGGACTTGGACATGCCGAGCCCGTCTCCCAAGACTTCATAAAAGCTCCCAGTCGCATAAAAACGCAAAGCAGCCAGCAGCTGCACTGTCGGAGAGATTGCAAAGTCGCACCGGATTGGTCGCACCAAGGGTGGACTAGCTCCACCAACTCCCTAATTTCCCCCTTCCTAGACGGTATTTCCTGAGGATGGCCTCATCAGACAACACATCCAAAGGGTTGAAGTTGCCTCGAATGAAGGCATTCACATATACCACTTGGCTTTCGCTGACTGCGCCTGTGGCGCCTGTTCAAATCGATAACGCGCTGTAACGCTGCCATCATTGCCTCTAGACCTCGAAAGAACTCCCAACATTTATAGGATGTATAGGCCTAGGTAATCATCTTGATGTATGTCATTGGTTGCCGGATGATTGATTACAGCCTATGGTAAATTGTTACATTGATCAATTAATGATAATGCGAGGTTGCACGTGTCACATCTTGAATAAAATTTAATCTTGAAATTATTAGGGCTATCTATTCTAGCTATTGTGCCTACAAACAACATTATGTTCAAATGGATGGGTACGGTTTGGGGGCTCCTGGCTCCTCGGAGACAGTGGTCACCCGTTGTGTCCCTACCTCCTTACCCCGTACCTGCAGCCCAACACAGTGTTGAGAATGAGAATGAGTGAAGAATGAGTGTTGGGTATTGGCTACGGGCCTATTTATAGGCCATCGGCCTCAGAATTTGTCATTATATAGGCCTAGTCGGCCCCAGAATTTGTCATTATATAGGCCTAGTCTAGGCTTAACTGATATGCTTGGGAATCTGTTTTAATCACACTTTTTCAGGCTAGGAATTTTCGACCATTTTGGAGAAAATGGAAAAATGTTTAAGAATAAGATCATTTGGCTATAGCTCATTGGCAGACTAACATTGGAAGTGAGATTTAATATTTCATATACTCTGCAAATAAAGAATGGCAAGTTCGTAGGGTAACCCAAATGTTAGACCAAGTCTCCTTCATTGTTAGAGTAAATGTTGCCCAGCCAATAATTTCCAACGTCTGGATTGGCCCGAGTTGTGTGCGCCATTGATTTTAACAAGTCATTAGAGTGTAGGTTAGACAAAAATAGCATGGCCAACAAGGCCTACAACAAAGACGCTGAATATTGAAGGGTTTTGTACAAAATTTTTATTGAACAGAAATGTGCTGGCTCACATCAAACCACGCTTCACATAGCCTATTGGATTTTGGGAGGCATTTAAAAAAATAAATAAAAAAGGAGGTGAAAAAGTGAGGCGTGAAGTGTGGCACATCAGTCCGGCCCTGTAGAAGACACACAAAATTAGTCAATGTATGCTACACCTTTTCAGCATATGTGAGTAATTACATAGGATGAGACTTACCCTCAGGGGGGGGTCCGCTGCGCCATGACTTCCGAGTGGTGCCGTTCATTCTGCTCTCTCAGGGCTGCCAGTTCCTCCCTAATGGCCCTAAGAACAGCTATCTTCTCCCTCTCGGACCGGAGGAGCGCCTCGCTGCAGTCACACCGCGTTTCGACATTTCGCCGACGAACCCGGATCCTCCGTTGGGGGGAAGGCAAGGACTCTGTGACGCTGCTCTCAAGGGACTCCTGGGGCACTGGAGATGGTGAAGCCTCGAGGGTCTGCTGTGTGAGTGTGGTGATCTGTGTGGTAGACGTGGTGGACTGGGTGGTGCTCGGGGGTTCCGTGGTGAGGGGTCGTGAGGATGATGGGAGGAGTGAGGGCTCACCAGAGTCGAGGGATGGAGACAGAGGGAGAGGCATGGAGGACGCAGAGGACATAGATGACTCATACACCCGTGGTCAGGGCACACATGTCCACACCTCCAGGGACCCCTTCCACGGCTTCTGGGCCTAACACGCCAAGCACGCGCTCCTCCAGAGGGGTTAGGTCAGGAAGACTGCACTTGCCTCTACCGGTCTTCGCCCTCTCCCTCCGAAGGGTTGCGGCCTTGGTCTTCGTAATGCTTGAGAAGTCGCGCCACTTCTGCCGCACATTATCTGCGTTGCGCCTGTAGCCGAGCCCTGCCGAGGTGACCCGGTCTGCAATTTCATCCCACGCATTCTTCTTGTCCGCGTTGGTGACGGCATTTTTAAATTTGGACATTAGAATGAGCTTGCGCTTTTCAACCTCGTCCACTAATACGTTAAGTTCTTGCGCCGTGAAATGCGGTTTTCTCGCCATTGTTGCATGTGACCGCCCAATCCTCATGACCTTAAATAGCGTGGGCAGGTACAATAAAATTATTCCATTAGCCTAATCCCCAAATTAATTGATTGATTGAAACTGCGGGCTTGGCTTTTGGTAGGCCTAAGGGATGTATGATGGCGCTACATTCTTTTTAATCCTTAAAAATGACATAATTTTGTGAGCCTAATCTCCCATCTTCCTATCTACAATAACAAATTTGACGTATTAGTCTGTTGTTATTAGCCTATTTCACTGATTAAAAAATCCTGCCTATTAGCCTACTCAGAGGAATTATATGACCTAATCGGGATTTGAACCCGTCATCTCAAATTCAAAAGATGGCAATATTATCGCATGCTTGTCTTAGCCCACTCACCCACTTGTCCTATATCGACTACGGAGTTTTGTTAATATTTAGTCCTGTTGGTATGAATGCTCATACTAACATGTGGTACTAAATCAACCGTGAACCTTCGATTTATGTGAAGTGCTACACGAACAGTTTTTTATTATTATTACTTTACAAGATAGTGGGACCCCACTGCATTTGCCTTTCACATTTCACACTATTTCCCAAACCTGCGAAGCAAGTCAAAACATTAGCGCTAGTCCACCTTTGTGTGGTTGACCTCTACGAATGCTTACGAACTCTCCGAACACTTCCGAAAACATCTGCAAAGGACATAGTTTGAACTAACGTCTTCCCTACTAACCAACTTCTTACTATGGAGGTACTTGCTTAGTTGTCTCGTTTTGGGACACGCGGGAATAAGTTCAATCACTAGCTTGAACTAACATAGTAAGATCTTCGTTAAATGCTACGTTCGTTAGTTTTTTGGGAAACGCACTCCAGATATCTTGTCACACATTTCCGCTTTGGCAGCTTTCTTTTTATCATATGAATATTAACAATAGTAAGCAATGATTAACATAATAAATTCAGATTGTAAAATCTAATACTTGTAAAACGAAATGCCATTTTGCAAAATGGAAATTTTCTGACAGCTTTTCAAGTTAATACAGTGGTGCAAAGTTTACAGATTATAGAATCCTAACACGTGAGGGTCTGTTTGGAGTGACAACTGACTGAACCAATGAGATACCAGAATTATCATCAGAATAAACTAAGCCTGGCACTTAGCCTGGAGTGCGTTTCCCAAAAAACTAACGAACGTAGCATTTAACGAAGATCTTACTATGTTAGTTCAAGCTAGCGACTGAACTTATTCCCGCGTGTCCCAAAACGAGATAACTAAGTAAGTACCTCCATAGTAAGAAGTTGGTTAGTAGGGAAGACATTAGTCCAAACTATGTCCTTTGCAGATGTTTTCGGAAGTGTCCGGAGAGTTCGTAGGCATTCGCTGCGATTAGGATCATGGGATATTGCCAATGTTACCTTATGTAAACCTATGGTGTCATTTACAGTTGTGGATAATGTTCACTGCCTGTGCTATTTGCATCAAGTTTTAGAAAAGGAGCAATTTCAATGAGTTTGTGTAGGAATATGTTCACAAATAAAGAATGGGCTTGGGGGAGGACGTGCTATTTGCCAATACAATGATGCCAATGCAAGCTTCCCAGTTATATTAGAAAGTTAAGCATGGGCTATTTGGCCATAGGCTAATAGTTGTATTTATTGAGCAACTAAATACCATTATTATTAATAAATTCTAAAAACGTATATTTATATGTTAATTATACCAATTCTTGACAAAGAGTCCTTCAATTAGTCCGTGGCACACCTTGTTAAAGCTGTCACTTGCAGGTGGACATATTACCTGTTTTGTCAGTTCGAAGTTCGAATCCAGCCGGCAGTGCTGCAATGACGGTGTGATTTTAAATTAGGAATCGTAATATAATTATTTGATTGCATCAAAGTTGTAATTTGAAGTTTCTGCCAGTCAAGAAGACCAATTGTTTTGACAACATGCATTTTACAACGTGTATCCTCTGCCAGTTAAACTCATTTGTATGAGTCAAACTGAGGTCATTCAAACTGTGATAATTAATTCACGCTGTAGGTGGGGGTAATGCATCAAGTGGTGTCGCGTCAGCAGTATTTCACCCCAAAACAGCCAAAGAAGACATCACGTGGCCATATAACTAAGCTTCTTTGACTTTAACTTGCACCTTGGAGTGTCAGCTTGAACTAACAAGTTTTACTAACAAGATACTATGCTTAGTCTGGACTATGCTTTTGGGGGACACCAGTGATGAACTAACTATGCTTTGACTAACGACGTTATCACCATAGTTAGTTATATTGTCAACAAAGGAAGCTTGTTAGTCTGGCCGATGGCTTTGGGGAACAGAAACATATTCCAAACTAACTAACAAGCTATCTTAGTTAGCAACTATGCTTTTGGGAGACGCACCCCTGGTCAGGAGCAGGCTAGCTTCCAAGTATAAATTCCCATGGTAACTTATATGAGATCTCTTCTGTGAAACCAAGTCAAGGCTATGTTCATCCAGGATAACCCAGTAAGCCTGTCTAAATCCCCTATCTTGGTTTTGTGAAATACCCCCTAGGTCAATGGCTGGAATCCCAGATCCTTGTATGAAGAGAAGCGTAGACCGAGGGGCTAGTTATGATCAGGCTACACTATTGCCAACCCAAGCTATTGCACATTAATACAATAAAGAGTCATTTTTAAACAGACTTTCAAGATGACGTTGACATCCAGACAACTTTAGGTAATATACAGTCTTTATTAGAAGTCTTACAAAGAATCTGTCCATACACTTTTGTCTGTATGAATGCTCTACTCACTACCACAAAAGTAGAATGTTTTAAAGGGACACCAGGCAGGACTATGGTTTTCTATCTCCGGAGCTCCACCTACAGTCACTGAAATATTAGAAAAAATACAACTGCATTGCACATTCTCAACAATCAATGTAAATTTATTTGCAAATCAAAGAGTACAAACCAGAGATGATATTTTTTGTGTGTTACATTGTCTGACAAGCCGGTAATAAATGCGATTTCAGTTAGGCTACTTTCAGTTTCTATTTCGTGGACCCGACACTCTGCCAAACTGCAAGCGCGATTACCGCAAAACAAATGCTTGAGTCTGACGAGAGAGTTATCGGTCACCCCGTAATGAACCATTTAATCATCGAAGTGACTTCGAGGCTGGTAAATTAACAGTAAAACGTTGCATGGTGTCCCTTTAAGCCTTACAATAACCTACAATAATGACAAACCAATAATGACTGTGCTCAACCACACAGTTCAAATTCCTTATCATCTGAAAGTAGAGCCTTGAGGGCCTGTTACCGCAGATATTTCATTTAAAGACAGACAGTGAAGGAGATTAATACAGGGAGACACCAACTGCTCTCTCAAATCAGGTGCTCTCTTATAATGAATTTGCAGTGGATCTTGAAAGGTGTGGCCAATATTAAGGTCATTGCTTAAGATGTGCCAGTGGCAATTTAAAATACTTGTTACACTTGCTAGCAGGCTGTCCTGCCAGTCCAAGATTCTGCTAGCAGTACAAGCATGTGAATGAGCAAGGCTGGACTGTTCACAAAGGTTGAATAAACGTTTTGGTTAAAACTGGGTTGTGCACAAATGATTCCCCCTTCTGCACTGGTCTCTTTTCCTTCCTTGTTGCTTTTGGGGTCTGATGCCTCCTGAGCTTCAGGTAGTTCCTCAAGGATCTTGCTGACTTTGAACAGGTCAGGGGACTGACTTCTGTAATCAGAACTCTGAACAGAACCAGCTCTAGAACTCAGAGATCCATATCCAGAACTATGTGTAGAAGATGTGGACTTCACTGATCCACTGACAGAACTGATGTCATATTCTGCATGAGATCTGATGGAACTGTGTGCAGAACTGGATAATGGATTGCAGTCTAAGTCTCTCCTTGATTCTCCACCCACTAAGAAACAAAACAGAAATCTTTTCATATAGAATGCTGTCAGTGTTTTCGCTATTCAAGCATGATTTCTATTATTTTGGACAATTCATGCAATACCAAAACTACAGTAGAGTGCCAACATAAGAGTGAGAAGTGTTATGTTAGAGGTTACATTACTGATTGTAAAAACTATGGTCAGTTACTGACAGTTTTCTGGAAGGTGGTACCAAATTTTCTCTTTCGTCTTTATACTGTAGCAACAGCTTTCAGTGAATTTGAATTACAGGTCTGTGGTTGGAAGTAATCAAAGTGTTTTTTTGTTGTTTTTGTTGTTGTTGTTGTTTGTTTTTGTTGTTGTTTGTTTTTAAATATTGTCTTACCCTCTGGGGGAAGGCCATTAATGCTGCTTGCTTTCTGTGTAGGAAGTCCCAGTAATTCTTCTGATCCTGCAAGCCCATTCACTGATAAAGAGAAGAAATGATTTCAATTCATGAGAATGGATGATAATTAAATATTTAAAAAATATATATACTGTATCAATTAGTTTAAATATGAATTCTGTATCATTCATAGAAGAAAATTTGGATGTGATTAGCATATGATTAGTTATTCACCTATCTCTTCAATCTTCTCCATCAGCTGAGTAACCTGCATGTGATCATCTCTCTTCTGGTTGTTGAGGACATGATATCTGTTCCCACATTTCTCTACCAGCCACTGCAGACTCTCTCCTTCACTCTCAATGTGCTGCTCAATGGGTGTGTCTCCCAGCCAGTCTCCACAGGTGAACAGCACTATGGTGTGACTCCACACTTGCTCACTTAGAAGCTCCAGGTGTTCCTGCAGTGATCTCCTCTCACTTTCTCTAAAAGGAAGGTCCACACGGACAGCCACCAACAGAGCAGGCAGTCCAGAGCACAGCGACAGGCTGAGCTTAATGACCTCTTTGGTCAACACTGGTGTTTGAGCTATTGTATCATCTTTCCACCATCCTGGAGCCTCCACCATAGTGATCTGTTTCCCTGCTACTTCTCTCTTCACAAACTGAGCTGTTCTCCCTACAGTGTCAAACTCCTCTCTTCCAAGGATGGTGTTTCCTGATGAACTCTTCCCAGCATTTATGGAACCTAGCAGCACAATCCTCAATACTGACAGACGATGGCCCTCACCTGAAAGGAAATAGGACAAATAACATACCGAATACTCAAAAACACTCCCATTTGTATTTGCAGATACAATCAAATCGAATTACAGTTTTTATGCCGTTGGGGGTGTTTTGAATATTTGTTTGTTCTGTGCATAAAAAAGAGGCCATTTGATGTTTCAGTAGAGAAAATACAAGTTGCTGAATTGAACTTACCCATCTGTGATCTGAGACTAACTTGTCTCTTCATCTTCCTCTTTCTCTCTCTAACTTTCTCTTGCCTTCTTCTCTTTCTTGCCTCCATCTCTTGTATTCTCTGTCTGTCCATCTCATAATGTCCTCCGTTTTCTGCCACCATCTCTTCTATCTTCTCCATCAGCTGAGTAACCTGCATGTGATCATCTCTCTTCTGGTTGTTGAGGACATGATATCTGTTCCCACATTTCTCTACCAGCCACTGCAGACTCTCTCCTTCACTCTCAATGTGCTGCTCAATGGGTGTGTCTCCCAGACAGTCTCCACAGGTGAACAGCACTATAGTGTGACTCCACACACTCTCACCCAGAAGCTCCAGGTGTTCCTGCACTGATCTTCTTTCTGTCTCAGTGAAAGGAGTGTCCACACGTATGACCAGCAGTAAAGCATGTGGTCCAGGAGGACACAGACACACACTGAGCTCAATCTCATCTGTAGTCAGTTGAGGTGTGTTCTCTAACTGCACAATCCTCCTCCATCCTGGAGTCTCCACCAGAGTGATGTGTCTCCCTTCTGTTTCGCCCTCTCTCTTCACACACTGAGCTGTTCTCCCTACTGTGTCCTCTCTTTCCAGGATGGTGTTTCCTGATGAACTCTTCCCAGCATCTCTGTATCCCAACAGCACAATCCTCAGCTTTGGGATTTGAATGGTATTAGCTGTAAGAAACAGAAATTATAATTGCCATAAAAATTGACATGGACATAAAAATGTCTCTCCTAACATAGTTAAATTTGAAATGTTTGAAAGCAAACTCACCCATGTCAGAGTGTATTGGAGCTGCCATTTATACAGTGATGTCTTTGTCAAAAACTAGATACTAACTTGGTCTTTAACAAACTCTTCCATCATGTCATTAGGAAATTAGCCTGACATAGCCCGCCCATAATACTAATGTTCATCCGTATGAATGGTCTGGAGACGGTCTTCAGGGGAGGGTTTAGTCTGTTAACAAACAAACAACAAATCAGCGAGGCTGATATTTTCCTTTACATGGAAAATAAAACACAGAGAAACGATTGCTTGCTGGAGGTGTTTAAATTCAAGTCCTTAACTGTTAGGCTATCGTAATCACACGCTGTATTCTTAAAGGAGGTGTTTAAATTCAAGTCCTTAACTGTTAGGCTATCGTAATCCAACCCGTAATCACACGCTGTATTCTTAAAGTTGGATGATTGGCCAGGTGAGATGCATCCTGAGGGAACAAGATCAATGGCCGGAATCTCAAGCGGATTACTATGAGATTACAATCCAGCCGAGTTGCGTAAAGCAGGCTACCAACACAGGATCTGTAAAGTTGATTGTGTGAACTCTCTAACAGTAAAATACAGTACAAGCTGTATTCCAATA
>JAODXP020000016.1:4911461-4913961 GCA_027497455.2 Sardinella longiceps | reverse complement strand
AGCTTCGTCAATGGTGGAAATTATGGAGGTAAGCTATAGTTTTCAACTCAGACTATCAGGTGCTGGTCCACTCCAATGTTAAACCTATGTGTAGCCAATTGGTTAACTAGCCGTATTCCTGAGAGGAGGGGTCAGGTGCAAGTGAACTATGTGTGACAAGTCCGTGCTCCGATCATTATTTAACATATTTTAAGACAGAATCACACCGGCTTTCTCCTTTAAATCCCAGCACTGACCCCAACTCAGCCAATCAGAATCAAGGACCATGTTTTCCCCTCCTCAGAGACACTTCCCATCAGAATGTGCCTGTCGTAAATGGGAAAATCCCATTATTCCCAGTTTCCCATAAATGCCCAGTGTCATTGGAGTCACTGAGGAGCACTTAAAGGGATTATCCGGAGGGAATCAGCACATAGTCCTGCTCTTTTATAGTGCCAAGTGATTTCCATGCAGTGCAGACTGAGATAGCGAAATGGCAGGTAACGGTAACAGAATGGGGCGTGTCAAAACAAAACTAAATCATTAGTGTTAGCTACCGTTTCGAAAATTCGGTCTACATTGCACGAAATCCGATAATTGAGGTGGCTATCAATAGCGCTTAGCAGTGTAAAACAGCAGGGCCACGTGTTGATTCACTCTGAGTCTGATGAGGGTCAAACACTCTATCCACAACATTCACCGATTGGTTGAGCGCATGATGGACAGGTTGGGTCTGCCAATAGGCAGTGAGTTCCTGTTAAAAGGGTGGAATGAAGAGCAAACAGTCCTCTCAGAGGTCATTAGTTAGTAAACACATACAGGCACACACACATACACACACACACACACACACAGACACACTTCACTGATCTGTGTGCATGCGTGTGTGTGTGTGTGTGTGTGTGTGTGTGTGTGTGTGTGTGTGTGTGTGTGTGTGTAATTAGTAGTTCCTGTAGTTTGTACAGGGGAATGTAAAAAAAAATGAATCTGTGCATCATGCATGGACGTACAGCAGCTAATCTTAGTACAAATAAGTCTGTGTGTGTGTGTGTGTGTGTGTGTGTGTGTGTGTGTGTGTGTGTGTGTGTTCACAGGAAATGAGACATGATGTACTCCAGTGGGGGAGGTGACGTGTGCAGGGGCATCTCAAGGGGACTCCTGGGAATCCTGTGTGTGTGTGTGTGTGTGTGTGTGTGTGTGTGTGTTCACAGGAAATGAGACATGTGCCCTGGTGGAGGAGGTGACGTGTGTAGTGACATCTCTCACGGAGTCTGCTGGGAATCTTGTGTGTGTGTGTGTGTGTGTGTGTGTGTGCGTGTGTGTGTGTGTGGTGTGATGCTGTTATGGAGGTATTATAAGTAGAGAATGACTGTCACTCTCCCCATTCAATTGAATGGCCGAGACTAGGAGGCTAGCAAATCCACATTCATAGCCAATGGCACCATATTGATCACTGGGGCTCGGAACCAGGAACAAAGCCGCTTTGCCCATGCACTAAGTTCCACAGCTGGAAATGACACTGATCACAGGGGTCCACTTCCTTAGCATCATTGGGCTTTACTTCCTTATGTAACGGAGGTCAGCTAGCGTGGCTAGCTCGGTGGTAGTGTGTAAATCCTCATCACCCAATTCCATGGGCGCTTCTAACACGCTGAGTTAGAAGCTCGGGCTTTTAGCTCAGTTGGTTAGAGCGTTCCACTCCCACGCCGGGAGTTTGTAGCTTGCGGGGTGGCGGGTTCGAGACCCGTGTGCGGTGCGGACCGCCATTGGCTACACTTAGCATCACTGGGCTTTACTTCCTTAGCATCACTGGGCTTCACTTCCTTAGCATCACTGGGCTTTACTTCCTGAAAGCTATATTTGGCAACCCTTTCAAAGTCAAATTTTGTGAAATTGTCACATCATTTTGGAAGTAGTACATGAAAAAGGCTTTTTCCTGTAGGAAAAAAACCTGAATTCACTAGCTCCATCTAAACCCTGCAATCGTCGTTGCAATCGTCTTATCTTTTTATAATGAAACTCCAGCGTTCCCTGTAGCTTTCCAACAATCAGGAGGAATAACTGCCTGTCGATCACACCAGTTGTAGGATTTATTTATTTATTTATTTATTTTTTGCAGAACACAGCTTTAAGGGGCCTTTAGATGGCCATGGTTGAAAAGCTCAGCTCGCGCTTCACATGACACTTGATACAAAATGTTAAATCTGTACCTGACTAATATACCAAAGGCTAGGAGAGCTGTAGCATAGAAGAAAAAGCATTCTAGTTTCTTTATGCTAAAAACACTACAGCAACGCTGAAAGATCAGTGTCAAAAGAGTTGAAGTTCAACAAATAATAACAAACTGATTACGAATGCTGACTCAATTAAGCATAATGAAATGAAACTGAAAGTGGGTTGTTATGCCCCATTCACTTAGAAAAACAACAGGGCTATGGATTTTTTTACTCAGGATTTCTCCTGTTTAACCAGTCCCCCCAGGATTTCGCGGGCCTTTTTAGTGATTGTTGCGATCAGAAAT
>JAODXP020000016.1:4903961-4906461 GCA_027497455.2 Sardinella longiceps | reverse complement strand
CTAGGATTGATCTAGGATTGGTCTAGGATTGATCTAGGATTGGTCTAGGATTGATCTAGGATTGATCTAGGATTGATCTAGGATTGGTCTAGGATTGGTCTAGGATTGATCTTGGATTGGTCTAGGATTGATCTAGGATTGGTCTAGGATTGATCTAGGATTGATCTAGGATTGATCTAGGATTGCTCCAGCCTGGCTTGTGCGACCATGTTCAGAAATGAAATGTGGTCTGGCAAAGCTAGCATTGCCCGGGAATTCCGGGCAGGATTAATCTAAACGTCCAACCAAATCTTATCAAACTTCTATCAATGTTATGGGTCAGAGCAGGACAGAGTCATCGTAAGCTTGCCTCCTTCAGCCTGCTCGTTTCTCATTGGGTCCTGATTTTTCTGGGCTCCAGAGTTGAGGAAATCGCCTCCAAGCCATACTTCAGCAAGAAAGTTGATTGTTTAGTCGAGTTTATTATGATTGTCCACGTTAAGACAAAAGTAAACTGATGCAAAACAGATCGTGGTTTAATTGTCTTGGTTTAATTACATTGCATTATGATGAATAACATTGTTTGGTGGTTGTTATAGCCTAGCCTGGCACGCCCTCCCAGTGACACAACACCTTTGGTGTTGCTGTCGCTGGTCTGGCCAGCTGCTGATCGGGCAGGACTTCTGAATTCCCCCAAACTGGGGAACTGCCCCCCCTTGGTCGAGAACCAATCAACTTTGAGCAGCTCCAACGGCTCTCACTCCTGTTCAAGCAATTCCCTTCGTGTCACATACGTCAGAGGAAAGAGTGGTGTGATTGGTTTTGCTTCGGCCCCGCATTTTCTAACATCGACCAGTAGCAAACTGAGGCATTTCAGAAAGGCGGGTCAACCATGCGCTTTGAGAAATTTTGTTATACGGGCTCTTGGTCAGACCAAAGTCTCATAGAGCTTTGAAAGTCGATGGCAGTCAGGCTAGTTATAGCCTATATTTGATTAAGATAGCCTTTAGTTTGGTCAGTTGTTTCAGAGATGTCATCTGTGATGGACGTCTCATACTAGTGATGCATGAATCAGGAGGACACCTCATCTCATAAATCTGTCTGCCCTCGATTCCTCCATCCTTCACGGGAGGAGGGGTTAGGAGGGAGAAAAGGTTGGAAGTGAGGAAAGCAGGACAGAGGAATTATGTATTGAGATGTACCCACTGACTTGATTGTGAAATGTCATGCAGCGACAGGAAGTATGGGCAGGTTCAGGCTAGGATTGGCCTATGACTGGTCTGGGAGAAGAGGAGCTCAAGTCAAACAAGATGGCTGACATGTTGAACTCTAGATTGAACCAGAAAAAAATCTGCACACACATACATACAGACATTTTTGCATTGCAACCAAACATCACACCACAGGATGCAATTTCAAACAAAAGCAATCAACTCCAAACTGCAGTCCGTCAGACTTCTATTGACTTCACACACACACACACACACACACACACACACACACACACACTCACTACGTTGTTTTGCATTATTTTTAGAGATTGCCTTGCAGGCCTGACTGAGTTATCTTCACATCAGTCATCACAACTGGCAGAGGGGGGTGTGTGTGTAAGTGTGTGTGTGTATATCAGAAGGTGTGTGTGTGTGCGTGTGTGAGTGGGTGGGTGCTTTGAGCAGATTTGTGTGAGTGGGTTCAAAGGCACGGTTTTAGATTGTGTTCTCTTTGAACAGTGTGTGTGTGTGTGTGTGTGTGTATTTTGTAGAGTTTTATGTTGACGTAACTCAGTCAGATGGTGTGTGTGTTGTTCTAAGGCCTTGGGA
This sequence comes from Sardinella longiceps, assembly GCA_027497455.2. Taxonomy (NCBI): domain Eukaryota; kingdom Metazoa; phylum Chordata; class Actinopteri; order Clupeiformes; family Clupeidae; genus Sardinella; species Sardinella longiceps. The sequence continues at coordinate 4,904,662 of JAODXP020000016.1, read as the reverse complement.
TGTGTGTGATGTGTTACTGTTAGCAGTCTTAAGTGTGTGTGTTCTCCTGGGTTGTGTGTGTGTGTGTGTGTGTGTGCATTACCTTGTCGTAACTCCAGTTGAAGTCTCAACTATAATTCAGAGTGGCAGTCTCACTCAGCTCAGAGACCTGCCAACTGCCACACACACACACACACACCATAGGCTTTCCACGCATACACACACACACACACACACACACACACACACACACACACAGGCTTTCCACGCATACACACACACACACACAAAACACAGGCCTACACACAGAGGCACACACACACACACACACACACACACACACAGATGCACGCACACACACACACACCTTCCAGAGAGGGGAGTATTTGTGAGGCAAAAATAAATGAATGTGTGTGTGCATGACTAACTGGAGTCATCAGTGTTAACTGTGTGTGTGTGTGTGTGTGTGTGTGTGTGTGTGTGTGTGTGTGTGTGTGTGTGTGTGCGCACATGAGGGGAATGTGTGTGTAAAGCAGTACAAGAACAAAGACAGGTTTTTTTTTAGAGTTTATTTGAAGAGCAAAGCTGGGCTTAACTGGCAACAAAGTACACTCACAATACTGCTGAGAAACACACATGCACACACACACACACACACACACACACACACACACACCGTCTCTCTCTCTCACACACACACACACACCGTCTCTCTCACACAC
>JAODXP020000016.1:4886461-4893961 GCA_027497455.2 Sardinella longiceps | reverse complement strand
TCTCAGAGATTAGAGACACTGTTCTCAGATTAGAGAGGAGTGAAGGAGACGCTCTGGTCTCAGAGATTAGGGATGCATTGGTCTCAGATTCGAGAGGAGGAGTGAACGAAATGCACTGGTTGCAGAGATTAGAGAGAGGCACTAGTCTCAGAGATTAGACATTAAAGAGTTAGTGGACGAGACCCACTGGTCTCAGAGATTAGAGATTAGAGATTAAAGTGCAGTGTCCAGAAGCAGGGTAAGACCAGAGTCAGATCAAATCCAGACATCCAGTTCTTGACCCCAGAGGTCAAAGGAGAGAGGGTGCTGGCTGGGTGCTGGAGGGACAGCCGTCTGGCGGGGAGAGCAGTGTGTTGGGTCGCTAGCGGCAACAGGCTGAGCACAACGGCCGTCTGCATCACCCCTCGTCTGCTGCCGCTACCGCCCCGTATCCTAGCAACAGCACTCGCTTCCTCGCTCGCTCGCACGCTAGTGGCTGTCAGCTCGTCTCTTTGTGACAATGAGAGAGAGAGAGAGAGAGACAGAAGGAGAGAAAAAAACAGATAGAAAGAGAGGGAGATGGAGAGAGGAAGAGTGAGCTAAGAGTAAAAGAGAAATAGAGAGACAGAGGAGAAAAAGCGACAGAGAGAGAGAGAGAGAGAGAGGGGGGATGGAGAGAGGAACTGGGAGGCAGAAGAAAGAGATAGAGAGAGTTAGGGAGAGAGAGAAGAGAGAAAGAGAGAGATGAGAAAAAGAAAGGGGAAAGAGAGGTGCCAAACAGGTGAGTGGTCAGGTGAACAGGGTTGGAATCAAAGAGAAAGAGATGGAGGGAGAGAGAGAGAGAGAGAGAGAGAGAGAGAGAGAGAGAGAGAGAGAGAGAGAGAGAGAGGATTGTGCAGAAAGGAAGGACAAACCAGAGAAGATGTTGTTCTGAAAAGTGTGAGTGTGTTTTTCTAAAGAATGTGTGAAGGTACATTTCCAAAGGACGTGCAAGAGAGTGTGTTTTTCAATAACGTGTGTGAGAGTGAGAGTCTAAAAAGCAAGAATGAATTTCCCTTTTTTCATTGTGTTCCATTGCATCATTTTACAATAGAATAGTTTTTCAAACTTCAACTCCCCTCATCCACACATCATTGCAAAAGGCTGACAGACGTGTGTGTGTGTGCTGTGTGTGTGTGTCTGTGTGCGCTGTGCTGTGTGTGAGTATGCGCGCTGTGTGTGTGTGTGTGTGTGTGTGTGTGTGTGTGTGTGTGTGTGTGTGTGTGAGTGTGCACTCTGTGTGTGCATGTGTACACTGTGTATATTTGTGTGTGTGTGCATGTGTGTGTGTGTGCATGTGTGCACTGTGTGTATTTGTGTGTGTGTGTGTATTTGTGTGCGTGTGTGTGTGTGCGGCTGCTTGCTGGGTCCTAGCCCCTGCCTGTCCCTGGGCTCTCCCTGGCGGCGGAGGCATCATCAGCAGGTGAGCTCTGGACTGGGCATGCCCGCCCGTGGAAATGTCAGCAGCCATTCCGGCTCCATGTAGAGCCCTGTTTGTGCAGTTTCACTCAGCAGGACAGCAATTAGACCGCCATCTCAGCTGCCACTGCCGCAACACATACTTTTCAACACACACACACACACGCACGCACGCAAGGTCACACATATACAGTCAGCAGGCATGCTCTCACACACGATGACAACCATTCACAAACTTACAGTGACATACACACACATGAAATGATAGATGTACATTATACTGTATGGCCTCCCACATCACTAATTGTTGTATGGCATAGTGTTCTGCAGAAATATTTTCTACCTTTAGCAGACACACACACACACACACACACACACACACACACACAAAACACACGTAACACTGCATCTGTTAAGCCTGAGGAGGATGTGATGTCAGTCTTACAACAACAACACCTTAAGCTGGACAGCTGGCCGTCCCTCACTGAGAGAGAGAGAGAGAGAGAGAGAGAGAGAGAGAGAGAGAGAGAGAGAGAGAGAGAGAGAGAGAGAGAGAGAGAGAGTGTGTGTTTGTGTGTGGTGGGAGGGTGTTTAAGGTAATCAAATAAATGAGAGAGGAGAGACAAAAAAACAGACGATATGAAGGAAAGAAACATGGTGTGTGTCTGCATTGGACACAGACAATATCAGTATCACCTGGAGCTATCAACAGTGCAGGTACCATGGAAAGCTGTGTGTGTGTGTGTGTGTGTGTGTGTGTGTGTGTGCCCCCCCAGTTAACTAATCATTCTCAGCTCCCCTCATAAAAGCAGTCATCTCCATCTCCTCTCTCACACACACATCAGTCTCACAGGAGAAACCCAGCACACCACAATCAATTATATATGAGCACACACACACACACACACACACACACACACACACACACACACACACACACACACACACACACCACTGGGCACACACACTCTCTCTCTCTCTCACACACACACACACATACATCACTGGAAACACACAGTCTAACACACACACACATGCGCAAGTATAAATACATTTTATATACACACACACAGAAAAATAGACGCATACACACATACTCACGCACTTGCGCACACACACACACACACACACACACACACACAAGCTGAATGGAGAAGGGAGAGCAGTGGTGTAGTGCTGAGAGTGTTGAGTGTATTTGGCAGACTTGTGCTAATATGACAGCACTCGCACCCTTCACACCTCTCTGCAGCCACTTACTGCCACATCGCACAAGACGCTCAGCACACACACACACACACACGCGCGCGCGCGCACACACACACACGCTCCTTAAACACTTTCACAAAACATACACACACACAAAAACAAGCTTGTCAAACCTAGGAGTGCACTTGCCTATCTGAGTGGTCTCCTAGGCTAGGCTATAGCAAGACATCAGAGGGCCCAACGGTCTGCAACTGGCAGTGAGCATGCATTAGTGCCTATAAGTAGAGAGACTGCTGAGGCTCTGCCCTGCTCTAGCCCAAAGGCGAGCTCATACACCAGAGCCGTACAGAGAGAGAGAGAGGCAGAACTCTCTCTATGCACGGCTCTCTCATACACTGGCCTACACTGCCACCTACTGCTCAACAACAGCACTGCAGCAGGACAGACAGGACAGACAGGCTGAAGGCATCAGTGCTGGACTTCACTAGCCAATGCACTTGACCATTAAACTGAGCAGGATGTGATCTGAGTGGAGTGCTATGGGGTCTAAAGGACTAGGAGGACTTGCTCAATAATAACGCAAACTGAGTTGTTTAACCTGTGGGGTCTTCAGGTCTGAGACTGCTCAGTAAACACCACAGGATGCATCCCCTAATCAGCACAGTCTCTGCAACAATGGACAGCAAGATTATACATGACACTTGGTTTTACCTATTACCTATAACACCCTTGCCTATATCCTGAGGCAATTTCACCTCCTTTCTTACAGTAAGTGTGTTTGTGCCTGTGTCTCAAACAGTGCACCTCTGTCACTTCTGTCTGTATGTAATGCACAATGTGCACTGACTGAGCACTTGCTGTCATAGTGTGGATTTTTGACTCTCAGCGTTGTCCAAAATTAATCACTGCTTTAGAACAGTGGGCAGAGGTCACGGACATAACTACCATTTAAATCTCCGACTCAAATGGACATTCAGATTGATGACTGTAGTGTACTGCTTCGCTGTGGTTGTCAGTGTGACCACTATGCACTCAAATAGTGTTTCAAGTGTTCAAGTGCACAAGGCTGTGTGTCAGGCTACTTCCAGATGTGTCTGTGTGTATGTGTGTATGTATGTGTGTGTGTGTGTGTGTGTGTGGGTGGGTGTGTGTATGTTGGTGGGTATGTGTGTGTGTGTGTGTGTGTGTGTGTGTGTGTCTATCATTTCCACTGCTATAGTAGATGTCATGTGGGGCATATCTGCTTTCTTTTCTGAGTGCTCCACTCCTACTGCACACAATATGCCATCAGTTGGATGACTGAGTGAGTATTTGACCTGTTGATGAGAGTCTGTGCCTCAGTGTTCTGATCTCTGTCCATAGCAGTAGACTTCTGCAAGCTTCTATGCAGCCGATTTAAACATGTTAAACATGATTTATGTACATCAACAACAGAGCCGTCAGTACTGGTAGTGGTAGGCGTCAGCTATTGGTATCTCTGGAGTCTAGCACTCACACATTATCATATACATACAGTACACACATATCTGGACACACATCTGTCCTACCCATCATGTGTGTATGTGCGTGTGTGTGTGTGTGTGTGTGTGTGTGTGTCCTCACCTGTCATGGGGTCGAAGAGCTGGTTGGCCTCCAGGTCAGTAAAGGTGCTCATACAGCAGGGGCAGCGGAAAGACGCTCGGTTGGTAGAGTCTCGTTCATCCGTCTCGATACGCCGCCTCATGTGGTCCAGCTTGTACTTGACCACGTTGACCAGCAGCCGGTAGTTGATGAAGTAGTAGTTGTGCCGCGTGGTCTTGCCGTCGGCGGCCGTCTCCACGCGCAGGCGGCACTTGACGAACTTGTCGGACTTGAGTGTGTTGAGCACGGAGCGGAGCTGCTTGCGCTCGAACTTCAGCAGCTCCAGCATGTCCTCCTCGCGCACGCACGGGTTGCGGATCAGCACGTCCAGCGCCAGTGCATGATCCACGCCGTAGAAGCCACGCACCACCTGCTGAGCGAGGCGCTTCAGTGCCGGGGGAACCTCGGTCAGTAGGCCCGGTTCCGTCATGGCTCGGTGGGACAGGGGACACTAACGGGCTGAACTGCAAGAGGGATGTGATGGGCTTGAATGGACCTTTACTGCAAAAGGCCTATGAAACAAATGGGTTGTCCAAGACTAATCTGAAACAAGAGGACAAACAAGACACATATATTACTGATTCCAAACAAATGCAAGCCTGGTGGGGTGAATGTAATATTAAGCCTATGCTTGTATTAGGGCCACCAAAGCTGAGACAAGAAAACAATCATTAGGCTAACGTCATCCATCAGAAATCTGCCACCAGATAATGAATCACACGGAATAACTGTACTTTGACAAGTTTATTATCAGATGTGCTACCACTAGCAATGTTAACGTTAACATTGACACTATAAGTGGGAACTTAATTTCTAGACACCTATAGCTGCAACAGTCCGCATTTACGGGGTAACGTTACTTCTTGTGACAGAAATTACACAGCTGCACCGGTTTTATAGAAAAGGATAAATGCATTTATTAATTCCAATATCAGAGGCAGTCTAACAATTACTATGCCTGGAGATGAACAACAACATGATATCAACACGTATTGTATTAGTATAGTATAAGTCGCCGGTTGAAGCTAACACAGCTAGCTATCGCTAGTTAGCTTTATCAGTAAACAACAGCAGAGAAACTCTCAAACTAAAAGAAGTATATGTTTACATGAACAGCACATCATATGAGAACCTCATAAAACAACTATATATGAAATAATGGTTAAATAACCTTTGCTTTTTCTTAATTTCCAACTTCTCGATGATGTTTCCCAACTCACTTGGCATGGGAACACCGGAAGTGATTCTAGAGAATCGTACCAAATGAGAAATCGTTCTCTGATTGGCTAAGCGCAGTGGGGGAAATTTAAGCCAATGAAAACGATCGATAATTCTGACGGATTGCAGGATTTTACCCAATAATTTTCCTCAATGTTAAAGTGGGCCGTTACTTAAACTTTTTTGACCAATGGAAATATACGTTGCATTAAATTCCAACTTCCGTGATGTTGTTGTCAAAAAGATGGCATCCCTTGACAGAGTGAAGGTGTTGGTTTTGGGAGATTCTGGTAATACATGTTTTTTTGCATCGAATAATTCATCATTTCAATGATATGTGTACAGTCATCAGTGTCAAGAATGAATCTATTTTGCAGTCCGGCAGTTCTAGCCACAGAATTATATAGGTTCTAACCCATAGGCTAATGTGAGACCGGGATCAGTCGGTCTGTCTGGATGAATAACCGCTCATGTCGTGTGTATTTTGTTTGTTGTAGGTGTTGGTAAGTCTTCCGTAGTCCACTTGCTGTGTCAGAACCAGGTTTTGGGAAACCCGTCCTGGACAGTTGGCTGTTCTGTCGACGTGAGGGTAAGGACCACAGAATTATATCGCAGAGCTACTTCTTCCACTTTATAACGCGATTAAATTCCAATTAAAATGGTGCTTTAGCATGATTGTGTTGGATACAGTGTCGTCAAAGCAAATTTAGACAAATACAATAACAAAACACATAAATAGCATACAAGCACCAATAGGCTTACATCTGTATTAACACAGTGTAGAACAGTAATGTGGATTGACTGTATGTTTTCTCACATTTAAGTAGCACCCAGAGGACAAGGTAGTACAAAATAGAAAAAGGGAAATCGCTATATCGGACTGACTTGGTGTTTGACTTTGATTGTAGGTGCATGATTACAGAGAAGGCACGCCAGAGGAGAAGACCTATTACATTGAATTATGGGATGTTGGCGGATCAGTGGGGAGTGCAAGCAGTGTGAAAAGCACACGGGCGGTGTTCTACAACTCTGTCAACGGTAGGCAGATAACAACACTTTGGTCCTTAGGGGATGTGTTCTACTTACACCCCTGTCACTGAACTCCTGTCATTTGATTTCACCAGCGTGGCCCTCACCACGTTATTGTCACAGTGTTTTCCCTGTGTTTGTAGGCTGCAAAATCAACAGTATTTTACGCTGGACCTGATATGAAATGGCTAATTGTGTTCCTCACTGTGTGTGTGTGTGTGTGTGTGTGTGTGTGTGTGTGTGTGTGTGTGTGTGTGTGTGTGTGTGTGTGTGTGTCTGTATGTGTGTTTAATATCTCCTCTTTGCCTGTGTTTCAGGCATAATCCTGGTCCATGACCTGACCAATAAGAAGTCGTCTCAGAATCTGTACCGCTGGTCTCTGGAGGCTCTCAACAAAGACTCGTCTCCTACAGGTGTCATCGTCTCAAACGGGTGAGAGAAACACTACACCTGAGAGACACAGCGCACCTGGCGCTCCGCACCTGCCACACTGCACCTCACACTGACTCTCAGGCTTGTTGTCTCCAATGGGTGTTTACTGCTGTCCCACGACACCTGGTCCTCTTTGAGACTATATCTCTGCCCTGTGTCGTTCTTTCACCTAGGGTTGTGCGATATCGGTATCGTTATCGTATATTGTCAAAAAAAATTCCCACGATAGGAATTTTTGTCATATCGAGAAATACGATAGTCAGAAAATGTTTTGTTAGCATTTATATTTCCACTGAATAGACTACACAAACAACTGTGTCAGGTGCATATTTATTGTCAACGATTAATTTACAATTGATTACCTTACCAAAATTTACAAGAAGTGTCTTGTCTAAACCTTGAAAACGCAACATTTAAAACCCAAGTCATTTTCAGGCACCTGTATGAACCCTGTGTTAAACTGTAGACCTAATATACTTTTTTATCGTCAGTTATCGATATTGTGATAAAAGACTGAAAATATTGTGATACATTTTTAGTCCATATCGCCCAACCCTA
>JAODXP020000016.1:4871461-4881461 GCA_027497455.2 Sardinella longiceps | reverse complement strand
TCACACACAATACTCACATAGCCTACTATTCCAACCTAGCCCCCACCCCCACACACAAATCCTCACTTTAGTTTCTTTTTTTCATCAATCTTTCTGCAGTAACACATACAGATGCATGCACATGTGCACACACACACACACACACACACACACACACACACACACACACAAACAAAAAGAAATGTCATCTGCAAGTAGTCAGAAGTCACACTTTTGCAGAGTTCAGAGTGCGGGGCAGAGATGATATGGCACCTTCCCCACATCAGTGACATATTTACACCCCTGTGTCCTGGGGACAGCAGACTGAGCCAACAACAGGATGCCTGACACCTGCATGTAGTTTGTTTGTAGTTTTGGCTACACTATTTTATCAGCCATTATACTCTATGTGGCCATCTTGTAGAAAAATTTAAAGAATTTACAAGACAATTGACAAATAAAATAGACATAGGATGAAAATCCTATTGATTCCCCTCACAGTGACACTGGTTGATGAGTATTTCAATGTAGCTCAATCTGAGAAAAGTCACTAATAGTTCATACTAATTCACCTATTCATACTAATTGAATATAAACCAAAACGGACCAGAGTCTTATGTAAATATACCTTAGAATGTAGGCTAGCCATATCATGAAGACATATGAAACCTTTAGTGAGGAAGAAAGGTTAGCTTTAACATAGCCTTGTGTTTCATCCCTACCTCATTGAATACAGTAAAGAAACCTACATTAGAGCAGCTTCCAACCCACAATGCTTTATTGGTTATTCCATTATGTCATTGATGATGACATTGTGTAGAATGTATGGAATTTGTCAGGCCTTACAAGGCATCAGATACAGAAGGAGGCTTTATGCATATGGTCAGACATAGGGCATACAGCATCAGATTCAGAAGAGGGTTGTTATTGTATAAAGACCATGTGCATTATAGTCAGACACATACTGCATCAAAAAAAGAAGGCAGCTGGTTCTTACTGCAGAATGCATGGTGGGTTACAGAAACATACAGTACTGTATCAGCTTCAGAAACAAATGGGCTTTGGTAGGAGAGGTGACACAAACTGGACCTCTCTCTCTAGAACATCATGCTGGCTGAGGACCTGCCTGCCTATAGTTGGTCATCCACTCCAATCACCTCTCTGATCCAGGGCAGGAAGTGGGCCACGTTGGTGTAGACTTCTGGGTATTTTGTGCTATCACATGGATCATGTGTGTAAGCTGTGAGTGCGTATAGCACCTTGGCCTTGCCCTTGCCACAGAGGAGAGGACCTCCAGAATCACCCTGGCAACAAACACAACAACAGACTAAGAGCTCTGTGACACAAACTAGTTTAAGTAGTTAATCACACGATAAGATACCAATGCATAGTTTAGAGTCACAAATAATAAGTCAGCCATCAAGGACTGCATTTGTGAAAAAAAAGTATGTGATGTATTGAGGAAACATTTTTTATAACCTACAGTAGATGTATAAAATTAATAAAAATAATATTCATTTTAAAGCCCAGTTCCCTGGTGGTACTAATTTAAAATTATATAAGATCTTTGCATGACATCAAGTAATTGTAGGAAACCTAATGCTAAAATAAAAATAAGAAAATTGAGAAGCAGTGAGTAGTCTGTGTTCCAGATACCTTATCAATCCTGCTGTGGTGACGGACTTACTTGACAAACTCCTTCTTTGCCGTCCGAGACACTGCAAGTCATTTGTTCCAGGTTGAAGTATTGCTGCCATTTCCTTTTGCATTCTTCTGGCTTCTCCAGAGTCACAGTAGCTTCATACAGCACAGTGGAGGCTTGCTCCCCAAAGCACTGTCTCCCCCAGCCAGCCACCTCACACTGCTGTCCTGCTGGGACTCTCACATCTTCCTTAGGGAGATCCAGCACCTTCACCTTCTTCAGTTTAGCCCTCTGCTGCAGCTGCAGGTGCAGAACACTACCGTATGTGAATCATCAGGTATACACTTGCTGCACAAATGACTCAAGACAAGTCATACAGTCTGATATGGTAATGAGACTTCAGTAAAACTCTTCTTGAAACATTCATTCATTAGCTGCTGTATTGTGCTAGAATAAATGACAGTAGTTGAATTGGATATAATAGCCTAGGCAATATTGTCAAATATAAATGTATGACTGTAGTTGAATTAGATATAATAATGGACTGTCTGACTCTCGTGTGAAAGAGGCGACTCGCCTTCAGCAACATGATGTCGTGTTCTCGATTTCTGCCGTCGTCATCTTTAAGCGGTTTCTTGGGGTACTTTGGGTGTGGGATAAAATCAGAGATGCCGATTCTCTGTTGGCTCCTTTCCTTCTTTTTGATGTTGTGGGCACCCAGCACGACTTTGTTTGGTGGGTCAGTAGGCCTGCAACAAACAAATGTCTTTATATCTAAATGTTACATTTTGCAGTGCAGCTGTAGTGTAAGGCATTACTGAGATATTTTATGAATTCATATCATACAGTATAAGTAACATAATTTGAGATAAATTTTTAAGCTTAAATGCAATGGTGAAAACTGGGCTTCATGGGTTAGAGGTCAAAAACATTATATGTTTGTCAGCAGGCATCTCTTATGTCTGGGAGCATTTTACCAACTCCTAGACCAATGTAAATTACGATTTCTAAACCATAAGTCACATACTCCTGCACATTTCTTTGCACATCGGGTAACCAGAACATGACTCACAGGCAGAATGCAGCTGGGTGGACACAGGTCTACCTTTACAGATAACCTCTCTTAGTGCATTACCAATTAGTAGTCATTATTAGCAATAATGGAGGCGTAAACAACATGAAAGGGAAAAGTAGATGTTTTATCATTAAACTGGTGAAAGTAACTTAAAAGTAATGCACTAGGAATATTGCTGGGTAAATTGCTTAATTGAAATAACAGTATGCAATCAAAATAATTTGCCCATCTGTCAAAATGCAATCAAAATAGTATGCAGTCAAAAGTAATTTGCCCATCAGTGACACACACACACACACACACACACACACACACACACACACACAAAGAGCCATACCTGCCATAGTAGCAGCAGTACTCGAGTTGAGGGGGGATGAAGGGGAACGGCATCCCCCTTCTGAAATAAAAATTTAAAATCATCCCCCTTCTTAAACAGCCATCCCCCCATACCATCCCTTGTTCCATTTTATTAGTTAATGTGAAAATTACAATTGTTTTAACATTGGAAATATTAGCCTACTACCATTTCAACATTAGAGGCTTTGCATTTATTTATGCGCTTCACTTAAACAAAGGTTTCAGTCACCGCAATCGAAAATTCCGGGCAAAGCGCAGATTTTTTGGTTTCACTTTCAAAACGGTAGCCTACCACTGTTTTCTTGCCGGTCTTACTACATGCCATGAAGGTGTCTGGCGATCCACAAGCGTATTTGCAAAATAAAGTTTGTCTACTGTACACTATTTATCACGTACAGGCCGGCCACACGCAAATAGGGTGGTCAAACCTCTGGAATTACGCATAGACAGCGGGCATTTGACCTTTTTGAGGCTCTGCACTTAGCTGAGGCTTTCAGAGAGACGCACGCAGTTGACAGGTAGGCCCGTCATCTTTCTGTTCGCCTATAGGAAAATACATGTGTTTTTCCCTACACGTCATCTTTCTGTCACCCATTATCTGTGGCAATTGCACACAGAAACAGAACTCTCCTCTGTGCTGCTCCCCTTACCGAGTTCATCTAATACTCTGAATTTTATGATTGATGTATTAACACTGATCACGTGAAAGTAACAGTACTAGATATCATTATTCTCATTCTCCAACATTGGGCTGATTATAAAAATGCATTTGCCTAATAGCAATCATTTTAAACTTGGCTAAGACTTGCACAGGACATTAAGAGCCTTGTGCATGGCATGTGTAGCCTCCGTGTACAGAGTAATGAAGAGGTGAGGAGTTAGCACAGTGATTAAAATTCCAAATATTAAAGAATTACCTTCTTTCTTTTTATTTTTTTTCAGTTAATTAAATAAACACATGTATGGATAAAAAAAAACATACTGTTATATGAATGGGTAATTGTAGTAATTATGTCTCATCATTCATGAATCATAAAAAAGGGGCAGAACAGAAGTATATGGACCTCACATTCAACAATTCTTTAAAACTTTACAATTGCCAAAGTAGTGCCCTCTGTTGAAACAAACTCCTCGACAAACTCCTTCCATTGACAAATAGATTTATAACAACTGATTAATAAAGCATAAATTAGGCCAAATGAAAATGTGTATGCCTGTGTGCGCGTATCCACGAGGCCTATGCACTCTGTGCAAGTGACCCCACCATGGGCGCTCATCGACACAAATTAGCCGTCCCAAACGATAAAATCCACCATCCCCCTTCTTTTTATTTTACAATTCGACTACTGAGTAGCAGTGTGCAGCAGTCAGCACGTAGTCGTCTCTGATCAGCACCCCTCCACACACATGCTTGCCTTGCTGTGTCTGCAGGGAGGCCATGTAGGGTCTGGAGTGGGGCTTCGCTTCTTTACCCCAAAAAATGCCACTCTGCAATGCAGCTGATGGTAAAGACAACAAGTGCATAAGGAGTAGAGGACAGGCGTTTTGCTGATGAATTGACTACAGCATTTGAAGTACCTGTCTTACCTGACAGAGAGAGATGAGAGAGAAACAGAAGCACCAACATCCTCCAACGCTGAGTCTACAGGTATGATATGCATACCCTACGCATCACACCTATTTATCTAACCACACGCACACACATTCACACACACATCACACACACACACACACACACACACAAATACTCACACATGCGTGTACACTTCGCATCTCAGTTTTAACACAATTAACCACATACACACACTCTTCACACCTTGGCAGGTTTTTCCCATCAATCTATTTTCATTTTATTGTATCATTTACTTACTTACTTACATGCTAGGTTTAAGGCCTTACTGAATGTTATGTGTAGATCTGTACTAATTGTTATTTTAATTATTATTACGTGTTGTAAATGCAATTGTTTTTAGGTGTCATCTGTCTTTTTGTTCATTGACACTTTGATGTAGTTAACTCCACCAAGAACCTTTCACCATTCTTAATTTACCTCACAGGTCAATCAATCAGTGTGTGTGTGTGTGTGTGTGTGTGTGTGTGTGTCCGTCTGTGTATACGTGCGCACGCATGCTTCATGCTGTGCATGTGTGTAACATGATGATCCCAGAGTCCAGAGATCCCATGACTCATGACTCAGAAACCCCTTGCGTTAATAAAAGGTGACCCGTCTTACCTGAGAGACAGAGATGGGAGACAAGCAGAAAGACCAACATTCTTCACTGCCGAACAATAGTGGTCTCTTGCACACCCACTAACATCACACCTATTTTTACACAGCTAACCACACACACACACACACACACACACACACACACACACAGGTGGCTGTGGTTTCCTCCCTCTTTATTCACCCATCTCTGTTACCCTGCCTCCTCAGATAGACTTCACTGTGTGCTCCATTGCCCTCCCACTTTAGTCACTGCTGTCATTTCACTCTTGTCTCTTGACCACCTCCTCACAGACAGACAGACAGACTGTTACAGACTGTTTATTAATGATCATTCACCATGAACACACAGCTAGTAACATCAGTTACTTGTACATTATGAGTAGAGCAACATTTGTCATCATTTATTATTTTAGCAAAGGTCCGTGACCATACTGGAGAACCCAGGGCCGATTCTAGCCTTTTCGTTGCCCTTGGCAAAATTTGAGATTTGCCATTTTTTTCCCCAAGAAATACAAGTGAAAAACTGAATAAAGTAATCAATGTATGTGTTATGTAATCAATGTATGTATGTTTTATTATGAGTTTGTCTATGCCTAGAACCAGCCCTGGTAGAGCCACAGGTCATGGAATATGGTCCTCTGCTTTTACCTTATGATGGAACGTTGAGAAGTCATTGATGTTAATGGAGAATTCTACAGCATTACAAAGAGCTGTGTAATAACCTGAAGCATTATAATATTTAGTCTATTATTTATGCATTGTTTCCAATGATTCCTCAGCACTAGATATCAGCGTCCAATAAGGCTTCATGCTTGAGGGGTGATACAAAGCAATTAAAACATACATAATTGTGGGAACAATATGTTCTATGCACCCAGTTTTATAACTTCATAATTTGAGTTGCAAAGGCATAAAAGCTCAATTCAGACTGAAGATCCGTGACGAGATGAGACGGTTTTAGAGAGTAGTTGCAGCGGTGTGAATCAATAATCGCAGGTTGTTGCAAGCTGTCGCAAAAGATTTAACATGTCAAATCGTAGTTTCAGAGTTTTAGAATGTTGCAGGTTTTTAGAACGTCGCTGCCCGTCTCGTCGTAGATATTTGGTCTAAAGTCGTTTTGAGACAACATAACTTATTATAAACACAAATGGCAATGGAAATGGAAAGATGCTTTGTGAAAATTGACATTCAGTAATATACACTGCTGTCTGACTCTCAGCTAGAAAAGAACAGTCCTGTCTACCATTCATCATTCACACCCAGAACTTCTTTGATCCAGGGCAGGAAGAAGGGCACTCTTATGTAGACCTCTGGGTAGTTCTTATTGTCACATGGCTGAGCAGTGTAGGCTGTGACTGCGTACAGGACCTTGGCCTTAGGCTTCACACAGATGAGAGGGCCTCCCGAATCACCCTGGCAATGTCAAAACAAATCAAACCAAAACAATCTCAGAGGTACATTGATAATAGAATTTTTTAAAATAAATTGGTTTCAGAAAATTTAACTTCATGTGGCCTCAGAGTTAGACAGATATACATAGCCTCAATGGTAACTCACCTTGCAGAATCCGTCACCACCAGAGAAGCTAACAGCCATTTAGAAAACTGTCATAGCCCACTTTTTCCCCTTTGTAGAGTATAATAACAAAACGATATCCTCTATGCAATCACACAATCTCTGACTATGGGCAAGAGGCAGGCTGTACTTATGGACAGGCAGATGTAACAGGGTTGGATATGTGTTTTACACAGTGACAAATGATAACTCACCTGGCAGAATCCATCTCTGCCATCGGAGACGCTACAGGTCATCTGGTCCTGGTTGTAATACTGCTGCCAAATACGTTTGCAGTTACCGTCTTTATCCAGCTTGACCTTAGCCTCATAGAGGACACTCTCAGCCTGCCTCCCCAGCACTCTCTGCCCCCACCCAGCCACCTCACACTGCAGCCCTGCAGGCATCTTCCCATACTTCTTAGGGAGCTCCAGAACCTTCACATACTGGTTCACAGTAGCCTTCTTTTCCAGCTGGGGAATAGGTGAGGGAGAGAGGTGCGCTCAACTCAAAAAGATACATAAAAAGATGGTTTGTGTGCGTAGAACAAAGGGAATACTGAATGTTAAGAAAGTAAACGCACTCTCAAGCTTTAACTCTTAACTACTTTTTAAAATGGCAACATGTCCAAGACGTTTCGGCCTATGCCGTCCTATCATTTCGAACATAATTTGCCACTGAGGACGACATTGGCCGAAACGCGTCCGTCTTGGGCATCTTGGACATAAAAAAAGTAGTTAGTTAAGAGATAAAGCTTGAGAGTGTGTTTACTTTCTTAACATCCAGCTAGGGAATACACACAACATGACATTTATTTCACATTTCAAATTATTTCACATAATTATTTTATGTCTTTACTGTGCTTTAATTCCTTTAATACCTTTAATTCCCTTTTTTAAAAATTATTTCACATAATGATTTTTTGTCTTTACTGTGCTTTTACTTCTTACCAATTACTGTACTTGCTTTTTTACTTGATTTTTGTGCAGCACATTGAATTGCCTTTGTGTATGAAATGCGCTATATAAATAAACTTGCCTTGCCTTGAACAACAGGGCTGTGGATTGATTTATGGATTTCTCTGGATTTCTCCTTTGAAGCTGTATTCGGCAACTCTTTTAAAGTCAGATTTTGTTGAATTGTCACATTATTCTGGAAGTAGTACATGAAAAAGGCTATGTAGGAAAAAACCTGAATTCTCTAGTCTTGGAATTACGTAGACTTGCCAAATACAGCTTTATTATATTTGCAAGCAATCTTCACACACTGTATCTGAATAGAACACTGCTATATGTCTGGTGTTGTGTTATTCATTTAGTGAAAGAGGTGACTCACCCTCAGCAGCATGATGTCATGTTCTCGCATCCTGGGGTCGTCGTCTCTAAGCGGTTTCTTGGGGTACTTTGGGTGGGGGATGAACTTAGAGACACCAATACGCTGCTGACTTTCCTCCTTCTCATTGCTGATGTTGTGGGCACCCAGCACCACTTTGTCTAGGGGATTACTAAGACAAAGCTACAGTTAACTATGGCCCAGTTGGTTTGCGCGTTCATGTGTAAGTGTAGGGTGTCCCAATACTTTCGGGACCGAGGGATAGTGGCTTTCAGCCCTTCAAATCGCCCCTTCAAACGGAGGGAGGTCTGGTGCAGACTTCGAACGAAGTGAAGATGAAATTACCCACGATTCTTTGCGAACTGCGTGTCGGTACCCGATCTGTGTACGAGCTGTGTCCCGCTCTCTCAGCTCTGGATAAGAACTTCAAAAATATAGCTACTATTGCAATTAAGCATGTATATATATTTTAATGTTGGGATATCTTAGTTTGATGTAAATTCAGTTGAATTCCGCACTGGTGTGTTGAAACATGACTATTAGAAAGATCGATATTTTTCAAAGTGCGCAAATCTTTCACCAGAATTACCAGAGCCTCTCATGTGGGTGATGATAATTGTCGATGACGGCTTTTGAACAGTTTACCCCGGTTAAGAGCCTTATATCCGTTCAGTGTTAACGATAGGCGCATGAAACAGGTGAAGACGTTTTTATGCGAAGTGCTGTCCCATTTATTAGGGGAAGATCGCACTTCTCACTACACAATCGAGGGGTGTCTCATCTTGGAGGGAACTCGAAAACGAGTGCTAGTGTTAGGGAATAGAAATGGGATTGGGCCTATAACTTATAGCTATGACACATTGTTTATATTGGTATTAGGCCTATTGACTGCTATTTAGGAGATGCTTTTGCCCAAAGGAACACAGAATTGTTGAACATACTGTACATTTGAAAATTATTACTGTAGACTTGAACATAAACTTGTTGAACAGTTCAAGAAGTCTGTAGACTTGAACCAGGGAGCAGATTTTCCAGACCACTTGCTAGTTGTAGCTTCCAGGGGCAACAACCTACAGTAGGTGTTAGTGGCCAAATTGCTGTTTTAAACCATAGAAAGGCATCAAAATAGCCCCACACTTTGTTTCTAGTATACTGACATTTCCAACATTTAAAACTTAGTAACTGTATAGATGGCTACTATACCACCTAGCCGGGTGCCCCCGGAAGCTACTACTAGCAAGTGGTCTTCTCCAGCCTGCACAAAAGTGTCAATATTCTACCCCCCCGGTAACCGTTCCAACTTTTTATGAAGTAGCAATATACTTTGAGTTCACACCAAACGTCTCCTTTACTACAGCTGTGAATGATCACGGCACATGTATAGCCTACCTGTCACACCCGCACACACAAAGTACAGTCTCACCTGCGATGGTAACAGTGTGCAGCAGTCAGCACGTAGTCGTCTCTGATCAGCACCCCTCCACACCCATGGGACCCTCGAGTCTGTAGAGAGGCCATGTAGGGTCTGGAGTGGGGCTTGGCCTCATGTCCCCCAAAGATGCCACTCTGCCAGGCACCTGATAATCCACAATAATCCACTGCTCATTACCACCATAGTGAGTATGTCCTCCGGGGACCATTTTCTGAAGTTATTATAATTTCTAATTATTTTGAGATTATTATTAGTCTAAGATGCCACATCTTACCTGACAGAGAGAGATGAGAGAGAAGCAGATACACAAACATTCTCCACCGCTGGCAGAGACACGACTGAGAGAGATGCCTCAACCACTCATCACACCAACTTACATAGTCACTTACAGACAACTCA
>JAODXP020000016.1:4778524-4871361 GCA_027497455.2 Sardinella longiceps | reverse complement strand
AGTCAATGGACGCACGGAAAGGATGATTAAATGTCCAGAAATGTCCGCCGAAACATCCAACACACTGCTTCTTCAAAAACACCGCTTCATCGCTCCAACCTGTTCAGACATGAACCTGCGAATGGCTGTTTCATGCACTGATCACGTGATCACCACACGCGCCAGCAGAGACCCAATGAACACAGGATGGATAAAGCACTGTGATCACTAGGCCACTGCGTGGCCTGCGTATGGATACATCGCTGGTTGCGCTTATTCACTGTCCAATTCTGAACAGCCGCCCCCAACTTCATGGAGTGAAGTTGTCACTGAAGTCAGTCAGTTGTGTCTTGGGGGAGTGCTGGGAGTCTGATGAGCCGGGCAACAGGCCGTGTGTAGGTCCGGTCCTTGACCTGGACCTGCGCTGTCCGCACTCTGCCGTCGTCTCCCGGGATGACAGCTGAGACGTTCCCCACAGGCCACAAGGCACGTGGCAGCTGATGGTCAACAATCATGACGATACTGCCAACGGTGAGATCATCTTTCTCCTGTTGCCACTTTGACCGTGTTTGGAGTGTGGGCAGATAATCTCTGATGAATTTGGCCCAAAACTGGTCGGCGAGGGCCTGACATTGCCTCCATCTGCGCCGGCTGAGTAGCTCTGTCTCTGAGTAGACGACTTGGGGCGTGGCTGGATCCCGCCGCCCCATCAGCAGCATGTTGGGCGTGATGGGATCTGGATCTGAGACGTCGGACGAGGCGTATCCCAGAGGCTTCGAGTTGATGATGCCTTCCACCTCGACCAGCACGGTCATCAGCACGTCCTCTGTGACTGTCAGGGCCCCCAGAGTGGTATGGAGAGCAGATTTAATGGAGCGGATTTCCCGCTCCCAGGAACCGCCGAAGTGGGGGGCATTTGGCGGATTGAATTTGAATTGAATTTGCTGACTGGCCAGATGGGCTTGAAGGGATGGAGTGAGAGCCTTAAAGGCTTCCTGAAGTTCCGAGCTGCCTCCTCGGAAGTTTGTGCCCTGATCAGACAGCAATTCGTGTGGCTTGCCCCGTCGTGCAATGAAACGCCGTAGCGCCATCAGGAAGGCATCAGTGTCCATGCTGGCAAGGAGATCCAGATGCACACCATGAGTTGTCAAGCATTTGAAGATAATACCCCATCGCTTCTCTGTGCGTCGGCCGATTTTAATGAGGTACGGCCCGAAACAATCCATCCCAGTGGAATAGAAGGCTGGGTGGTGAAGACGCAAACTGGAAGGTGGCAAATCAGCCATTCTGGGGATCACCGGGGTGCCTCGCCATTTCTGGCACTCAGGACAACTGTGCTGGTGCTTTCTGACAGCTGATCTCCCTCGCAGTATCCAGAACCGCCTGCGTAGCTCAGCATAGACTCTCTCAGGTCCGGGGTGCGCGAGCCGACTGTCAAAGTCCTGAATGATGAGTTTGGTGATGGCGTGATGGGGGTCCAGCACAATCGGATGCAGGGTCTCTTCATCCAAGGCCTCACATCGGCGAAGCCGTCCCCCAACACGGATCAGCTGGACTTCGGTGTCATACTCTGGAGACAAGGTAAGTAGTCTGCTGCCTGCAGAGACAGGCTTACCTGCTGAGAGCAGAGCAAAGTCCTCAGGAAAACAGTCTCTCTGCACTTTCCTGATGAGCGCCATTTCAGCTTGCCTGTAGTCATCTGCTGTGAGCGTGGTGGGTGTGGCCGCCCCGTGACAGGCTCTGACAGACTCCTCCAACAGTTCCTGATAACTACTAAAGCTCTCAGCATCAGGCAGTGAAGGGTCAGAGGTTACAGAGAGGTGTCCACAGAATTGTGATTTCCGCAGCTCTGCAGGCTCGTCGGCTGATGAGGAGAAGTCTGGGCACGCTGGCCACTGTGTTTCATCCTGCCAGAGGAATGTTGGTCCACGACTCCAGCGGTGGTCGCTGAGAAGCTGTGATAGAGTCAGGCCTCTAGTGATGTCGTCGGCAGGGTTATCTGCTGAACTCACATATCTCCAGGGACTGCCCTCTGTCAGCTCTTGGATGTCAGCAACCCTCGTGCCAACAAACACCTTGTAACGGCAGGACTGAGACTGGAGCCAATTCAGAACGGTGGACGAATCGGTCCAGTATGTGATGCTGGTGATGGCCACAGTCAGCTCCCTCTTCAGGACAGCGGCCAGCTGGGCACCAGTATGAGCAGCGCAGAGCTCCAATCTGGGAATGGACTGCTGCCGGACTGGGGCTACCCGGGATCTGGCTGCCAGAAAAGCCACTTGGATGTTGCCAGACTGGTCTTCTGTCCGAAGATAGGCCACTGACCCGTAGGCTCTCTCTGATGCATCGGAGAAGACGTGTATGGTCTGGATGCAGGCAGACGCATCAGTTCCTTGCTGGACGTAGCACCGTGGAAGAGAGATGGATGGGAGTTGATGGAGTTCACTCTCCCATGCATGCCATAACTGGAGAATGTCCTCTGGAAGTTGTGGGTCATCCCAGTCTCTTCTCTTACTCCACAGGCGCTGCACAAGGATTTTAGCTCTGGTGGTGTAGGGGATGAGCAGACCGAGAGGGTCATACTGCCTTGCTAGGACCCGATAGATGCTACGCATGGTGGGCTCAGGGTGTTCTGAGTGACGATGCCGATAGGTGAGGGTGTCAGACATGCAGTGCCATAACAGTCCCAATGTCCGCTCTTGTGGATCAGCGGCATCATGTGATAGCCAGAGTTCACAGCTCTCTGACCGACTATCTGCAGGCATGTGGCTGACGATGTCTGGCACATTACTCGCCCACTGGCGTAGCTCGAATCCACCAGAGAGGAGGAGTGGCTGCAGTTTGCTGACTAGCTGTTTAGCTTCTGAAATGGAGGCAAAGCTTTGCAGTAGATTGTCAACATAAAAGCAGTACTCAGCTGAGTGGCGAGTATCTTCCTCCGGGCTGCTGTGATCGAAGACGTGCTTTTGGAGAGCGAAGACAGCGCAGCATGGGCTGCACGTCGTTCCGAAAGGCAACACCTGCCATTCATAAACGTCTGCTGCTCTGCTGCGTTCCATGTCCCGCCAGATGAAGCGCAGAAAGGGCTTGTCCTCAGGTAGGAGACGCACCTGATGGAACATCCCCTTTATGTCGCTGCTCACTGCTACAGGATGCTGTCTGAAGCGAAGAAGCACGCCGACTAGAGATGATCCCAATGTGGGTCCAGGGAGGAGCTGTTCGTTCAGGTTGCCGCCTTGATGCTTGAATGAACAGTTGAAAACGATGCGGTCCTTTCCATTGTGATGGACCATGTGATGTGGTACGAACCACGAACCATCACTGGACTGGATTGCAGTGGGAGCGAGCTTTTCCACATAGCCCGCATCAAGCAACTTCTTGATCTCGTGACTGTATGACTGTGCTCTGACTGGATCTTGACATAGCCGCTTCTCAGTCCCCCGCAGATGGCCCAGGACTGTCTCCATAGGCGCGTTGAGTGATGGTCTCTCTTCTTTCCATAGCAGGGGGGTTGCATAACGACGGACGCCGTTGACCTCCACTCTGACTGTCTTCTCTTCCAGCATTCTCACAGCTGCGGCATCCTGCTTAGACCTGGTGACGAGCTTCTCGTTCTGGTAGGGCAAGACGTCCATCTGCCAGAGCTTGGACACATGCTGGAGCAGTTCTGTTGGCGGTGACAGAGTGCTGGTGAACAGACAATCAGATGTGGATGACTGATGCATGACTACTTTGGCTGGGCCTTGAAGTGTCCAGCCGAGGCGTGTCTTCAGTGCTACTGGTCCTCCAAGAGGTCCTATGTGCACTGGCTCAACTGGAGTCAACAGGTGGGGGTAGTCGGAGCCAATGAGAAGCAGCGGCTGAGCTTGTGAAAATGAATGAAGAGGCAGACCTCTGAGGTGGCGATAGGTCTTCTGCAGGGCCTCAACAGGATGAGAATGGGCAGACAGGCCCAGTTCTGATGAGGTGAATGCCCGCTGAATCCGAAACCTTGTCTGTGGTTGACTAGCTGGTGACACGGAGAAAGACACTGACCTTCCAGACACTGCTCTGATGTCTTGGCGAATAGTTCGGAGAGCCAGGTCTTCTCTCTGTCCCTGGAGGCCCAGATGCTGTACAGCGTTGTGAAGGATGATGGTGCGCTCTGATCCATCGTCTAGAATGGCGTACGTCTCCATCTTCTTCCCACGGTGATGGAGGCACACCTTGACCATCTTCAGTAGCACACAACCACTCCTCCTAGCTGGGTCCAGGTAGTAGTTCACCGGTTGACTGGGGGCTGGATCAGCTGCTTTCTCTTCTTTATTGGGGCTGTTAACCTCATGCAGGACTTCAAGATGTATGCGTTTGCACTTCTGGCAGCGGGCTTTCAGATAACATTGCGCTGCCAGATGATTGCGCCCACACCTCCAACACCTGGTGCCAGCTTTAATCCACTCCACTCTCTGTTCTGTGGTTAACTGCTTGAAAGCAGAGCACTGATTGAAGTAGTGCTGCACATTATCGCAAAATGGACAGTACTTCTTTGGCTTGTCTGCTTTCTGCGATGAAGATGAATCTGCTTTGGATGATTCCGCTTGCTTGGCAGGGGGGTCAACCAGCAGGACAGTGGTGGAGCGTGTGGCTGGATTCTGCTTTGCCTTGGGATTCTTGCGATTGTCTGGCTGGCTCTGCACTGATGATCTGGGACGACTGGTTGCCATCTCATCCTCCTGCACTCGGACTTCGTACTCCAGCCAGTCAGCGAAGTCCAGAAGTGTGGGGATGGGGACTTGAAGCGGGTTGATGAACCTCTTGAACTGAGCACGCAGGTCATGTGGCAGCTTTGACAGCAGACGTGTCACATGGGAACCGCACTCCAGCTCTGTCTTCCCCTCTCTTCCCAGCTGATCTAACATGCCCACAAGGGCCCTCACCTTCAAAGCGAACTGCCGAAATGCTCTGATGTCTCCACTCTTGACTGGTGGTTCGGCTAGGACTTCATTGATTCGCTGGAGGGCTAACTTGTGAGGCTGTCCGTACAGCTCGGTAAGTGAAGCCATAGTCCTGGTGTACGGGTGCCTGCTATTGCTATAGGAGTCTGCTATGAGCAGCGCATCTTCTAGCTTGAGGTGATCCACAAGGATCTGATACTTAAAGTGCTCAGTGGCGTCGGCAGGCAGAAGATTATCCAACGCCAGCTTCAGTCGGGCAAACTGTCGAGGGTCATCGTGTGTGAAGAGTGGAATTTGTGGCTTTGGTCCACGATAGGATTTCTCTTGCCGGGACGGAGATCGAGATCGAGGTCGACTGGAGTGCTGAGGAACTGCTGGCGGACTATTCGATCCATGACTCCCTGTCCTGAAGTCAGCATGAGAGCGAAGTGGTAGTTGAGGCAGGCGTGGCAATACCGGATGGGATGGGGTGAATGGAGCCGCATAATCCGGGGTGTGCACTGGATGTGAGGACACAGGAGCAGCCTGACCTGGTGCCGCCTGAAGATGGAGACCACGCAGATGTTCCAGGAGCTCTGCTACCAGCTGTGATGATGGGGGCGGAGTCGTTGGCATCTGCTGTGGCGGTGGTGGCGCTGCTGCTGCACTGGATGAAACAGCATATCTCACAGGAGGTGGCTGTTGATATTGGTCACTTACTTGCCGTACCAGCGGCGGTGGAGAGCGAAGTGACCGAAGTCCAGGCACGTCTTGTCCACCATCTGTGGCCTGAGTAAGAGACTGAACTCTTAGTGGCGTTGGTGGAGCGGAGAGAGGCGGGTCAGATAACTGGGCAAGTGAGATGCCACTGTGTGCTCTGTGCTGCTGGTCTAGAGGTGGGACGTTGAGACCTGTAGATGTGGCTTGAGGCGCAGCAGGTGAACGCTGTGAGAGGGCGTTGATGAGCTGCTGCATTTCCCTCCGCAACTGCAGAGTGTCCTCCTGCATCTCCCTCCGCAACTGCATTGTGTCCTCTTGCATCTCTCTCAGAGTGGAGTAAACTGCATCAGGAACAATGCGTGGCGATGTCTGGCCAAGAGGGGGAGGTGGCGAGCGAGAAGGAGGAGACGTCTGGTCAACAGGATGAGACGTTGGACTTGCGGGAAGGGATAAGGCACGTCTACTGTCTCCCACGTCGGAGTGGACATGTGTAGGAGGGGTCCGAGGTAGCTGCCTTGATGGTAAAGACACCAGGAAGTCATCCAGGTGGCGGGGTTGATGAACCTCGCGGCGAGGGCGGTCACCATCGGATGGAAACATCGTACGCTGAGGAAACTGCTACCTCCGGCTCGAAGGACCTTGTTAAATAGGTGATGTGATGGGATGAAACTTAAAGGACTGTATGGAATGGATGGGAGCTATGGCAGCAATCGCCTCAGGGAGTCCAGTAAGAACCAGAAGGATGATCCAAAATGTTGTTTATTGCACACACATGCCACTCAAAGTCTTTGTCTATGTTGAAACCCGTGGTTTCTATAAAATATAAATAAACACAAAAATACAACATTAAGTGCTATATCTCTAAATCACAGTATCACACAATAACACAATAAGTGTCTAAGTGAATTAACAGTAGCAGCTGGCAATGCATTGAATGATATTAGGATAAACAAAGGCTTCTTAAATAGCCAATAAGTAAGTGACTGCATACACATAGTATGACTACTGAGGTAAAATTACTAAACAAAGTGCATTGCTTCGGTGCTATAATGCAAATAAGTAAAACAAAGGAATAGTAGCAATGTCTACATAATTACTGTTACAATACTGTTACTGCTGCACGCAGCCTACATGAATTGGACAATGGCTCCTTTAAGAGCTCACGCTGCCTACATGCAGCGGTGTAACAGGACAGATGGCATGGGCCAGGTAACAGAGTAACAATGCTACTGGACTTACTGTAGCTTCAAGTACAAGGAATATGCCCACTAAGCAAGACAATTACAGATTTGGTAGTGTAAAGTGCTTAATACGGACACGCAACACCGCGAGGATAAACTTAAACAGAGAGAGAAAACATCTGCGGTAGTTACCGCGAGGTGAACTACTGTAGATCAGAAGGCTACTAAATGAGCTTAGAAATATTGACTTAACTTCACAATACTACGAAATAACTGCTTGGAAATACACTTAACATCAAACACGAACAATGACACAAACTTACAGTCAATGGACGCACGGAAAGGATGATTAAATGTCCAGAAATGTCCGCCGAAACATCCAACACACTGCTTCTTCAAAAACACCGCTTCATCGCTCCAACCTGTTCAGACATGAACCTGCGAATGGCTGTTTCATGCACTGATCACGTGATCACCACACGCGCCAGCAGAGACCCAATGAACACAGGATGGATAAAGCACTGTGATCACTAGGCCACTGCGTGGCCTGCGTATGGATACATCGCTGGTTGCGCTTATTCACTGTCCAATTCTGAACAGATCAATTACGCTAAAAAGTAAGCAGGATCGGGAGTTGTGAGAGAGCTAGCGATCGGGTGAAATCAGATTGAATTTGTTCACACCTCCAGCTTGCAATCGTGCGTCATTGGTGAAATGCCAGACCAAGACAAAGCTAAAGCGTAGACCAAGGGGATGGCCAAAGCCAAGTTATATCAACCATAACCCTGCATCTCAATCCTTACAATCAATAACATGATGTTACATACAGTAGGCAAAGGCAAGGCAATGCAAAGTTTATTTATACAGCACATTTCATACATAAATGCAATGTTCAATGTGCTTTACAAAAAAGGTCAGAGGTCAGAGCAGGTGGCCATGTGAATCAGATATTAAAAAAAAACAAAATAAAAAACCCCCCATCATATTGAAAAAGTACCATTAGAGGTAAAATAGAAACAAGATTATATTAAAGATTAAAATACATAAAATATGTGGAAACAGCTGAAAAGCAATAAGAATAAGTAAATAAAAGTACATAAAAATTGACTCGGTGATACAGTAGACAGAGATAAAAGGTGCAAGTGCATAGTATAAAAAGGTATAAAAGGAAAATGCATAAAAACTAATCAGGAAAAAGAACCTGCGAACAGCTTTGTGTTTAGTTTAGAATTCAAACATGAAACATTAGGAGCTGTAACTAGTTTCATAGTTAAGCTAGCCTGACAAGCCATATTATAACAATAAAATATATAGTGTGGGAGTGATTGATAGATCAAATTTAATCCTGGGAGAAACCCAACAAGGAACCAGTGGCAATTTACAAACTGCCTCTACACGCAATGGGATAATGCTACGACCAATCAGAGGAACAAACAAGACGTAAACAGCAATTCAAAAGACTGCTGTTCTATGAAGGGCAGACAATCTCCTTATGTACTCTGTAAGCCAAGCGCATCATCCCACAACAGTGGAAATCAGAGTCAGCGTCAGAGAATCATTCAAATGAAAATGTCTGAACAGGCTGTTGAGTTCAAAGTGTAAAATGCCTGTTATATTTAGTATTATTTACAGTTGAAACCATATGTCTATTATATTCTTATTATTCTCAAAGAGAGTAGGCCCTATTACGGGGCAGCCAGACACAGGTAGGCTACACAAGAAAACTAAAGGCTCATTAGTCTAGGGGTGTTATAAACTGTCTCTGCAAACCAGAGCGCTGTCATTTATGTGTCTGTGATTTGCCTTGTAAGTATACTGTATATGCACAATAGCATGGGCCCGCCCATACTTCCTGTCGCTGCATTGAGATTTTTTGCGATCAAGTCAGTCTGACCAAGAATCATATTTCCTATAATACCACAAACTGAGGAAAGGCTGCTTTGAGTGCCTCTGAAACATTGATGAACGATTGCCTCATAAAGTCTTTTTAAGTGCTATTTGGGCAACGTCCGTGACGATACGTGACACTGTTCAATTACGATTTAAAGGAGAAAGCCGGCGTGAATCAACAGGGAATTACAGGGGAGATGGGGCAGTGTGCTGTTGTATGTGGGAAGAGGTATGAGGATGGGGGTGGTGGGCAGTATGAAAGTATGTTAGAGGCTGTCTGATTAGGCTGTGTGTGTGTGTGTGTGTGTGTGTGTGTGTGTGTGTGTGTGTGTGTGTGTGTGTGTGTGTGTGTGTGTGTGTGTGTGTGTGTGTGTGTGTGTGTGTGTGTGTGTGTGTTTGGGGAGGGGGGGGTGAGCTTGTAATCCCTGTTATTTCCCTTCAGAATTCTATTCTCTTCTCTGATTGGCAGATTGGGTGGCCATTAACTTCATATAAGCTGAGATGTCATCTGTTTAAGTTTCACCACCGTTCCATATCAATGCATTTTAGAATAGTATAACTATAACAACAGTAAGCAGCCTGGTAGATCTACATTCACATGAAAATAGTACCCAAACCAAACAGGTTAAAGGAGAAATTCGGTGTGATAAGGACCCAAAGTATATTGCAACATCATTAAAAGTTGGAGCGTTTGCCAGGCAGCAGAATTTTGAGACGTTTGAGCAGGCCGGAGAAAACCACTTGGTAGTTGTAGCTTCCAGGGGCATCCAGCTCGGGGGTAAGTATTTATCTGTACAATTACTAAGTTTTCAATGCCTACTTTTAAATGTTGGAACTATCATTATACTATAAACAAAGTGTGGGGCTATTTCATGGCCATAGCTACAATAGAGGACACCGAGGTCCGGACCTCGGTAATTTTTTCGAAACTTTGTTAAACATTCGCAGACACGTCAATAAATTAATCCTTTTGCGCGCTAGCGCCAAATATCGCGGGTTTTGCTTCATAGTCTTTCGGAAGCTTTATATAGATATATCTGCTCTTACAATGGATGTATTCTTGCTTGAGAATGAGAGAGTTCAATTTCAGTATAAAGCTCGCCCATATTTAGGCAAGGGAAATATCTTTATCTTTTTAGAGGCTGAACTTGCAAAATCATGACACATTACAATATAGACCTATAATTTGCAGAGATAAGTTTTCAACCCTCTTCTCACAGACGTCTGTGAAATGAACACAATTCTTAAAACTGCAACTGGTGGGTGCACATTAAGCTGGGCATACACTGTGCGATATTTTCGATCGTTAGACGCAGCACCAGCTCAAACTGTACGATTAATTCGCAGGGGTTAAAAGCTCATAGCTCATCGTTGATGTTCTCACACTGTGCGATCTCATTTTGGCCACGACGCAACTGCTCACACTGTGCTCACCAGCCTTGACCCTTATGCACAGAGATTGTTCCAGATTCTCTGAATCTTTGGATGATGATATGCACTGTCGATGATGATACCTTCAAACCCTTTGCAATTTTTGTCAGAGAAAATCCTTTCTGATCTTGCACCACTACTTTTTGCCGCAGTATTTGGGGAACTCTAGCTAGATTATATGGGGGAACTCTAGCTAGATTATATGACACATATCATGAAGTGATATCCTCCTAGACTGGCCTAATCCTCTTGTTTCTGTTTCTTTTTGTTTCTCTTGCCTCCTCTGCCCCGACGCACTGGCTGAGTAATGAACCTCCCGTACCTCCCTGCCACCAACCCTACCCCACTACGGATGCTGACCAACCTCTCCAGAGCCACACACCAGGACCATCCTCCCCTTTTCTCTGAGGCCCGTGATGGAACTGGCCTGATGGCCCCCTGATGACCACTACCCAGATGGCGACCAACACCCAATGAACTCTAATCCCACTCCAACTACTGACTAATCCCACACTCCAACTACTGACTCCATCCCTTGGCCCTGACTGTCACACAAACTATGTGTATATCATCTCTGACTACATTCAGTACTCATACTGTTTTGTGTTAACCATGGTCAATCTATGCATCAGACTTTACGGATACTTTATTAGGCCCCAGGCAGGTAGGCTGAGTCCATGAGGCGTGGATCATGCCCAAGGTTTCTTCCTACAAAAAAAATTATCTACAAAGCGAAGGGAGTTTTTCCTTGCTCCTGATTCTCATGGATGCTTCCCGTACTGTCTGTAAAGCGCCGCGAGACAATGTACTGTATTTGTGCGCTCTACAAATAAAATTGAATTGAATTGAATTGAATTGAATTGAACTGTCGATCCTCTGCCCATCTTGACTTCTGAGAGTCACTGCCACTCTGGGAGGCTCTTTTCGTATCCAAAGATGTTGACAATCGGCCAAATAAGTTCCCTGTCCCTTATATGTACATTTTACTTTTCTGGCCACTTATTGCTACCTGTCCCAACTATTTTGGAATGTGTTGAACCAAAATGAGCCAATATTTGGCTTAACATTTCAAAATGTCTCACTTTCAACGCCATGTTATCTATATTCTAATGTGAATAAAATATAGGTTTAAGAAATTTGTAAATTATTGGATTCCATTTTTACTCACAATTTGTGCCGAGTCCCAACTATTTTGGAATTCGGTTTGTATTAGGAAGGAGCTCTGTCTCACTGATTTTCAGAAATGGAGCACCCTCATTCAATTAAGGTGGTGCTGAAGTCTCACACAACTGGTGGGGGAAGGGAGTCTGGGGGTGTCTCAGATCTTTCCCTTTTTATTCAATAATAATAGTGCTGTCCTTTATGACAATTATGAGTAAATGACAGCCCCGGCCCAAAACTCAACGTTGGCCCACCGGGCATTGCCCTGTATGACCTAAAGCCAGTCCATGCCTGGTGGCAGCTGCATATAATAGTGTAACTAATACAATAAGTGAGTTTAGCAAAGTCAGTAAAAATTAGTTAAAATACTATTTCAGTAGATCTCCTATGTTGAACATTTTTCGGCGCGCAATGCACGCATCTGGGACCTCAGTAGTTTCAAAACGCTTTTAACGCTATGGTTTAAAACAACGATTTGGCTACGAACACCTAGCTAGATGCCCCTGGAAGCTACAACTAGCAAGTGGTTTTCTCCGGCCTGCAAAAGCGTATCAAAATTCTGCTCCCCGGCAAACGTTCCAACTTTTAATGATGTTGTAATATACTTTTGGTCCTTATCACACCTTATCACAATTTCTCCTTTAACTTCTTTTAAAATGGAGTCGCATGTTTCTATTATGTTTTAAGCACTTGCTTAAATATATAGGAGATAAATACAAACGGGACATAAGTGGGTGACTGGTTTTGATTGAAATAATGTCTCGACAGAGGCAACTCCTCACCATTATTTCCATCAAACCGGTTACCTCGTCGGTTGTTATCCCTTACGTAAAATGTCCTTTTTGGCTAAATAGCAACCTCTTTGGCAGCCACTATTCAGCTACCGGCACAATTGCTTCTTGATTGTTGATGTCACATGTAGACTGTGTAGGCTTTTAAGTCACCTTTTATCTAAAAAAGGTGACTTAAAAGCCTACACAGTATTTCTAAGTTTAAGATTTTTATATGAGGGAGGACACAACCATGCATCATGCCTATTATAGGCCTTTGGCCATGCAAGCTTTCCCAATCTATTTATAGTTTTCCACTCTATGTCTCTTTAATAGCTACAAAGTAAGGCACATAATATGCTGTCACCATAACTTTTGTCTGGCACAGCAATATCAGACAAAATGTAGCCTGAGATGTGGTGTATGGACAAGTGTCTTGTGTCTTGTGAATTAGGTATAAACTAACAAGATATGTAAATTAGAAGCACACGGTTCATTCTCGATTCCCTATTCAACTATAGCACCAATGCCCTGTTCCTGGTGCACTGGCCGGTGGGTGGGGGTGGGGGGCTGAGGGATGCAGGGAGTTAGGAGGATTCTAAGGGGCTGGCAGTTTAAAATACTGGTAAATACTGTACATGTTGTATAATAACAGCCACAATCCTAAAATCTTTCAGTTTATATTAGGTGAAGTGCAGTCACATTATTGAAATATAAACAGACTTGCATGATGGTCCAAATATCACTTCTCACATCCAAGTCATCCAACAGTCTTGAATTTTGTTAATATTATTTAATATGCTGCTTTTATCCATTTTATCTGTTCATTGTTGGCAATTAAGAGAAACTGACACTAAAGGAAAAGAATGACTAAAGTGCTGTTGAATTTGTTTAAATACCAGCCTGTTATATTTTACCAAATGAAATAAATGTTATATTTTACCAAATGAAATAAATTATCTTTCAAACATGACCATCATCATATGACCAATCATATCTCTAATATCAAAAATCTTTGAAATGTTATGAACATTTATCTTACCTCCATGTCCTTGAAGGGTTCATTGAAGTTTGTCAAAATATCAATGCTGAGATGAGGAAGCATATAGTCAATCAATTAGTCAGTGATTATTATTACTTGTGTTATTTTAACTAGTCCCACCAGTCCTATTGTTATGCTAACCCTACACAGAGCTTAAGCCACTAATCTCTGCCCCTTCCCTAACCCCAACCTTTACACTTTTAATCAAAATCATATTGAGAAGAGAGGGGCAAAATATTTTCATGTTATTTCTCTCTGTCTTTAGTAGTGAGAACCAGCTTTCAGTATAGTTGAGACTTTTTTCTTGAAATTTCTTGCTCAGATTGTAAGTGATTCATCTCTGTTTCTGTCATAGAATTTATATCAAAATGGAAGTGAACACACATGAACTGTCAGAAACATCTGTCTGCTATACTCAACATAAATGTTCACTCTTGTTCACAGCAACAGATGACATCAGGTGAAGTGAAATAAAAGAGACTAAGAAATGTGTAAATAAGGTATTGTAAATATATTATATGTGTGAATATTATTTAACATAGTAGGCGATTACAGAAAACATAGGCTATCTTACATTATTATTTCTGTACCTTCACAGTTGTTATGTCATTACACCCCTTCTTTGAGGAATTTCAACATAATAATGCAACCTTTACAAGTTTTTGTCTCAAGTGTCCTTTCACGGCATTTAACATAAGAGTGCTCACTGTCTTTCTCTTGCTGTCTCTTTCTGAAGCATGGAACACCAGGCGCATCAGTGCTTGTACAAAGGGGACACATATAAAACAGATGCACATTCATAAAACAACACCACTGTCTACCTTCAGAAATACAAAATATCAAGATATAGCCTTCCAAACCTTGTTAGTTTAGATGTGTTGCAAGTCATATTCACAACTGAAAGGAAAGCCAATGTCCTTCATGTGTGCGTCAGTGCAGGTCAGTGCTGGGGCATGTCTGAATCTTTTGCCCTCCTTCTCCCTTCCACTAAGCCTTGGTATAATACAAAACCCATAGCAGACTTCACAATAACATTAGTGGCTAGTTTCTAATCACAACCGATGCTCTTAAATCTTGTCTGGTTGAATCTCCAATAATAGAATCAAACCTGCAAAAGATATTTTTTACATCAACTTTCATAACTTGTCATTTTGTATCTTAATGTGGTGCGTTCCTCCTTGCTTTTTCAGATAGTCAGCATTATTTTGAACTTACAGCTTTTCAAACTATCCCAACCTGAACAACACTAAAATGATACTATAAAACAAAATACTACATTGCGAATTAGATTCTCATTTGTAATGTATTTTATGCTATATTCAAGTCCATCTCTACCAGAAAGTGAAAACATTGTTTGAAGGATGCTATATTTTGTAAATAGTATACAACACACAGTATATAGTATAGAAAAAATGATTGTCTAGTTCCCATATATAAAAGAACAATAAATAAATGCACTGAAAAAAATGGGAGAATTAAAATGTATGTCCCTTATAAAATGGAATTGCCGCAATCTGGTGTACCTGTAGGCTAACCAAACCAAAACAAAACAGTAAGTCCTATTCTTGGAAATGTGAATTTACAATAAAGACAAGGTCCAAGTGTAGCGGCCAAGACCACAGTGGACACCCTTGCCTTACAAACTGGGGGCCTGTAGAGGGCACAGGGCAGGTTTAGCCATTTGAAAAAGTTCTTAATATAAAACATATTTATAGGCTATCCAAATGGAAAGTTGGCTTTTTCTTTTTTAATCCAATTTTAGGATTTGCTCTATGTAGCTGTAGAGGTCATATGAGAAAACAAAAACACAAAATATATAAGCAATACTATATCTGCTTGTATATGTTCTGTCACATTCATAATATGTAATTGCTCTGTTACTGATATGTCTTGGAACTGCATATGTACAAAATATGGCATATTAAAGGGGGCATTATTCAGAATGAATATTATCTGGGACCATCCAGCATGATAAAGTTGTGAACCCCTAGTCTAGACTAAAGTGCAATAGACTATATTTGAACCAAGAACCGAGCAAAGAAGTAGCCCTTGTGAGTTTAGTTTAGTTTAGTTTAATGTTTATTTAACAGGGACAGTGCACAACACACAATTGAGCCAGATTATAGCCACAAGGCTAGTTTTCATCTATAGTTTCTGGACAGGAATTGATGTTGAGTTAAAAAAAAAACAGTATATTGAGGCACATAGTGAAAATGATAACTACGTATATGGTTAAAAAGGGTAAACTAAAATAAACAAACAAAAAGAATACTACTAATAAAAAAACTGATAAGATATATAATAAAGTAAACACAAAGACGTGAGATTAATGGCTAAAAATGTCCACAGTGCTGCCCTGCTTTTAGCCATTTCTTAAGATGTAATTTAAAAGTACTACGAGTGGTGCTTTGCCTGATACTAACAGGAATGCTATTCCATAGTCCTGATGTTTTTACTGAGAAAGCACTTTGTCCAAAAGTGGAACTTCTCCCCTCTAGATGACGCTCTTGTAATCATTGTATTAGGCTACTTGTATTTTTGGGTCTGCTCAGACTCACAAATTGCTTAAGGGGAGGTGGAGCAAGATCATTTATAATTTTAAAAAATAAACAGCAATTTGAGAAAACAATGAAATTCTCCAAATCAAATAAATCATACTTCTGTATGATAGTACAGTGATGGTAGGTATTGGATTTTTTGTCCAGAATCTTCAGTGCCTGTTAATGAGATTTGTGTATCAGTGACATGTTGGTTGCATTTGCTTGAGACCAGGTGGTTAAGCAATATGAAATGAGTGTTAAGATCATAGAATGAAGTAAAGTAAAGGGGAAGTAAAGTTTGGCTGCCTCTGTGGTCATCTGATTCTTTATTACCTTAAAATTAAGTAGATTCCTTCTAACTCGACCATTAACATTTTTTATATGTTTTTTAAAAGTTAGATGATGGTCAACAATGACTCCTAAAATATTTAAAATAGTCTCATTGAGCCTTTCTCCTTTAACAAATATGTCAAGCTCTTGAGTAGTGTTTTTACGTGAGAAGTACATGCCAACAGTTTTTGACGTATTCAGTGTCAGACAGGAGTAATCTAACCAGTCAACTATTTTTCGTAGTGCTCCATTGAGTCTTGTTTTGTTTTTGCATGCATGCACGAGTGTGCATGGATGAATCCAATACTGTTGTTCGGAGGGCTGCAAACTCTTTGTTTTCAGTTAGCAGTCCCAGCTGAACATTATTGTACCATCAGCTTTTTGTGTCCTCAGATAGAGAACTAGTGGACCATGAGAAGATGAATTGAATGATATAAGACACCTTGTCAAAATATTAAATCCAAGTTTCAACTCTAAGCTATTGAATTGTTTTTTTTCATGCTGGGGTTGTGAAATGTGGAGCTGAAACAATACGTATTCCAAAACATTGTGTCGAATGCTAGAAAATAGTTTGCTGTGAATGCTGTGAATTGGTCCAAGTGAAGAGACCTTTCCAACTAGGCTGAGATCCTAGTGCTAAAATGCTCAGAATTTTAGCTTAATTAATTTGTGAATTTGATTTTGATTTCTTCCACTTACTTGCTTTCATTTATTTAGCTTGAATCATTCACTGCTACACACTGAATGACCAATTGATTTGTATCAAGCTACATAAATAAACTTGAGCTCCAAATACAACTTGGCTATATGGTCTTAAATAGAGCCAAGTAATGAACCCGGTCATAAGGAAACAGAATGATTCACTAAATCTCACTGATACTGCCATTAGACTGACGTTTCACTGCAATTAGACAGACGTTCATAGCATCTTCCTCACAGTCAACAATGAACAAAGGGAAATGGTGCCTTCTAAAGCCCTGAAATGAGTTGCAGGTGTGTAAAAAGTGAAGGTGTACAAAACCACCTCTCTCTAGAACCAAGATATTTGTCAAATTCTCACCACAACAAGGCAGTTTTAAATGACTCATAACCCATTCTGTTCCCTTATGAATTATACTCCTGAGAAGCACTGGGGTATCTGATTACGTTGGAGCGCGGTTGCACACTTCCCTTGAAATGCACGCTGTCCCTCTGCAGTCAAGTTGAGGGAGAGTGGCCAAGACCCTCTGCATACAGTAGTAACCCTATTTCAGACTGGATTTCGCATGTAGCGAAATGCTAATGGTGCTCTGAGTGGGCACCATGCGCAAAATTAGCTTTTTGATAAATAATCAGTAGTATTCTCTCTCTATTGCTGTTCAAGAATGAATGGAATGTTGCAGTCTCTTAATGTTAGGGATCAAGCATGGAGTTTGTACTAGAAGTCAAGTGTCAGAGTGGGGATATGCCAGAGTATCCCCCTTAATGGAATGCTTTTATCAGGCAGAAAAGAGCAACACTAGTTGAATTCACTTATTGTATTTTGCCTTCATGCTTACCTTATTGTTGTTAATGTAGAAAAAGGTACCAACTTCTCTTGTAGATACCCTCTGCCAACCCTACCCTCTGCCTGCCTACATTTTATGTGTTTTACTTCATTGTACCTAACTACATAAAATCAGCATAGGATTAACTGACTGTACCCTAATAGTCATCTGTAGCAACTGTGAGTATGGTGAAAGATAAGCAAGACTATGTATCACACACTGTGATAGATTTATTTTTATATGTGATATTACCCGTCTACACAGAAGACAATGCAAATTAAGCTCACAGATTTTTATTTTTAAACCACCTCTGCACACTGCTATGATGCTTAGTCTAAATCTTTAAGTGGACAAATTGTGGTCTATCACTATGGTAAAATTCTGACCATACACGTACTTCCCTCTGCCCCATGTTGGGTTGAACCCATGAGCCGCGGATCTGCCCAAGGTTTCTTCTTAAAATATCAAGAAGAAGGGAGTTTTTCTTTGCCACTGTTGCTTTTGGGCATTCCTTGTACCATCTGTTTAGCACCTTGAGGCAATTTTGTTGTATTTGCTGTACAAATATCATATAAGTAAATTGAATAATAGTCTACAACAGAATTTTCTGGTACAAGCCCTTAGGTGCCTCTTTTCTCCTGTTTAGATGAACAATATGTTTATTGATTGTTAATAACACTTTTTATTAGTAGTATTACTAAATGGTTAAATAGTCCGATACCTCATTTAAAAGTAAAGAATCAGAAATGAAGGCGTTCTGCATTAATAGTGACATATTTAAAAGTATTATTAATAAACTATTAGTTAATGGCTACGCTTCTATCCATTATGGCACCTTAATTGGGTCCAATCTCAATGTCCATCCTCGCAGATTTACAAACTTAAATTCACGAGGGTTTAGAGGTGTCATGCTGTCAAAATCTGAAGTGAGGGCTCAGGTGAGCAAAACCTCACAATATTTATTTATTTTGGTGAAATAAATATTTCATTTAACACAACCTTAATGTTACTCATTTCAACTAATCTATTGGAGACTAAGTTAATTTCACAGCAAGTATTTAATAATATAATAAAATAATATTGCCATGGAACCAATTCTAAAGGTAACATTATCTACACTACCCATAGGATATGGCTGTTTGCTTTTTGAATTACCCATAGACCTGTTAACCTTGGTCTGTTGTTATAAAGGCAGTCATGAGGTGTACTCCTTTTGTTGCTTTTGCAGATGCACCAAACCTCTGGCTGGTTGTTACATGAAGATGCAATACAAATGAGGCAGAAGCCTTTGAACTAGTTGACCACACAAGGCTGAAAAAGTCACGGTGAGTGCAACATGTGGTAGCAATAAGTGGGTTCCATCAAAACATGTGGAAAAGGCCATATGCCAGCAATCCTAATTAGAATTAACAAATAGAGGCCTCAAATCAGCAAATCATTTGTAAGCTGTAAACTTGTTAAAAGCGACAACTCACACAAGGGCAAGTGGAAATTACAAAAAATTATTTTAGTGGTCCAACAAACATTTGGTCCTGAGCTTAATTTAAAATAGTCACTTATCTACTAAATATATAATTTCTGTGAAATAAAATGAAGAGAATTAATGTGCTTCACAAAATGGAGAAAATGCTGTGGCAAATAAAATAGAATGCCCTTGTAGCACTCAAC
The DNA here is from genome assembly GCA_027497455.2 of Sardinella longiceps. Classification (NCBI taxonomy): domain Eukaryota; kingdom Metazoa; phylum Chordata; class Actinopteri; order Clupeiformes; family Clupeidae; genus Sardinella; species Sardinella longiceps. The sequence continues at coordinate 4,852,210 of JAODXP020000016.1, read as the reverse complement.
ACTATCGGGCAAGAAAAAACTCTCCTAATCCCACCTGGATTTCTTACTTGTAGATTTTTTTAGTTGTAGTTGACGGAGTGGCAGGTTCGGGACACGAGTGTGGTGAGAACGGCTCCAGCTACTCTGACAAATCTGTAAGTTATAGTTCATAGGTTCTCAAAGTGCGGTCCGGGGCCCAATGGTGGCCCACAGAAACATTTCTGTTAGAACTGTACATTGCTTTGAAAGAATGAATACATTTTGTGGTGTTTAGTAGCCTCTAAAGGCATTTATTTATTGCAATAAATGCAAACTGTAGAGATGCAAACTGGTCATTAAGATGAATAGATTTTTTTTTCTCCCCCTGCCCCTTTGAAGAAAGAAGAAGAAGAAGAAGAAAAGTTTATTTATATAGCGCATTTCATACATAGGAGCAGTTCAATGTGCTTTGGCGGCCCTGCGTTCAATGTAGGGTCCCTAAATTGGTCCTCACCTATCAAAACTTTGAGAACCCCTGTTGATCAAATCAATAAACCTTTGATGTTAGCCATCTCATCATTCATTAAACATTAATGCTAAGTTAGCTATTAGAACAATGAAGCCTTTCAACGTAGTCTACTGTAACATTTCAACTTGTAATTATTGATGTATAAGTATAATAGAGAGCCATGTTTGAGTTAGAATGTTGCAGTCCGCCGACCAAACAGGCCAAACCTGGAATTGTGACTTTTAAAACCATTTCTTCTTCTTTGATTTATTGGCGAATCACACCTCTTTGGTGAATACTGCCACCTAATGTACAGGAGTGTGTACAGGGATTTAGCCTAGGAAGTGTTGGATAAAAGTGTCCTAAAACATGGGCTACAAGATAGGTGGTCTGAAATAAATGTCCAGTAGACATCTTTATTTGGTTTGTTGAAATGTGGTCTGAAATAAATGTCCAGTAGACAATTTTACTTGGTTGATTGAAATGTGGTCTGAAATAGATGTCCATGAGACATCTTTATGTGGTTTGTTGATAAGTGATCTGAAATTTACATCCAACAAACATCTTTAATTATTTGGGTGAAATGTAGCCTGAAATGAACAGCTGATGTTTTTAATTTGGTTGGTTGATATGTGGTCTGAAATAGACGTCCAGTAGACATCTTTATTTGGTTAGTTGATAGGTGGCCTGAAATGGACATCTAGTAGACGTCTTTATTTGGTTGTTTGAAATGTGGTCTGAATTGGATATCCAGTAGACATCTATATGTGGTTGGTTGAAATTCTGGTCTGAAATGGATGTCTGTTTTTACCCAAATATTGACGTCCATAAACATAGTGTGCTGGGGGCTGAGCTTACGATGAATGTCCAATAACATTGATAGAAGTTTGATAGCATTTGATAGACGTTTAGAATAATCCCGGCTTGGAATTCCCTATGCTAGCTTTGCCAGACCACAGTTCATTTCTGAACGTGGTCTCGCAAGCCGGGCTAGCTAGAATCATGTCTTGGATTGGAATCATCTTGCCAGTTAACCTGGCAATTCGTAGTTTGAAATGAATCAATCAATAAAACATTACAGTTGAAATGTTGTCATGTGACTATTCTCAAAAATGCATGTTGGTATATGATTTGACAGTTATAGCCTACAGCTTTTCTTGCAAATCCACATTTCTGATTGATTACAACATTGTGAAAATATAGAGTGATTTTAATGACCTTATTCATAGAAATAGCTGATTCTCATCTACTATTTCTGTATACAGCCTTTTGTATACAGGGCTAAGCTTGTTTATTCTTTGGCCTAATTAAAAGGTACTTACACTAGAATTAACACATTCATCAAAAGACTACCTTGCAATATGACTGAGGGGTTTAGTGTCCGGGGTCAAGGCAGTATTTCAGCCCTGCAGGCTTGAATATTATGTACAATTTGTGTCATTTCATCCCTTGTGTCTAGCCAAGTGAAGTAATGGCACAGGCAGACGGTGTTGGTTCATCCACCAGAAGGTGTGTTTAGCAGAGGGCACGTGTGTGAGTAGTGGACCACACACAGATCACCAGTGGTCATCATTAAAAATGAATGGGCATCACACAGAGGGATCAGTGTCACCTTGCACGCGTCCACAGAAGAGGAAAATGACAAATTTACCAGATGGATGATTGGATGGATGCATTTTAAAAGAGATTCTTAACCTGCCTTTTTAGAAGAAGGAAATGAATGAATGTAAGGCAGATGTCATAGCTTCTCCAGAGTCCACCTGTTTTGCCATCCTTCTGTGGACAGTAAGCTAATCTGTACAAGTACTCGCTTTATGACACCTCATGAAAGTAGGTGTCAAATGAGCCTCTCACCACAGAAAAACCATTGTGTCTCTTTTATCTCTGTCTGATTGCTGCCACGTGTAAGGGATCAAATGAACAATGGTTAAATGACACCTATGGCCTGAAAATCATTCCAGTAGGAGGATCTGGACAGTATAAAGTTCAAAGCTGTCTGTAAGTTCAAGGCTATTATTTTATCCATAACATTGTAAACAAGAATTTATAGCATAAGTATCTGAAAAGTGTTGTGTTGAGTTGATTAAACTCAATTACTCAACTCAATAAAGTTATTTTGAAAACCCTTAGTGTCAAAAATATTTGCTGGCCAAATATTCAAATCATAATCATGTAGTATAAGAATTCTGTAACAATTAATATAACTTAACAATATACTATTGTATGTATACTATCTATACTATTCATACTATCAAACTAACAGACAAGAAACATTTAAACATATTTTAACAATACATCAAAAGATTATAATTATTTCTTATAAAATGTAAATATGTAGGCTTACAGGCCTACACAGTAAATGTTGCCTTAAATCAACTCAACAAGTGTACACTGTAATGTAATTCTTCTGTGAACTTGAAGGAGCTAAATCAAATTTGCTTGGTAAAGCTCTCTTGAAAAAAAATGTGTAAACTCATTGCATAAACTGTGCTAATCCTATTTCACGTTATGTTTGCCATTAATTTAAAGTATTTTTTTCTTTGAAATACCATAACTTTAAATAGACTTCACTCATTATTTTTTACTTAAGTAAGCTTTACTTCTTTCAAATTGCAAAACCTTAAGAATGATAATTGCTTAACACATAACTTTATAGCATAACAATATGATGCTCACAGAACAAAAGATACAAGTACATTACCATTTCAGACAGGTCATAGGGCCCCGCGGCCTTCACACATAGGGTGGACCCACGTTACCTTCAAGTTCCATTGCCGCATTGCCTGACGAGTATTGCAGCCCCCCTAGCGGTCGCTACAATACTGTGTATCAACAAAAAAATGTGTGACTTACTTATTTATTTAAGGTGATGTGAGCCTGGTAACATGACCATGAACATATTTCTACCAATGGGAGGAGGTATTGAGTGTGTTTTTGCTGGTAGATAGCGTGTCAGATAGGCTATAGTAGATGAGATATTACATTACAAAACAGATTTGTATAATTATCTCTATTTATATTTAAAGAAGAAAAAGGGCTAGCCTACATGTGGCCACTCCGATATACCGCCAATCTGCCACACTAATGGCAGTATTTCCAATTTCTCACAAACCTCCTGTAGGAGACTAGCCTAGAAATCTCAACCCCCTAGCGGCAGAAAATTGATTTTGCTACCACAGGAGTCTAGCCAGTCTAGGCAGAACAGAAGGCGGGACGATCTAACTTGGGTCAAATCGTCTTGAGGGGCAAGGGACAAGTGACGAAAGAGAGTCACAGAAATATCTGTCTTTTTGTTATGCTGAAGCTACGTGAAAATTTGTGGAATGATACCAATAATTCGAGTTGTTATCGTTTTATGGCGTTATCGGGAGTTTTGAGAGGGAACTAATTATCATCATTTCAAGCCTACTGGAGTAAGTTGTTACTGTTGGTTTTTGTAGCAGATTAACTTAATATTAGATCAGGCTATGCCAATAATTACTACAAGTTACTAGCGAGCTAACACTAGCGAGCTAACACTAGCAAGCTAACGTTAGTTTTATATTTAGAAGTTGCAGACTGTAATGGTTGAAGATATCAAAAATTTGCACGCTAACATACTGAACTGCTGTAAAACCCCAAAATTGTATTTGTTGGTGTCATGAATGATTACAGACAATATTATGACACAAGGAATCATTTTGATATTATTTTACAATGTATGAAGATAAAAAGTTTGTTTGTTGTGATAAATACTTGTGAAAGATACTTGATTTATACAGCGGTGAGTTGACAGACAACTGCTTTGACCGCCTACATGTTAACTGAGCCTCAATAGACCCTAGTACTGAAATTCTGTACGGATATAGCTTGCTAGGCTCAAGTGCTACATTTGCACCACATTTACATTGGCACTTTCATTCTTAAACGTTTCACATAAATACAAAGTTTGTTTTGCTTTGGCGATGAGCTCAATAGATAGATAGACGGCAAGTCTAGTGAACGACCAAAAGGCATGAGTGGAGTCAGCGTTAAGGAAAACAGAGGCCAAATTAATGTGGAGATGAATGGACAAGGTAGAGAAAGTTGCGGTAACACTTTATATTAAGACACACATATTCACCATTAATTAGCTGTTTACTAACATGTATATTAGTAGCAAACTAGCTATTTATTAGTCATTATAAAACACTAATTAATACTTTATTCTGCAAGACTTCTTCTACCCATAATAAACATTAACTAAGAATTTCCCCTGTATAAGCTCCTAATTACCCCTTATTAATAGCTAGTAAGTAAGTTGTTGCATATGAATTATGATCTAAATAAGCATGGGTCAGTACAGGGCTTGTAAAGGGGTGGTAACACAAGAGCAGTTATTCACCCCTATAATACTGGTCTACTCATATGGAATCAAATACAAAACCACAAGGGTTAATACTGTACAAATTACTCATAATTAAGTCTTTGTAATAAAGAATATGTTCCCTATTCTAAAGTTGTGTCTGTTCACATGTGAATGCAATAAACAGATAATTCTGAGAATAAAGTACAAGGTAGGCTACAAATCTGAGTGCGTCTCTTAATTATAGGCTAGGAAACGATGTCCCTTTCTTCGGTTTAACAGTAAAGGAGGACACACATGAAACAATAACCCAGGTCGCGCAGAGCGGCGCTTTATATTCACACACAATTAAATGTCCCAAACAATCCCAGGCGTTGCAATTCCCCCTTTCATTCAGTATTGAAAATAAACCTAAAAGTCCAAACTCAACGAAAGATGTCCTGTATTTTTCCAGGACCACGCACAAGAGCCAAAAATCCAATCCAGGAAAGCGAGAGGGCCGCTGCCGACAAAACTTTGTTTGCGATGTAGCAAACCAAAAATATAATTCACAGAAAAAAAGAAAATGCGATTGCTGTCTCTCTGCTAGGTCAAGCAATATGAAAACACAGAAAAACAATACATCTCACCAAATCTGGTGAATGAGTCCACCCAGCAGTCCGCGGAGGAAAATACGTTTTCTCGTGAAAATACGTTTTCTCAGTAGTCTACATTGTTTTTAGTTTCAAACTCAGTAAACATATCCAAACACTCGTTGCCGCTGCACTGAGTACGGGGTCATCCCTATGTTCCCCAGGTCCTATGTTCCCCGTTGCTTCCATGCAGCCACACGGCAAGGCGCAGGTTGTTGCTGCTCCGTGCCCACACTTTGTTTGTGATGAGGGAAGGAGAGGGGGTGCCACGAGCTGAAGTTCTTTGCAGAGAGGCGCAGTGCGGAGCCCAGTGCGATATAGTCACGTTTAATTGATTTAAATGATTTAATTGAGATACTTAAGTCTTGTATGTAGCCTAACAGTAGCTGCTTGAGAAGACAGTGGCAATCAGCCTAATGACAATTGTATGTTTGCAGTCAACTTGACTGAAGAGTCTGACACACAGCAAAAGCACACACACAGGGATTAATTTTGCATTCCATTTAGTCTCGGCAACTTGGAAGGACGGACGGGCGGACATCACGTCCGCTAAACACACAACAAACTTCGTCTCGATTGCATTCCATTTCATTGATAAATTCGGATGGAAGGTGGAAGCAAAATGAATTGAATATTGACCAAGAAGAGATTGGAATACATGACAATCTTACTATAATGAATGATGTATACCAATATAATTCTGTGTACTGTCTGTAATCAAGTATTTCACCAACAAATAACACTTTAGAACAACCATGAATCCCTGGGCTACTTTACTAGTGAGTAGGAACTGGCAGTAGCCTCGGCTACCTATGCAGGGAGTTGACTGTTTTTGGAATTTGCTTAAACTAGATTGTTGCAGTCTAACTTTATTTTTGCTCTGTCCACTAAAACTAATGTCATAATGTTATCTAGTTAGTTGTCATTCAGCGAAATACCACTTCTCAATTTAAAACGTTATCATAGTTAGCTAGTTCGCTAACGTTAGCTCGCTACAAACAATAGTCTGACGATAGCTACCTGAAGTGAAATGGAAGTTCGTTTAGACCTAAAACGAACAGTAACAGCATATCCTTAACTGCTGGGCTTGAAATGATATCAAACACTTACATGTCATGTCACAAACTTTATTTTACTCTGTGCATGTAATCCAGGGGGTTGTCATGTCTGATCGCGGTAGCCTAGGCTATAGATTGGCTACCAAACGAAAAGGACAAGTCAAGTAGGCCTATGAGAGATTTTGAGCAAAAGACATCTCCAGATTGGCCTTTACCACTATAGCTTACTTGCAGACCACTATAGTATGGTTGGTTAGAACATTACAGAACAAATAAATAAAATATAATAGCCTATTCATTCAACTGTCCAATCTCAAGCAGACTATCCAAATCTGCTTTCTGCATAATGCAGGCAACAGAGAGATGGGGCGAAACTCCGCAGGTTGTAGGCTACCTACGAAATGTGCAGTCGCAAACATATCCCATGCAATTTCCTTGGTCATATAAAAGGCGGGGAACATAGGACCCTTTTCTTCCAGGACAAAGGCCCAATCTCATTTCTATTCCCTAACACTAGCACTCGTTTTCGAGTTCCCTCCAAGATGAGACACCCCTCGATTGTGTAGTGAGAAGTGCAGATCTTCCCCTAATAAATGGGGGAGCACTTCGCTGTCTTCAACGTCTTCACCTGTTTCATGCGTCTATCATTAAGACTGAACGGATATAAGGCTCTTAACCGGGGTAAACTGTTCAAAAGCCGTCAACAACAATTATCATCACCCACATGAGAGGCTCTGGTAATTCTGGTGAAAGATTTGCGCACTTTGAAAAATATTGATCTTTCTAATAGTCATGTTTTAACACACCAGTGCGGAATTCAACTGAATTTACATCAAACTAAGATATCCCAACATTAAAAAATATATATACATGCTTAATTGCAATAGTAGCTATATTTTTGAAGTTCTTAGCCAGAGCTGAGAGAATTGGACACAGCTCGGGCAGTCGGACACAGATCGGGTACCGACACGCAGTTCGCAAAGAATCGTGGGTAATTTCATCTTCACTTCAACTTCACTTCGTTCGAAGTCTGCACCCGACCTCCCTCCGTTTGAAGGGGCGATTTGAAGGGCTGAAAGCCACTATCCCTCGGTCCCGAAAGTATTGGGACACCCTACACTTACACATGAACGCGCAAACCGAGTGTTAGGGCCAAAATCGAGGGGAAGTGATAGTAAAGTGATAGAAATGGGACTGGGCCAAACTGTGTGATCGATTTTTTGTTTAATTACCAATTATGATTTTTAAAACATAATGGAATTCACACAGAGTGTCACGTCTAACAAAAGCAATGACAGACGGAATTTTTAGGAAATAGACCGCAGTCTGGATTTATTCAATGGTTAATTAAATAAAAGCATCAGCAGAGACGTGGGGTAGGGGGTGCGTGCGTGGCAGTTGCACGGGCAACCAAGGTTCGCATTCCCTAAATTGCGACAATTATCTATCAGCCGTGGATGTGTTTTTTTTTTTTTTTTTGTGCAAATGAACATCAAACTGTTTCAGTAAACGTTCCTACTACAAATCCCATCACAAATTAGCATTCAAAATGAGGAGGAGACACACACAATATGCCCACAGCATTCACTCACACACAGAGGAGCGACAAGTAGCGTCAATATTTTGGTCATTAATTACTAGCCTCCTTACAAGCCATCCATGCATCTCTACATGTGTATAGTCGAACTAATGGGATATCGGAACAATGGGCTTCTTTTTTTCGGACTAATGGTATGTCTGACTAATGGGATCTCTCCTCAATGGCTCATTTTCGGACGAATGGGATGTCGGACTAATGGGATTTTAAAGTTGATCAAGGCATGCACAGGCATTCCTGCCTTGTAGTATATGAGTAAGCACATTCTTCCTGAAAACTAAAAAATTAGCCAACAATGGCTAAAATTGCCTGTGCTCTAGAATAGCTCAACCATCAGGCTTTTTATTGAACTATAAATAAAGACATGAGTAGGCATGGACTGGCCATAGGGCATGCTGGGCAATGCCCGGTGGGCCAACGGTCATTTTTTGGTTGGGGCTATCATAATTTGCTCATAATTTTCTTGAGGGATATTGGGCTAGTCCAATTAAATCTCTAAAGTCAATGCAAAGTTGTCGGAAATTGACAAATGTGATCTATTTTTCTGTAAAGCATGTGCTTCACAGTGCGGCGGTCATTCTTTGCACCGCTCTGCGGTACATCTAGTTTTACTTGATCTTAGTGCAGCCTTTGACATAATTGACCACAATATCCTACGATAGAGACTTGAACATACAATAGACATCAGAAATTCAGCATTAGCTTGGTTCAAATCTTACCTCTCTGATTGGTACCAATTTGTACATGCCCATAACGTCTCATCTTCTCACGACAAAGTTAAATATGGCATTCCCCAAGGCTCAGTACTAGATCCCTTGTTGTTCTCCCTTAATAAGATACATCTGGGCGCAATCATTTGTAGGCTATATGATACGTAGCTATGTCGCTCTATAAAGCTTAACGACTCCACACCAACAACCACACTCAATGCCTATCTTGAAGACATCAAAATGGGATATCTTAACAATTTCTTATGATTGAACTCAGATAAAACTGAAGTTGTGATGATTGCCCCTAAACAGCTTAATGATACCTCACTTCACCATCATAATTTACTTAGCGGCCTCTCATTCATCTCATTCAGCTCACAAGTAAAAAATCTTGGGGTAGCTATTGATCAAGATCTCTTTCTCTGAATAGTCAAATTTAAAGCACATCTCTAAAACTTCCTTTTTTCACCTAAGAAATATTGCTATGGTTAGAAAGCTCCTGTCCTTTGACGATGGTGAAAAGCCGAATTGACTTCAAAATCCTCCTCATGACCTACAAGGCACTAAATGGCCTAGCTCCTGCATTACAGATCTACTTATCTCTTACTGCCCTGGAGACCTCTGATATCTCAAAATGCTGGAATTTGTGCGCTCTACAAATTCAATTGAATTGATTTCAGTTATATCTTATTTCAGATTCAATTTCATGAACCTGACAACCCAGATTCTGCAAGCATGGTTACCACGAAAACAATGCTAGAGGTGGCCGGGAGAGCCATCATTCACCCAGTAATCATCAAAGTGACAATGAGGCTATTAAATTAACAGAAATATTGCCTGGTGTCCCTTTAAATAAAGGCACAACACTGAGAAATGCAGTGTATCTTTAACAGGTACCAATTCCTCCACCAAAAAAGCTAATTACTACGAAGGTATGAACAAGTAAATGATTGAATACGTTTTGAAATAAAATAGAATTAAATCATCAGAACTTGGCTACAATTTCCAGGGTGAATGGTTATCAAAACTGTGTCTGTCCCAGATGATGAAAAGAGAATAAAATGACAGGAAATGACAAGACATATTACTGTGAGATCAGGATGTATGTGTAGGGACTCTGATAATGCTAAGCCCCAAGTGGCATGCTATGACAAGCCTTTGGATGAGAAAGAGATTTGGATGCATCTGGCAAGTGACACTGATACACTCAAATGGCTTGGCGGTCAAACTTAAAAACCCATAGGCTACTGGTGTAATTATAGTTTTACATGAACATCTGGCTCATGTTCATGGTTAAAAAGATCATTAAGTGTTTCACTTTAAGGACAGAGATTGACAACGTGCAAGCACCTATGACACTGTCCTCTTAAAGTGTTAGCAAACACATCTTCTTGTCATCTAGTTCCTTTACTACTTTCTTATTCAATCTACCAGCTAAAGATACGGAAAAAAAGCCACAAGAGAAAAAAACAAAAAACAAGAAACGAAAAACAAACAAAAAAACCCCAAATGGACTGGAATCCAATATCCTAATCTATCTTGTCTTTGAGTTAAAATTCAATACTGGCACTAAATTGATGAAAAAAAATGGCTGGGATACAAAACAACATTTGTTTGCAGATTATTGCCTTGAAATATAATCTGTTTGGCTCAGTGGTATCCCTGGTTTCATATAATGCCCTTTGCTTGAGCAACTGGCTAAAGATTAATTTCAGCGCTATCCTGTCATATCTCCAGTCTATTACACTTTAATATATTTTCTGTTCTTATAGCCAAATTGTGGACTTAATAGCAGACATCACACACTTGAACATTAATCTAAATGTTTAAATTACATTTTTAAGTCTTTCATATGTAGTATAAAGATCCATCAGTAATCATGTCAAACTGACAATTGAATTTATTACTACTACTAGCCTAATAAAATGCACACAAAGTTGAAATAGTGAGTATAATTTATAGGCCTATTGATAAACTGTGTTAGAAACACTTCTTTAATCATTCACAAATATGCATGTATACAGGATGTCTATAAATATTTGATTAATTTTAATCAGGTTTAATGTCTCTGCCAGTTTATGCAAACTAAAACAATTAGCATAATCACATTTCCCTACATCCATATGAACCAGAGAGAAGATTATGGGAAGTTTTTAATAAACATGTTTGCTTTATGCTTGATTTTTTATATTTTCAAATGAATTTTCCTGTTAAGTAGACATTCCTTTCAAGTTCAGCTCATGCATAGGGCTAACCCATACATTCTCATAAGTTGGAAGAAATCCTCAAAGGATCACTACCTACCTTTGTTGGGTAGTGATAGAACCCTTAGGGCTAACATTTGAAACTGATGAACGTATCTGTTAGTAAATGACCAAGAGAGAACATAATATCCAAACACTTTAAGTGGATATAGGTCCTGTAAAAGCTGTGGTGAGATATCAGCAATGGATAAAAGTGTAACAAAGGCCCATTATGCTCTCAGCTTCATCACTGCTCTCTGCTTCACTACTGCCCCTCTCTCTATCTACTTTGAATGTCAGAGGTTCTGTGGGGCCTGTCCATAGGCTTGACAGGGCGCTGGAATGTGAGAGCAGGACCACTCAAGCCAATCTGACCTGCCAATGCTCCATTACAGCTGTGTAATTTACCTCTACCTGCAAAATGGGCCTCAAGTTTTATCTACACCCGTAACACAACATTAACTACCAAAGAGCTGGAAATGAATTATCTGTCTGCCCCAAAGCCTGAATAGCCTCCCTCACAAATAAGATCATTATACCAGTAGTAATCCCATTAAATGGATCATTTTGCAAATATCTAAATCCAATTAATAATGTTTGCAGAGGGGGAAGCTAAAGCATGCTGTCTTTAGAATACTGACATGGTCTGGCTCAGAGCCCTTTGTTGAATATCACTGTTCCTGATACATGATGTATTCAAAATAACTGCCTGAAGCAGCATGTAGAGGGTAAAAGTACATCCTTTACAGACATTTAAATGGACACATAGCTTTTAAATCAATGTACATCACATAACAGATATCAAACATTTACAACTATTTGGCTGAACCGTAACAATGACAAAACAAAATCTACCTGTCTGTCTTCCTAATTATTGCTCTAAATGGTTTGCCGAGGTGCACACCCAATTACTTGGAATTGTCATTAAATAGTCATTAAATGTGAAACAATACACTCTTTACTGCATCACCAACAATAACGGGTCGTCCCTCCCAATCCTATATTTCATTTTAAAGTAAATCTGAAAATAATGTATGATCTAAGTGAAACCCTCAGGATTTTACCTAGCTCTAGTAACTGTTACACTGCAACGATTTTATGGATATTTTCAAACAACAAAAGATGCTCAAGAGTCCCCCTGGGACACAGATTTTACTCCTTAGACAGTATTCTGATTATCCATGAAATTTATGTCAGTGTTTGTTTTGATCAATTAATGAGTGTGCTACTTAGATAATTATCATGACTTATTCCCTATAACTTGTGTGCCTCTGGCAATAATTCTTTTGACTCTAACATGTCTTGGGAAGGTGACACTTTAGGCTGGATTACAACCCCCGCCCTGTCTTCCTATTACATTACTGCTGTCATCAGAATGTTAGAATGTGGTGAGCATGAATGCAGGTCTTGTGTAAACAATTACATGAAAATAACTAGAAATACTTGATGTTTATGTAGGCCTTAGGTATTTTCAACCCCGTTCAAAAACAGGAAAAGACAACAAATCAGAAACATCATCATAACATTACAAACCCTGGATAATAGCCCTTCTTCACTTCCAAGAGAACACCCTGAGACCATGATTCAATCTTTTGAATTCCTTTCGATCCTATTGGATACAGTTAAGATGCACGTCTCCCTGGGCAAACAGATTTTTTCATCTTAATCATTGGTCTATTTCTTTATTCTGATTATTTGGCTCTTCAGAATACTGTGGGATGCCCCAATGCATTTTGCAGGATGTTAAATTCTAAAGAGTCATATTTAGGTTTGGTTTATTTGACATTAAGCCTTGTTTTCAGGTTGTTTAAGATGAAATACAATGGTTAAGATTGCCATTTTGACAAACGCTTCTGTTCCGAGAATTTCCGGTTGTTGCTGGCGCACCTCCACAATGTAGAGTTGGATGTCTCGAAAGTCGAAACTACTTTTACATGGTCTCGGTTTTGTTTTGTAAATATCTTTAGTCCTCACGCACATCCAAATTATGTTGGGTGCAATATCAAAAGGTTACACAATTAAAATGGTAAAAATGGGAGCTCCGGTGTGCATATTACTCGGTTTTGTCTTGGCCTCGACAGTCTATTTATTGTCTTGGTCTTGGCCTCAGATCCCTTGGTCTTGTCTTGGGTCTTGCAATAAATACGAAAGTCTAGCGCCTTTTTTATGATATCAACAACACAATTATTTTGCACCATACCAGCGCTCAGTTCAGGCTACTTTCCATTTGAAAAACAATATTAGGCTATCACTGAAAGTTTGTGTAGGAAATGGGGGTCATATAACTAACGCAAAATGAGTAAGATTAATTAGTCATGTACATAAACAATATTTTCATAAAAAAAACTATTTTCTGATTTCCTATTTTCATAGCCTAATCAGTGTCAATAAAAACACATACAGCATTTAGTGCAGCAATGATGGCTGAGCTAGAGATCATGCAAGTTAACGTGATCTCCAGTGTATTTATGAAAACTTTCATATATTTTTGTAAATTTGGGCCACTGAGACACAGACATTCAAAGTCTCCAGGAAGCCTCCATATTTACAATGGCTCATGATGTCAAATCTGTGAGTGATGAAGTCTGATCGCTCAAAATGCAAATAGGACAAGCAGAGCAAGTGAGACAGCAAGGAAATACAACTCAGAAATACTAGAAGACTCTTTTTATTGTTATTGTTTTATTGCCTTACTCAATGTCTAACCTTAGCACCACAGGTGTAGTCTAGGTCCTCATATTTCAAATAACAATGCTCAGCAGATTTGGCAAGCCATACAGATCCTTTAAACGGCTGAATCAAGATTTAAAAAGAGTGAAATGGAATATAGTTTTAAAAGGTTAGCTGTATCTGTCAGGTAGCTATAAGCATTCACTCATACATTTGCAAAGGCTAAACAAATAAGGCCAAGACAAACAGGCCTTTATTGTAGCCTAGTCAAATGCCCATCACAGCTTAACTGGAGTTAACCATGAAGAATTGCACAATTTCAGTTTTGCTTACAGGAGGTGAATGAATATGGTCTGATCATTGATAAAAAGTAGTGCCAAAGATATAATTCCAGTGATATGATTTGAAACATTTGATTGTTTTTTGTACCCTTTTGTCAAATCACACCCCTTGTTTGAGATAAATGCAATGGATAGAACACATTAAACAATTCATTCTTGTTGCCATGGAAATGGAGTTAGGGAAGTGGGCAGGTGTTCCATTTGTTTGGATCGCCATGCTTCACTCACACACTTGCCATTGAATAACATAAAAAAAATACTTCATTATAAGCCCCACAGCGCAAACTGACGTCAGAAAATTAGTTAGTTGTCACAAGACCTTTCACTTCTATACTGTTGATGGCAAGAAACAAGCTTTGTGACCCAAGTTAAACGAGTAAGAAAGACCGCTATTTTCAGCATTCTGTGTGGGATTCACCTATTAAGCTAGCAGTGTTGGGAGGAAAAAGTTACAAAAGTAACTTATTACTGTAATGCATTGTTTTTTTGTGGTAAATTGGTAATGTAAGGCATTACTCGGTACTTGGTACAACTGTCAGTAACGCAAGTTACAATGCATTTTTAACTTGGAATGAAGTAACGTTTTTTCCTTCACACAAACTTGCCAAAAATCACTGAGAGATCAACTAGGGTAAAATGTCTTCTTTGCCGGAATTAATACTGGAATTAATACTTTACAGTCTCCGCTTGTCATTATCAACATTCACACCAAAATCAAGACTATGGGAGGCCCCGAAACTCCAAACAACATGCTCACCATCTGTCTAATGTTCGTGTTAGAAATGTGGTACCATAATTAGGTCTACGGTATGGGTAAACAAATTGCCTGTTGATTGGCCAGTGGTCAAGACCATTTCACATCCCTACGTGCAAAAATGTTTGCCGACCCTCCTAATACTCTATCCTGCTTATTCTATATTTTACTGTTTCTATATAAGCCCAGTTTAGTCGGATACCACAACTCCTTCCACTGCATGTTTGATGTGTTAATTGAGCGTCTTGAGCTGCATTTAGATTGCCAAATCCATACTTCAGTTATACTGTTGAGTGTTGAGGAACTTATAAGTAATGCAACCGTAGTCTTATATTTTCAAAACGGTAATATTATAAAGTAAGGGATTACTTTAAAATGTTAATAACAAGTAATAAATAACACATTACAGTTCTGTAGTAACTTGCCTAACACTGTAAGCCAGCAGCGTGAACCTTAACATGGTGGCGGATTCCAAAGATTAGGCTATTGATAGAACACTTGCCCACTTACCGCGCTCCATACTGGACAGAGATTTTGTTTACACAGCCCTACTTTAGTTTTATTACTTCTCTCCCCTCCTTTTGTTACTCCTCTCAACAGGCTATGAATCATGCATACAAAACAACTTTTTTCAAGCTTTATTTGTATATTCTCTCAGCTTTTTTTTTTTGTTCATAAGGTGTTCTAAGAATATTGGGTGTCTCCTCCATGACCCTAACTAGCAAGTTATCAATGTAGTCCTCAAGCTCGCGTATGTGTGCATCCTTCTTTTTCACAACTTCTTTCTGTTTCAGCAGTTCCTGCACAACTTCATCGAATGACAGGTTGCTGTAAGATGCAGCCGAGGCTGACCCTAACACCTGTGTGGGAAAACACAACAAAATAATTCATAGAATTCCACTAGCCATTTTAACTGCTAACATTATCTACTGTTTATAGTTAGCGATACTCAGAGCTGGTCCACGGTTACCTCACTCACGTCAGATATAGCGCTACGCGCGTACATCTGATATTCAGCGATAGACGAGTTATTTCAGGAGCCAGAAATCCTTGAATCTAACTGGGCAAACGGCTTATCCATCAATTTAATTGACGTACACTGCAGCCAACCACATCGAAACCAACCAATGACGCTGGTTACGTTTGTTGGATTGGTTGGATTCAAATCAGTTGCTTCTTCGCTACGTCACACCCTCTACAGCAGCCAGCGGCCCTGATTGGTCCGGTTAGAGAATATTGGGCTTGAAATCTCTCTGATGGGCTTCAACATCAGATCGTTGCGCGGAAGTGCCTTACTAAAGTTACGTAGCACATCATCTGACGTGAGTGAGGTAAGGTCCACGGCATACCTGACCCCAGAAATCCCCCAAACCCTTGGAAATTTCAATAAAGTGTAGATTTGTGTTTGCAAGTATAACACCATTGACTATAATTGAATCCATGTGACAAACAAAAAAAGGCCTAGAGATAATCAACTTACATTAATGTATGTGTCACTTTGTATACAGATGCAGTTTATGCATGTGTTTGTGCATCAATACTCTGTTGATGTTCCAAAACAAATATCATAGCGAAATTCAGTTCCTAGCGGATTTCTACTAGTGCTGGTTTTGGCTAGACTCATTATCATTATTGGCAGTATGAGATGATTCCTTAAAACGAAGGTTTGGAGTAATTCAAGCATAGCCCTGCTGCACAAGCCTGCTGACTGCAGTACATTAGCCTGGCAACACCATCCTATGTACTTATCCCAAAGATTTCAGTCTAGAAAATAGTCTGGCCCAACCCAACTTGATCGGTTCGCATACGGTTTAGCCAATCAGCAAACGGTTAACAGCGGTGTCTCAGAACTTGCCTGCCGAGCTGTTTGTAGTTCAGCAACTTGTAGTGCAACGGTATACCCAGACAGCAAATTAGGTCTTACTCGACACTCGACTTGTTGGCTGGAGATTGCTAATTGGCCCAACATCGGTAAGACGGTGGAAGCAGAACGTGAGCCGAGCATGAGCCAATGCACACCTGATATAACTGTGACCTACAGTATGCGTAGGGTTTAATATTTTTCCCAAAAGTGACATGAATCAAATCCCGGGAAAATGTGTTTTTTTTTTGTTGTTGTTAATTTATTTATCCCACATGGCCTTATGTTGTTATGTAGCCTATGTATAATTCAAATTTTCGTTCCTACACCCCTGCTGACATTTTATATCAAATTACTACACATTATTTGTATCATTATTAGGGCAAAATAAAACATTTTAGGCAGGGTTTGAATTGAAGTTTGAAGTGCCCTGCCCCCTTAATTTCAGTTCTCCGTTTGAAGACGCAAAGGTATTTCTCGGTTTCACGCAGCGCACGCATGCATGCAAATTTAAAAACATAGCCTACGTATTGCAAACATCTAAACTTATCCTAATAGCCTATCCTATGTCTGAAATTCATGGATTAGACCAGCTGATTTATTCACTCGTTGAATTTGTAGGCTATGACGAAAGTGAAAGTACATTCGGCCTACGCACACTCTTCTCCTATCTCTCAGCGAGACATCTGCGAAAGGGCACTTGACTTTCCCCGACGTGACATGCAAATTAAATTAACTGGTTTACCCCACATTAAATTTCCACGTATATCATGTTTATATAGGCCTAGGAAATATATGAGATTGTTTGTCATTTCGGCTATAAACGTTTCAATTGCGCTTGATAACGGTATTGTGTTAGAAACACGAGACAACAACAGTAACATTTTTTGGTTCCGGGAACGTTCCGGGAAGGTTTTCTGTCTGGTATGAGAACGTTCCCTGAAAAGTAGCTTTGGTTGTCTGAAGGGGCACCAGGAAAGTTTTTTAAACGGAACTAGAACGTTAGCTGTTGGTTTGCATTTCTGGTTAGGCGAACGTTCCCGCTACGTTATCCTAACATGACATTTTGTGAGAAAAATATTAATAATAAACACAATAATAATAAACACTTTGACCAGGAATCAAACCCCGGTCTCCTGCGCTCCAGGCAGATGCGTTACCGCTGGACCATGACGTTATTTTCATCACAAGGGAAAAAAAAAAACCTTAGCTCTAATACATCACTAATTGCGAGTCATAAAATTAAGATAGCCTAAATCTATTATCGTAAACAGTCAAAATCAAGTTGTTTAATGATAATTTACACATAATATCTATCAGATTGTAATTTAAATACAATTTAAAAAAATAACCACCAGGGAACGTTTTCGGACGGTCACAAAGTTACCACACTGTAACGTTAGAGTTGTAACGTTCTCCGAACCAAAATATGATAATGTTCTTAAAATATCCAGAAGGTTCCCATAAGGTTCCGTGTTTGCTGGGAAGGCAGAAACTATGTCTTTATTTAAAATAATAATACGACTAAACACTGCCGCAATATCAGCACTGAACTCTTGATCTTAGGGTAGGCATATTTCTCTTTTAAAAATATAGCCTACAAGTTCACTAAATTACAGAATGCTGAGATTCTGAGATAATGTCTGCGCAATTGCTGGAGCGCTTAATAACCCAGGCACACAACATACACATAGCTGGCTTGTCATTCTCCAGTTTTTGAGATTTCCTCTATATAAAACTGTCCACAGACCCAAGCATAATGAGCAGAGGTGGCCTACTGCTGCAGGAGCCTGTGTAACCATAGTTTAGGCTACTACATGACAACAAATAGACGCGCAACATTCAGTTTTTCTATTAGGTTAATTTCTCGGTTTCCCGTTATGACCTTTCCCCGGGAAACGGGAAATAGTATTGATCATGTTTCCCGGAAATCCTGGGTCCCGGGATTAAACCCTAGTATGCGGCTAATGAGCCAACGTATGCCCGACCTCTGCAGCCACTGTTATTTCAGGTCTTATTTATTTGTTTAAGCTGCATCAATATCTAAAACCCGTATATTTCACAAATGAAGAGACCAAAGGTTCAAAGTCAGAAACATAATTTTATTTATTTTGAAATATGCAACATGACAAGGCAAGGCAAGTAAAGTAAGTCATATTTAGTCATACTAAATTTGAACACTGCACCTACAGTAGAGTCTACTTAACAATGGGTGGTTCAGCACGTGAATCACGTGAGCCATAGGTCAAATGTGAACTTGAAATTGGGGGGTAACTGCAATGTACCTAAACAACCACCAGGTAGCACTTGGGTGCATGATTATCTACATGATTACTACATCTATGGCCAGCCATGGATAAGAACTTATAATGCTATATTATTACAATTAAGCATGTATACCGTATATATATATATATGTATATATAATGTCAGGATAACTTAGTTTGATGTAAATTCAGATGAGTTTCGCACTGGTGTGTTGAAACATGAATAAAGATTGATATTTTTCATAGTGTGCAAATCATTCACGAGAACTGTGAGCCTCTCATGTGAGTGATTTTCTCAGGTTAGGATGATTAGGCTATGATTTATGGATGGACCGGTTTAGAGCCTTATATTCATTCATTTTTAACTATAAATGCGTGAAACCATGCTGTCCCATTTTGGAGAGGAAGAATTATGCTACACTACGACCTAATTGATTAATGCAAAGAGCCTTATGAAAACTGACTCAATTACAACGAATAAAAACGAGTCCAACAGACTTGTTTCTGTAATATATAGGCTACTGAAAGCAGCCCAATTTGTGCTTCAGCTTGCAATAGATAGGGCCTATGGCTTTAAAAATATGCAGTTAAAAGTTGTGTGGCAGAGGGTTACGGCAGGTCAGTATTCCATGATCTTTGGTTATGTGACTGCTACTTAGGTGACCTGGGTTTTATCACCACTCTATTAACGTTCTCGTATAAACAGACGCAGCGCAAATAGCCTAGTCTTAGTAAATGAGGACCTCAATACTTAGCATACATTTAAATGTATATTCCTCTCCATTACCTTTGTTTTTCCATTTTACCTGCTGTTTGTTTGTCTCAAATGTCACAAGCGAACAATGAATCTTGGGATAGGTAATCTAGTACGGGGGGAAAGAAGGGCACGTTTGTCGGCTAAAGTCACAGCATCTTCCAAAATGGGAAAATACCAGATGCCCAACTATGGCGCAACTGGTGTACGGATCTGGCCTTAAGGGATCCGCTCAGCACTCCAAAATTCAATTCCATTGTTTTCAATGCAACCCCACACACCAGCGTCGAACTCTTCCAGCATCGATTGCGAGTTACGTTTGAAGTCTATTTTGTCTGAGCTATTCAGAACATATTTACGTATATAATGTGTACGTAACATTTAACGTATTTACAGTGTACTTGAGCTAAAACTGTGAATACTGAACATGTGTTCATTTCGCTGTACCATTTAATGTGCAAATACATAATAAACAATGGCACCTTCCAAAACTGACAGGATTTGATGGTCTGATGATGTTACATAGCTTTTGGGGTGACATTTGGTGCATGTTTAGTTGCTGAAAATAGTTTTGAAAACTTGCTCCATTGAGTTAACTGTCAGGGCTTATTCTCTGTTCAAGGAAGCCTATATGGTTGGGCCAACATGTCTCGCATCTTCAGTATTTGCTAATCTCAAGTAGTTTGAGCAATTAGAGCTCTTGTTGAAATTTGACCGGATTTCCCCTTTAATCTTAAAGGTGCGGTATGTGATGCTTTCCTGGAGCAGATACCTACATTAATGTGTTAGACTGGAATTGAATAAAAATAATAATGGAGAAAATAAATTCAAAGCAGACTGGAACATGGCTTTTTGTGGTCTTTATGATTATTATAGCATGTGTTGGGATGGGATGTGAACCTAATCTTTGATTACATTCAGTAATTGAATAATGCCTATGGCATTGCTGTTTAATCTATATTGTCAGATGATATCTGTTTGGCTTAAATGAGTAAATGAAATCGAAATGAGTAATTCTCATGGCAAACATGTATCTCCTCACAAACGTCTGCCTTTACCTTGTCCGGATCACTGCTGCCATTAAACGGTATTTGCCCCACGCAGAATACGGCGTTCTCTTACAGGCAGTCTTTGTAAATGCCACAGAATACCTAATTAGATTAACTTTGTGCATACCGTCCCACCTTTTGGCGTGGACCTCCAGGCGACAGGCAATTTGCGATTTAAGTCAGGTGCGCCCTGTCTGTAAATAGGCTGCGTCGGCCAAGACATTCTTTGCATGGAAATGCCGCCTGGAAAACGGATAGTGCCATCGCAAAACGGAGGATAAATCTACCCCTAAGAGTTTTTGACAACTTGGTTAGATTTATGTGAAATTTTAATTAGGATAAATCAATTTTATGGAATAGTTAAAAATTACTCAAAGGATAGTGATTAGGAGTCATTATCTCCAGTATGTGAAACAAATAAAATACTGATTTGTTCTCATTGATCTGGGACAGTATTGTCAGGAGATGAGGAGTGTTTTAACCACTTGAGTGCTGTTTCTGTGAACTTTCTGTAATGTGCAGAGGAAGTAAAAAAAAAAAAAAAAAAAAAAACATTTAGTATTTCCCTGTTGTCTCATTCCCCCAATAAGGGGCCTTTTGGTGTAAAACATTAGGTTAACCATTTCAGATGTCTACTGACTCTTGCCATTACACACTTGAATTTTTTTGACCATATTTCCATTAAAGATAATTGGTCTATTAGATGACCTGTTTAAACATGAATACATTAATTACAAGGGACAAATCTTTTATTCCATCATATGATGATTGATTGTGAACAGTAGAATTTTGGAGGAGGTTATAACGTTCTTGATTCCTGAGGGGTTTATACTCTGACCTCCCACTCCTTTTCTACCTTGCAATTACTGTGGCAGAACAATACAGTCTCTTTTCCTAAGCTAATGGAAACACACTAATAATTTCACACCATCTGAAATTACTGGCAGATCAAAGACAATGAACAACTATTTCAGTGGTTAATTTAGTAAATGGCACACAATCAGACGTTTAAGATGAGAATCTCTGACTGCAAGTTCTAATAAATTGCCTACAAAGGGCCAATTAAAAGTTTCTCTGATGCTTCAAAACTTAAACTCTAATTTCTCTACCTTTAAGGCAAAAACCTGTGAAGAAGAATAAAACACAACAACGGAAGAAAGGACAAAAATGATATGGCAATCAAGCAATGAAAACATAAAACATTCAATATTAAAAAAATAAGAAATAATACTGTACTTACTTTTTTCTGCATAATACCCATCTTTCCTGGGGAAGTCTTCTGCTTGGCACAGAGGTCAGTGTTGCTGACAGGCATTTTCATATGACTGCATGGAGAAACAGTAATGAAACACCTAAAACAGGATTGCCTACAAAAGAGGCTCCATGCAGGTTTAACAAAAAAGCCTTGATTAATTTAGTCTTAAGAAACCATAGAATTTGTACTTCCTTTAATGAACAATTGACCATAACAAACTGCAAAATATAGGTGGTTCCAGATTATGGTTTTACTTTGTTACATCAATTTCTGAAAGGACAAGATGCATTATACGGATCACTCAGTTAACTCCCACGATATACCAAGGGTGACTCTTCACAGCCAAATCACTGTATTTTCTGTTGACTTGAAGGAACATTTGCTTTGAATTAAAGTTCCATTCATTTCATCACATTTGGTAGCCTGTTACCAAATCTGACAATAAACTTTCGCCATTGCATAATCCAGAGAATTTTCCCAAGAAAAAAAGAAAAAAAAACATAGCCTACAATAGACAGAAAAGGCACTAGACACCCGCTTTATTTGTCCCATAGTCAAAGATTGTATCACAATGTAAGTAGCAAACAAAAAAGAAATCCATTGAATGGATCAATTCTGTGTTTAAATGACAGCGCCTATGACAATTCATTAAAGTAAATGTAATGCCTAATGTAATAATAGGTAAAATACCTGGGGCCGTATTCTCAAAGCATTTTATCTTAACTTTAGGAGTACTCCTTAACTGCACTAAAAGTTGTTGTGCAGGAGTTATTTCTTAAAATTCACAATGCAACTCATAAGGCACATTCACATACACTGTTAGCCTTTTCTGTAATTTATACAGTATTTTACTACATATCAAACAGTAAAATACTTTAAATTAGTTTTGTGGTAAATTACTGTAATTGTCATTGCATTCTGGGAATTTTGCTTGACTGTTTTGTTAATTTTTTGAATTTACAGTAAGGCACCACTTTTTAATGCTTTTTGGCACTCCTGTCTCTCCATAGTTGGAAGTCACAAAACGGTACTAGTAGTATAGATGGGTCAATATGTGGGTCAACCCCCAGAAAATTGATACAAAAGGTTTTTTTAAGGATTCTTATACTACTGTACATGCTAAATGACATACTAAAAATCTAAGAAAATCTAACCTTGGGAAAGTGGTTATCAGTCCAAGGGCCCCCACCCAACCTGTCATTTCAAAATTTGAAATTATTCTCTTAATTCAAGTCGTAGCGCTCCGTGACGCATAGGCGCTGATAATGCTAGAAAATAAAAAATAAGCTAATATCGGTATTTTAGAAGAAGGTCTTCTCCGAGATAAACACATGACGTAGGCCTGCAGTAACTGGTTTCAGCTTGTCAGTGCGTGGTGTGTGCGTGCGTGAGTTCGGAGAAGAGGGCGAGAAGACAGAATAGCTGGTCACAGGGAACCGCATTCCAGCAAATGGATTTAACGGTGGACAGCAAACTACACAACGATTCAGTGTATAAACAGGAGAAAAGTGTATTAGTCTATTTTTTGCACGGTTTAGTCAGTGACTTCAAACAAATAGTTTCTCTATATGCACAAGTGTACCATGCGCGCAACAGACAGCTGTTCAGGTGGGCTGATGTGCGGAGAGCTTTGTCAAGTTCTTGGCAGCTGCCATGTTGCAGACCAGAAAGCACTACAGAGGGTGGTGAGAACAGCAGAGAAGATCACAATATCAGCTCTACCATCCAATCAGGACCTGTATCCATCCCGTTGTCAAAGAAGAGCCATCAACATAATCAAAGACACTACCCACCCCTCACACGCACTGTTCACCCTCCTACCATCTGGTAAGCGCTACAGCAGTATGCGCTGCAGAACAACCAGACTCAGCAACAGCTTTTTCCCACAAGCCATCAGACTGCTGAACTCACTCCAGAGAGCAAGGCTGTAACCCCCCCCCCCCCCCCGCCAACACACACACACAACCAAGACCAATTACTCTATGAACACTCTCCTACACAAATGTTTACAGACTTCATCTCCATGCTGCTACTTGCACCATGCACTTTACCTTGCACCTTGTTAACTCAGGTTATGCTCTCCAGTAACATACCTCAAGACTTCTGAAACACTGACAGTCCAGAACAGGGGTGGGCAATCATTTTCGCAGAAGGGCCACATTGGCTCTTATATTTTGACTAATGGGCCGGATGTTAACCGCCAACCGGTTGATGTGGTTAAATTTGCAAGTCTCAAACCAGTAGCCCCACTTTCTTCAGAGGACATGTTAACATGCAGGGTTTAAAGGGGGGATTTGTATTTCATGAATACAACAAATTTAATAATTTAGGCCTATAATATGTCTCCTTGGCTGAAAGTTAATTTATTCTACTTTGGGAAGGCTCCACGGGCCGGATTAAATAGCTCAGGGGGCCGCATGTGGCCCCCGGGCCTTAGTTTGCCCAGGCATGGTCCAGAATGTATGCTCACAATGTCTGTTATGTTGTCTGTTTTATGTTACTGTTACCTATTATTACCATGATTGATATCTTGATATCCTTGCACTTTATGTCTGAGTTGTGATGTCTTATAATACATCTTAGTTGTTTGTCTCAATTTTAACTGCACATTTGGAGCTTTGAGAAATGCAATTTCAGTCTGCGTGCAATGTACTGTTGCAGTGTTTGATTGACAAGTTCGCTTTGACTTTGAAGTTCTTGTTCAGATTTCGAGGGCTTCAAGAGCAATGAAAGTACTGATTATTCGCGGAACACAAGCAGCATGACGACGGAGTAGTTGCTTTATTAATATCGCATTTTTAAAAGAGCTCACGAGAACATTTTATGAGTACTACAACAACGTCATATCGCAGTAGATTTGAAACAGGGGGGCGTGTGCAGAACTTGTGCCCCTGGGATGCGTCTGCATCATCATCTTTTTGACAAATGTTGGGCACCCCTTAGAAGTTTAGAGTAAAGTTATGTAGCCTAAACATCAAAGCTACATCAGTGAGGTCACAGCATTACAATTGCATACTGAATATAGCCTACTCTTCATTCTCTATTACACTATGGGAGTTTTATTTTAAAAAAAATAAAGTCCCCTTAAAATAAGCCCAATTTAAAACAGGGTTTGCCATGGGAAACAAACCAATTAGGCTATAAGTTTTGAAGAAGGTGTCCAACTCCTTAAATGCTACTGTATGTGAAGTGCGAAGCACACATTGCCCATTGTCCATCCAGAAGGCAAATTCTGCATTAAGGACAAATAACGTTAGTTAACCGGAGCCCAATAACTTAATAGGACTAATTCCTCTGAAGTACACATTTTAGGCTACATATAGGCTATAGGCCTAGAAAAAAGCATATTTCTTTCATGCGATAACAAGTTAGTTGTCTATCATGAAAAATCTTCCACATATTCATCCAAATGTACTTCAGAAGGGGGGGCCCATTTGGTTTCCTGCAGGGGGGGGGGGCAGAGTGTGTGCGTTACGCCACTGCATTCATCCACAACAGGGGCGGTCCTACCCTTTTTGGTGCCCTGGGCGAACACCTTATCTGGCGCCCCCCCCAATAAGAAAACATGATAATAATAATTACTATTATTATTATAAAATGTAATAAAAATGACGCAGCACACCTCATCATATTATCATGGCCTAGAACAAGAGGATAAAAATAACAAAACAAAGTTATATAGCCATTGCTGCTAATTTTAATTTTTTTTCTATTTTTTGCAAAACTCTTATGGTACTTATGGTAGGTTATAGTTACTCTACTATATGCATGTCTAGCTTCTACAGCAAAGAAGAAGATCTGAACTCCAAACCCCTCCCCTTTCTTGTGTGTGACACTTCAGCACTGAAGTCTGAAATCAGGCAAACCTTAAGGGATTTGGGGTGTTCATTTTCTGCAAATGGGTGATAGAAAACTCCTCTGTTCAAATTATAGGTCTATATCATAATGTGTAGAGATTGTTTTGGTTTAGTTTTATTTTTTGAGCTCTTGGTTATTAGATGCAACTCCAGCAGCCAAGTATAACACCAGATAAAGATATTTCAAAATGGGGAGCGATCTTTAAACTGACATTGAACGTCCTCATTCTCAAGCAAGTACATTACAAGTGGCACTAATGCATGCGTCTGGATGTCTACTTTAATTTGATACCAAATACTTCAATTGTAGGCGCAGATATACCCGTACCAAAGCTTCCAAAAGACAATGAAGCAAAACCGGATCACCCGCGATTGTAATTTTCGGCGCTCGCGTGCGCAATAATGATAATAAAAAAAACTTCGGAGCGCCCATGATGCCGCCCTCCCGACGATGCCGCCCTGGGCGACCGCCCATATCGCCCATGCCAGAAACCGCTCCTGATCCACAATTTGGATAGGCTAACTCCATCAGCTAATAATCAATTTATTGTTCAAACACGCTGAAGTGGGCAGTATGGATATACATGTAGGCTATTCTTGGTGAGCAGGCTAAGCTAACACATCTAACAGGCTGATATATTAGCTTGCCATCACATAAGAATATAATCATTTGGATGAGTTCACAACTGAATTAAGTATAGTAGAAGACACAATCTTCCCAAAACAGTCAACTCTAGCCTACCATTTGGGATGACTGTATGAGCCGAGTATCTATCACACAAGCAAGCAGGTTGCTGGAAGGCGTGCTGAGAAATGCGAACTGCATTTTGGGTGAAAAAAAAAAACGTAATGATGGGAAACACGGACAGGACTTTTAATAAAAAAAACAGATCGAGAGTCTGGATCGGAATTTTTCCGTGCATGCCGATCCGATACCGATGCGCATTTTTTGCTCATATCGCCGGCCGATCCGATCCAAATATTGGATCGGGACATCCCTAGTTAGTAAGAAAGACATTAGTCCAAACTATGTCCTTTACAGATGTTTTCAGAGGTGTCCGGAGAGTTCGTAGGCAGTGGATATCATAGGATATCGCCAATGTTCACATGTAGCGTTTGGAGTGCGCGCACATTCAGGTAAAACAGGTGCCGGACTAAACGCGATCAAACAAAAGAAGAAAAAGGTCCGCACACTGTTGCTGCTCCACGTTTATTAATGAACAACGTTTCGACCTATCTGGTCTTCGTCAGGTATAGGTGTGAGTTTGTGTTTCTGACTCTCAATCAAGGAAGAGGCGGGCGCAGTGCCCTGTTGAGTGACAGCTCCTCCAAAATCCGTCATAGTTGAAAACACAAACAGAAAAAAGAATACATTACACAAAAACTCAAATGAATATTGAAAAAAGAGATGTAAAGAAAAAGATACATAAAGAAAAAAAGAACATCACTCAATAGAAACAAAGATTACAAGGTGCCCAAATATACAGTGAGAAACGTCTCTCCACTACAAAAGAGGGGATATTGAGAATATGTCAATGAACATGTACAAAAAAAGAGGATAACCCATCTCATATATATATATATAAAGTTAGCAGTACAAAGTTATAAAAAAGGTTGGTAACACTTTGCGGTAAGGGTACATGAATTATCATAAATTCATACATGATTTCATTCATGATTCATTCCTGATTCATGCATTACTTCATCTCTGAATATCTAACGACTCATCAGATATCAGCGTGAATTCATTGTTTATCATTAACGACCTCCTGCTGAAATAGCAGATGATCTTAAGCATTAATTACTCTGGGTACATCATCATGAGTCATGACTAATTACACATGATCATGATGTTTTTGTTCAAAGGAATTTGATATAATTTGATATAATAAAAGTACTTATTTAGCCTACTTTGGCCTAGTTCCTCATATCTATCCCATACGTCAACTAAATTTTACCAATTTAACCATGTCAACACTTTAATCATGACTCATGCTAATTAATCATGACTCATGATGATGTACCCAGAGTAACTAATACTTAAGATCATGTGCTATTTCAGCAGGAGGTCATTAATGACAAACAATGAATTCATGTTAATTCCTGATAACTCATTAGACTTTCAGAGATGAAGTAATGCATGAATCATGAATTTATCATTGCGCGGGTTGCGCATATCGCCGCATCTACTATTACTACGATGTTCGGTTAAAAGAACTGTCAGAAACACAAACTCACGAAGACCAGATTGGTCGAAACGTTGTTCATTAATAAACGTGGAGCAGCAACAGTGTGAGGGACCTTTTTCTTCTTTTGTTATATCGCCAATGTTACCTTATTTTAAACTAATGTGTTGCAGGGCCGGGGCTAGCCATTCTCTGTGTATCACAGCGACTATGACCAGCGTCACTGGGAGGCTGAAGAAGTAAAGTTTTTGGCTTATGTTATATGCGTCAATACAGTCACGAAGTTCACCGCAGTTAGAACTGATGAGTTCATGTGCTCGCTATGTGTTTTGATGAATTGCCTGAACACCCTCGTTCGGGAGAGTGGCACTGGTGCGCGCAGATCAACAAAACAAATTCTTAATTTGGGTAGCGCATGAGTGCAAGGAAAGGAAACTGGACAAGTGTTGGTTGTAATAATTTGAAAAGCTTAAATATCCAGGCCTTTTGAAGCAAGGTTTGGGCTTCAGTCTTCAAAGTCAAAACTCGCGCTGATGCAGGTCTAAACGAATGAGTTGCGAATGGAAGGCATGGAACAGAGCACTCGCAGAAGGGGGGGCAGCAGACAGAGATTGGAGAGGGCCGCATAGGAGATTAACTTTTTTCTCAACCAGTGTGGTCTATTTTTCTTTTGCATGGTTTTTTGCACATAAACATGTTTAAGACATATTTTAGGCTAGGTTACTAGTAACCTCTTGTGATGATTTTTCACAAGCCAGATTTTTGGTGCCCCCCAGGCACTTGGTGCCCTACGCGCAGTGCATGGTCTGCGTGTGGGTAGCGCCGGCACTGATGTGTGGTCATTCACAGTTGTGGATAATGTTCACTGGCTGCCCTATTTGCATGGAATTTTAAAAATAGGAGCAATATCAATGAGTTTGCGAACGACCCGGGGCCCCTCACCGCTAGGGGGCCCCCAGTGGTCGTGATTTTTTTTTTAAGGCTAACAATTTGTTAACTACACAAATCCACTCTGAATAGTTCAGTAACTAATGATTCCAAATAACCTTCAATGCTATGGTTCAAAGCCGCAGCGGCCGCAACGTTTAAATGAGTAGCAAATATGATAAGGAAGTTAAAATCCGGTAATTGTAAATGGAGAGAAAGATTGAAGGTGCAGCAGAGGAGACTGTCTGTTACATCTAGTTGTGTACCACTGACAAGGTACTTTTGCCAGGCTCAGGCCGAACATGCGGTGGCAGAGACAGCAAGCACAATGTTGTTAGTGCGTGCATTAACAGGCAGTGGCTGGTATACTGTCCGAAAGTTCAATGCCTCTACTGCTTTTACTGCTAGCTCTTTGCAAAAAAGGGTGATAAGGAAATCGGTAAATGGGCAGACCCTTGAATTGGTTTTAAAAATTTCAAGAAGGGTGTTGAAAAAATTGAAACTTTGAAAAGCAGCATGCACCGAGAGGCAGAGAAACAATTTCTCATGACTAAGTTTCGCATCACCCAAGACTGTTCAGTCATAGCAGAACTCCTGAAAGCAGAGAGGCAACAAGTTGAAACAAACTGTGCAGAGATTGATCAATGCCACTCTATTTCTAGGGAGAGAAGGACTCTCTTTCCGTGAATAGAGAGTTTGCAGGTCTTGGCGCTCCTGGCATCAATGAGGGAAACTTTTTGGAATTGCTTAAATTTCTAGCGCTCTTTGATGCTATGACAGCGCAGCACTTGAACAATCCTACTGGAGGCATATCCTATTTGAGCCACCAGACACAAAATTAACTAATATCTGCTATAGCTAGTGAAATGATGTCCAAAATTATAACCGAAATAAAAACTGCCAAACATTTTTCTGTCATTATCGACTCTACAATTGACATTTCTAAAGTCGACCGGCTCTCCCTCTCCATAAGACATGTGACTCCTGCTGGTGAGCCTATAGAGAGGGTTGTGAGATTCGCGGAACTTTCCGACAGTTCAGCGGAGTCCTTCTACAACATCCTTAAAGACACTCTTACAAATGAACTTGGCCTTGATGTCACCTTAATGAGAGGGCAAGCTTATGATGGGGCACCGACAATGTCAGGCCATTTATCAGGCCTGCAGGCTAGGGTGAAAGAACACTGTTCGGAAAAGGCAATATATGTACATTGTTGCGCGCACAATTTGAATTTAATTCTCATGGATGCGGTTTGTTCATTGTCGACGGCAAAACTTTTTTTTGGAACACTGGAAACATTATATGCATTCCTGACATCAAGTCTGCCTAGATACTTTCCGACACGCGAGGAAGCAGGCTGCAGATGCAGAAAAGCCTTCCAGCAATTTTGGAGGCATTGCAGCGAATGATCACGCCAATACCAGTCCAAAAACGGCATCAGATGCTGAGTGTCTGCTGACAAAACTAAACACTTTCGAGTTCAAATTTTTATTGGTGTTTTGGAGTGCAATTCTGGGGAAAATCTATACGTACTCTCGAATTACCTGCAACAGGAATCAATTGACGTTCAGCTCATTGATTCATGTATGCAACAGATCGCAGAGTTGCGCTCAGTAGAGGCATTTGCTGCCATGGAAAGCACAGCCAGGGAGCAGGCTACACTGTGTGAGGGAACTACAGATTTTGACAGGGGAAGAGTTCGTAAGAAGAAGCGTTTGTGTTTAGATGATCACACAGATGAGATTTTAGAAGACAGCAGGGACAGATTCAGAGTCGATGTGTTTTACTACATACTTGACATCTTTGTTTCTCAGTTTGAACATCGATTTGCCGATTTCAAGAGAATGGCTGGGAAATTTGCTGCCCTTAACCAGAAACATTTCAGTCAACCTGGTGCGTCAGAGAAAGTTAGAGCGCTTGCGAACTTTTTTTCGCAGGATCTATCCAGTGCAGACGAAGTGGTTAATGAATTTGTGACATTTTGCGCAATGTACAGTGAGCTGTGCATCCAGTTAAACACCCACAGAATCCTCTCATTTCTCAGCGCAAACAACATGGATAGGGCTTTTCCTAATATTGCCATTCTTTATCGTATTTACTTGACGATTCCAATTAGCAGTGCAAAGGCAGAGAGAAGTTTTAGCCGACTGAAATTTATTAAGAGTTCCTTGCGCTCCACCATGGCTGAGTCACGGCTGTCAGACCTGGCGCTGCTCTGTATCGAGAGAAATATTGAGGTCAACAAGGATAAAGTACTTGACAGATTTGCAAACATGAAGTCGAGGATACTAAAGCTTTAAATAGATTAATGTTGTTTTGCAGTGCATCCTAGGCTACATGTAATTTTAGGCATGTAGGCCTAAAACAAAGTGTCTGTTTTTGCCTTTGTTTGTTGAAATTCTTAAAAGTGGGCCAACTTTCATTCATGAATTCACAGTCGCTCATTTTCCTGTTGTGGTTATTGGTATTAGATGATAAGTTTTCCTTTACGTTTCTTTTCTTTAAATAGGATGGGATAGTTGTTGTCCCTTAACATGTTAAATGAGTTTCCAAAGTTGTTGTTTGCTTGTTGTTGTTTTGTTTTAATGAAATAAACATACAGTATTATTGTAATTGTTTTTGTTTGTACCGCATGTACATACATCAGCGCATAGAAAGTTTACTGAAATTAAGCTAGTGTAAATGTGGGCCCCACACATCTCCCTCTCCCCCCTGACAAAATACCCGAGCTCCGCCCCTGCTTCTCTGGCTTACAAGTTGGGAGTGTCAGTTTAAACTAGCAAGTTTTACTAACAAGATACTATGCTTAGTCTGGACTATGCTTTTGGGGGACGTTATCACCATAGTTAGTTATATTGTCAACAAAGGAAGCTCGTTAGTCTGGCCGATGGCGTTGGGGAACACAAACATATTCCAAGCTAACTAACTAGCTAACTTAGTTAGCAACTATGCTTTTGGGACACGGACCCCTGGTTAGTTTGGGAGCATATGTCTAGCTTGCCTACTAACCAAAACAAACGAGGGGTGGACGCTCCTCATTTTACCCCTACTTTACTTTATGTCATTTATCAATTCCAATGAGTTCTAGGCAATGTAAAGGTACAATGAATGGGAAGCATAAAAATTTTACCTAAATATTGCAAGTCTGGGCTTTAAAGTTGATGAATTATATGAATTTGTAACGGTTGGTTGCATGACTGAGTTGCATTCGTGAACCAAGGCCAGGTTCTTGGCGTACTAAGAAGACTCGAAAGATATATCTTACCGAAGTTTTTTACTTTTCTGAGTGTGTTCCCCGAACCATTTCTCAGAACAGAGCAGTTTATCTCCCTTACCAAAGGATTAACTTTGTATAACCTTCTACCTGAGATATTTATTTGTTAAAACACTCAGGGGGTGGTGTTCAGCATAAACCAGAGCCATAGCCTGTAGAGTTTGAGGCTCTTCACAAAGTAGGCCCTATTTTTTCTACCCTATCCAAAAATTAAAAGCTTCCACCATAATTTACAAAGATGGGTAACATGCAACTATATCAAGAAGCTTGATTTCTGCAAGAGCCCATGAAATTAATCGCCTTTAGCGAAAAGCGCGCCTGTAACACAGACTAACGTTAACTAAGTTCAACATATTGACAGGGGACTATGCATCGGCAACACCGAAACGAAGGCTTCTCCTTTGGAAGAGCCTAACGTTAGTGCGTGATAAGAGTTATCGTTTGACTCGGGACATGCAGGTCAGCAGTAAGCACCCTGCCCGCTTCATAACGTTACCATTCCAAGAACGATGAGCGATGCACATGTGTTTTCCTTTACTAACGAATTTGTGATCGAGATATTCCTTACCTACACCTCGATTAAATCAATTGAATGTCCACTATTATTTAGGTGTGCAAATCAATGTTACCAGAGTTGGTCGATATTTAGATCATATTGATATTTGAGCCAACTAACGTTAACGTTAGCTAGTTGGCCGCCACTGCACCCACTGACAAGAGTTGGGCTACTAACGTTAACAGCTTGCTTGCTTTTGACAGGGTCTACTTTACGTTTACAGAACAATTTCGTTAACACAAGCCCCTGTGTTAGCAAACATCAGCTTGGCATACCGCTACATTTAACCATAGGACGTATAGTTGTAACGTTACGGGCTCTGCTGTCTATCTAACGTTAACATAACTTTTGACATGGGCAGTGGTAGCCTAATGTTAGTCTTTTTACCTGTCCAGACGAAACATTGCAGTTCCACCATCAATCTTCCTTTAGCCTACTTGCTCCAGCTGCCATGAATGGTTTTCAAACTATGTCGATGGTTTAATTCCAGTTTAATCGGTTCTTATCTTCACTTTTCAATGAGTGTGTTCCTGGCTCCCATAACTTATGAGGTGGTGGTGGGATTGGTTAAAATTGGTATTCCATATTAATGCTTTTTAGAATGGTAATAACAACAGTAAACACGTCTCCAGAGATTTCCATTGAATCAGTCGCATTGGCAGCTGTTATCCCTTACATGTAAGATTGTGGCCAAAATTGGTACAACAATCTTGTTCAAAATACTTTATCGCTTTTAGCCATCTCATTTTTTCAAAAGCATCTCCTAAACATATCCTTGTTTTATTTCTCACTTTGTCACAATGTATTTTGGAAGAATACTTCTTACAGCACTCATTTTAATATGCTTTACATATAAGTTAGGCCTATTGATTCACTGCTTGAAATAGCAAACATCAGGCTTATTTCTGAATCGGGCTTATTTCTGTTGTTAAACAACATAAGCTTAGCTACACCTATTGCATAGAGTGCAAATTTCTGTGATGTCAGTATAATGATTTGTATCAACAAGTATAAAACAATGGCATCCAAAACTTTTATTGTCTATTTTAGTTTCAGTATTTTCATAAAATAGTGCTTTCAGACAAAGGTAGGGTCAACATGCAGGCAAATAATTGTGAAAAGTGTTTTGTTGGTAAAATAAGCTGTTAAAAATACACCATAATGCAGGAAATTGTATCTAATATAATACATTTTCAGGGGGTGGACCCTCAGACACCCCCGCCAATTTAGTAGTAAACTAGTAATCCTAGATCTTTGTTCTTTGTTCCCAAATATAGAAATATAATAAGCATAATTCTTTGAGTTGACATGTTTGAGACATCCAAGTGTCAACCTGGACGAGTCACAGATAGAGAGTCAAGGGGCGCATTATCATTGGGTGATAAAGCAAGGGAAATTTGAGTGTCATCTGCTGTCATCCCGCAAAACTCGCGGGAACGGGCGGTTTGCACTTGGCTGCGGGCGGGAACGGGCGGACAACTTAAAAACACTGCGGGAACAGTGGGACTGGGACTTCGAGTTGTTCTTTGCTTTGTAACATTTAGCCTACTTATTCAAAAGGAATAAACTTCATACAAACATGTGGCAAGGTCTCTCTGTTACTTCTTACCTGCTTCTACGTTTCCTCTAGCCGGCAGTAAATCCATTCCGCTATCCCGCCCAATGCGTCAACCCCAAGAATCTCTCTATTAGCCTAATAGCCTAAAATAGGCCTACACTTTCTCCTGCGGGATGGGAGAAGACAAAAAATCAATGCGTCTCTATCAGTGTGCGGGAATAACTTCTCACACTTTCGCGGGTTGCGGGCGGGAATGGACATACACATCGCAGGAATGGGCGGAAACGCTGCGCACCCCTGCGGTAGCGGGCGGTAATGGTCAGAAATTCAGCGGGAGCGGGCAGGAGCGGGATCAAGAAAACAGTCCCGCGCAGTTCTCTAGTCTGGTCTATATCCCTGAGGAACACTACAGGTCAGGGATGCTGGTGTTGAGGTACAATTTCCAATAGCAACAAAGTAGCTCCTGCCTTGTAGGTAAGATTGTAACCACTTTATGGCAACACCTGAAAATCCAACAAAAAGTTCTTTAGTGGATGCAGTGGTACTGTATATGATGGTTAGCCCGTCAAATGTTGCACTGAGGTCCAGTAGTACCAGAACAGATGCATTGCCTGCATCTGTGTTTAGACGATTGTCATTTACCATCAAATGCAATTTATGTACGAGTATGCAAATAGCAAAATTCGCAAGACACAAACTATGGGTCGGTGCCAAAGCCTCTTGGCCGCAACTGTAAGCAAGGCAGATTCAATTTCAATCTTGCAAAAATAGTTTCAAGATTCTTTACATTTTCTTCATGATGGCATTGTATCAGAGTAAGAATTATGGTACTGGTGAAATGGAATTAATTAATATGATGACCTTTACAGGCAAATCACTAAAAAGCAGTTCAGATAAATTAGCGATATGTGGACATCTACAGTAGGTAGCTTCATTATCATCATCCATTGTTTATTCAGGGAAAAAATTACTGAGCATCAAATTCTTTTACAGCATTGCCCTGATTTGACAATAAAAAATATGCAAGCAAACAAAAGTACACAAGGGAAAAACAAAAGACAAAGGAGAAAAAAAAACTTATAAGAATAAAATTAATTTAAAAAAATCAATAAAAAAAAGAACACTTATGTACAGAATTCACAATGCTTTAAATTTGTCTGCAGACACAAGTTGGTTCAGTTTTAAAACATCTTGTAGCTGGTTCCACTTATTTGGTGCAAAAAACTGAAAAGCCAGTTTACCAACCTCAGATCTAACTGTAGGTGTTAAGCTTGTCAAGCTTGACTCTGGGACTAAAAAAAGAAATAATTACAAAAATATATACTTACTTGTCTCTGCAGTATGAGTTGAAAGGGTTGTTTTCCCCAGGAAAATCAGTGGTGAAAGGATTAGCTGATCGTAAGTTTCCATAACTGCATGAACGCCCATAATCATTCATGTTCTTCCCCACTTTATTCCATGCCCTTCGCTTCAGGGCGTCAACATTTTCTATCCTCTCACTCTGTTCCCTGGTTTTCCAAAATCCATTCTCACCCACTTCAAATGGGTTATGATTTCGTGGAAGGGTAGCATACTTTTGAGGCATAGATGCCCTAACACTGTGAATAATACCATTGTTCGTCATTTCTGAAGAACCATCTTGCTTTTGAAAGTGCCAGTGAGACGCATTTTCTGTTGACAAAAAAGTAAGACAAAAGACGATTGAATTTGTCTTCAGAGCAATCACATATTTTTTGTTAACTGAGTTAGATGAACAATACCTTTGCAATATTTTTAGATAAAATGTCTTCTGCGCATCTTAACATGCATGCGCTCGGGAGGAGTGGCACAGCTCGATAGGGTATGCTATTTCATGTTGTGTATGAGACATTGTGCTTCTTTGCATTTCAACAAATTCTTAATAATCATTTTATTACAATGGAACTACAAAAAGTAGCATGAGAAAAGGTGTGTGTCTAACTCAGACTCTCAGCGTGTGACTTGAGAGCCCTGCTATCAGTGTATTGGCTGAATGTAAATTTGTCTTGTTTGCTCTTAAATGTATCCGAATCTGGGTTGCAATGTAATCATAGTTGGGGAATGATTAAAATATTTAATTGCGATTAATCGTATAATTTATCTGATTAATCACGATTAATCACATTGTTATACGCAAAATCCAATTATGAATTATAAAGTAGTGTAGGCGA
Organism: Sardinella longiceps; assembly: GCA_027497455.2. NCBI lineage: Eukaryota > Metazoa > Chordata > Actinopteri > Clupeiformes > Clupeidae > Sardinella > Sardinella longiceps. Next base: position 4,815,682 of record JAODXP020000016.1, on the reverse strand, counting down.
AACATTTATTTTAAAGGAACATTGCACCACTTTGGTGTTGCCGGACAGGGAAAATGCATGCACTGAGGACAATATGCTTTCACCCATATGTAACCCACATATGTAACGCTAGGCTAACTGGTGACTAATCAGTTTTCCTTAAAAGGTAGAATATTCCTTAAAATGTTCTGCCATATGAACAAAAATTCCACATCATTTGTTCTATAAGCTAAAACTTTTCAGCATTTTCCCTACAGTAGCCTCGGCCTAATAGTTAAATAAAATATTTATTGTAAATCTTAATTCAAACAATGTAATCAATACAAAACTAGAAAAGGACCTGGAGAGCGCACCTCCACCAAGGCAATGTAAATATATAAATTCCAGATTGTGTGCTGGATGACGGATCACCAACAAAATGTAATCAGTTGTTACCTTTCGCAATACACACGCTGTCCAAAAATTTCATCCAAATCCGTGCAGTACTTTTCGAGTTATGTTGTACACAGACAGACAGACACGTGCTGGCAAAAAAAAAACATAACCTCCTTGGTGGAGGTAATTAAAGTTTAGGATATTACCACTTAAGGGCTTTGATGTTATCCTGTTTGTCATGAGCCTAAACAAATAACTCCTTCAAAGGTGCCATCTTTCTCAGATTGTTTCTTGTTTGGCATGAAAACGAGTAGCCTGTGTGTTTAAGCAAATAATTCCATTTAGCCAAGATAATCAAATCAGCCATGGTCACAAACAAATCAAGTGGAGATCTGAAAACCGACTTGGAACTGTCACACCACAGTGCTAGAACTCTGTGTGCCGTGAGTTTCCAAAATCTCAACTTTTAAAGCAACTGAAAGCTTTGTTTACGTATAAACCGAATAAGATGTGTGATGGCAAATATGCATCTTAGATTCTGGTACGTGTTAAATGGGATGAATCTGACGTCCTCCACAACACTGCAGCCCATAACTACTCACTTTGATATGGTGCTAGTTCACTTTCTGCCTCCCACAGTCTGCCCAAGCCTCATGCCACCAGTGAGTGAACTCATTGAATGAATTGCAGGTAACGTCAGCCTATTCTTTTCTGGTTTCCGCAAGCACGGCAGCAGTCAGCATCATGCTTTAAGCAAGATAATTAAAACTACGTTGTTGTGCGATAAAATAATTGTCTGCATCAATTAATTGATGTGTCAACGCAATAATAACGTGTTAACCTACCCAGCTCTACAAATGAAATACACTATAGTTTGTTCACACCTTTCTTTGGTTTAGGCCAGTTGACCAATCACAGTCTAGTTAAGACTGTTGGCTTAGGCCAGTGGTTTCCAAACGTTCTACTGTTGCGTACTCCAAGTGACACTCTGAATCCTACAAAGTACCCCTACATCACGGTCCACTTACTAGAAATATTTATATTTTTGCATAAATAAACTAGCCAGGCGAACACTGCCTGCTGGCTCCGCTTATTTCATTTCGTTCTTCCAGTCAGTCAACATGAGTACGATTGACTTTCATTTTCACTGACACAGATCCGTGCGGGCCAAATTCAGCAAACAGAGTGAGAAACTGAAGCCAGACATCACTAACCTTTCAAAACACTGCCATCTAGAGAGGAAACAATTGCCAATGGAGATGTTTCAGACGCTTTGCATGAAGTGAGACGATGTGAAAGCAGATGATCATATCAGGCTATAAATAAACAAGATGCTATACAAAATGTGAACACATATTATGGTGCACATCAATGTAGAAACAACTGGGTTGTATTGGGGCTAGTCTGAGTGTAAGATCATTTTCTATGGTGGTTAGAGATGAGAACTCATTCACAGTCACCTTTCTGTGTACCCTCTAGAATTGATTCAATTACCCCATGGGTACCCTAGTTTGACAACCACTGGCTTAGGCCAATGCCTCAAATGGAATAAAAGGGAAATCTTCCATTTTTCAAGGCTCTTTACCAGGTGCTAGGAAGGGGCTGCTCTAGCAAGCTCCTGCCCTCTCTATTTATTTGATTTTGATATACTTTTCTGTTATGGGTTACCTGGTTATCTCAATGTCTATGCTTAAGGCCTCGTTCAGATTGGCATCCCAAATCCAATTTTTTGCATATCCAGATTGTATCTAGAATTGATTTTGGGTGAACAGCTGAACAGCAGAAAACCACATGAATTCCGTTTTTTCCTAATCTGATACACCCCACATACGTACTGTATGTGGTGTCAATTGCGAATCACATCGGAATTGCTGTGATCTGAACAGTTTGACCACATGGATAAGATTTCACCGTGTCACTTTCGTCATTTGCCACGTGACACAATCATTAACACATCATCATCCACGCACCAGAGAGACAACTATCAGCTGTGCCGTGCTACATTGATGCACTAAAATAAAGAGTAACGCTATTGTTCCATCTCTGATACTTCCTTGTTACTTGTAGCTGTGTGCTACGGCCCAACTTAACCATCTGAGAGAGAAACAACCTACATTCTACCCTCTGCAATTTTGTTTATTATTTGTGGGCATGATGCGTTAGGGTACCATAGTAACCCACGTGGTTAGGCTGCGTTTACACTGGCAGTTCAAATCCGATTTTTTGCTCCCATTTGGCACAATTCCGATGTGTTTGACGACAGTGTAAACAGAAAAAAGTCACATGGAATCTGATTTGTCCAGATCAGATCCAGGCCTCTTTCATATGTGGTCATAAATCAGATACGTATCAGATATGTGTTGATGTGATGGCAGTCTAAACAGACAGATCGGATGTTCCCTACCCAATGCGTCCCATACGTCATTAATTGGGAGTTTTTCTGCACCAACACGCATGTTAGAAGGAGAGTAGCCTGCACACCGCAGGGGAAACAAGGGGAAACAAGGACGAATTTCAGTAAAATTAACAAATCAATTTAGGAAGATATGCGTTTTGTTTCATTCCCTCAAGATTCATTTATGTCTACTCCGCGAGTAACAACCACATAACTGTTTATCTTCTCCGTTTCGACTGATGTTTCAGAGTGCCCCTCTCATACATGCAATGAAGCCGACATGCTTTCACTTTCACCAATGCTCTGACTTTATTTTTTCCTCTTCACTTTCTCAAGCGGTTCATTTAATTTGCTGGTAGATAGCAGGACTTTCATTTTACTGACAAAGTAATTTGATGAGAGAGACGGGCCGTTTGTTCAAATAGCCTAGTTCTAGATCTGTAAACTGCTTGGGAACTCTCTCTCCGTTGTACCTCTGTCTCGCTACCTCTCACTTGTACAACGTGCTACACTTTACTTCTCTCCATTCACAGGAGATTTTACAACACTCGAGGGTGTTCATGAGCCACTTTAGAAAGACAATTGTTCGGGGGTTGTGCCTGAACTATGTTAAGGATTAGCTTTCTACTTAGTCGTCATCATTATGATGGAAATAAGCATAGAAATTATTTAATGGCAGCAATAACATCCCGGTTCTGGCCACCTCTATTTTGAATGTCCCTTTGGTCAGGGCGGACGTGCCTTCTACGCATGCGGGTTGTTTCAAGTGTCTGGTAAGTGTAAACATGCACATCTGATTTGGGCACTTTTGAAAGTAGATGTAAACACGCAATCAAAAAAATCAGATGTGAGCAGAAAATCGGAATTGGGCACATCTGATCTGCAGTGTAAACGTAGCCTTAGTGTCATGGAATGGTATTACATATACTAAACACAACGAATATGGCTCATACGCCATCCATCCACAGACACATTCACATAGGTTCGATTCACACAGAAATTGTGTGTTTGCGGTCCGGGACTTGTGCTGTCGCAGTGCCGGTTTGTTTGTGAATTCACACCAGAAACTGTCTTTGTGGTGTTCTGTGCGAGCCGAGCTCTGCATTTATAATCTATCAACACCACACAACTCCTTTCTATTTCAAAAAAGCAGTGTGAGCGCAGTGCAAGATTTGCACAGTTCACCACTCAGAAACTGGACAGGAGCCACGCAGAACATGCTTGCAGTGTGCATGGACTAACCTGTTAATGTGCATTCTAAACTAAAATGGGCCAAAACACTTAAACACACACGCACACACACACACCAAGTGGATGAAGTTTGAAGGTGAATGCCTGCGCCCTCATACAGTCTGCTTCCTGTGGATGTTGAGGTTGAAGTTTCGTTATGACTCAGGCTGATATTGTTTTGATGTTTTTTCAAGTGTTGTGATTGGCTAATGAGATAGGAAGAAAAACAGGATGATGCAGAGGTGGTAGGAGAGTAAAGTTATTCAAATAACTTTTTATTTGGCCAAAGAATTACTAAGGCAATTATGCTTTGAGGGTAATGATTTAGCTTGTCCTAGTAAAATATGCTCCTTTTACCCATGTTGTCAAGACTCAACTACCCAAACTGTTGGGAGTTTTGTCATCTGGTGAGAGATGCCCCTGGTGCCGTGTGCCTCTGTGTCCAGTAGCCGCACAGCGTGCAGATAAACAGCTCAGGAAATCGTTAAGCTCCATAGGCCTACATGCTACTCATGACTCAGAACCGTTTACTCGCCATGCACTTTCTGTATGCACTTGTATTCAATTCAATTCAATTTATTGTTCTAGAGCGCTCAAATACAATACATTGTCTTGCGGGGCTTTACAGACAGTACGGGGATAACCCATAAGTAACAGGGGCAAGGAAAATTCCTGTCGCTTATTAATAATTCATTTTTAGGAGGAAACCTTGGGCAGATCCACGCCTCAACCCACCAGAGTTGTATAAAGTACTGGAGTAGAGGAGTGGAGTAGAAGTAAAAGTACCATATAAAAAAGTAGAAGTAGAAGTGTTCTTTAAACACCATACTTAAGTGGAAGTACTAAAGTATTCAGAATGTTTTGTCCTTAAGTATTGCAAATAAAAGTACTGTACAAGTTCTGTGAGACAGATCAGGACCTGGCCAGAGGGGGCCACCTCAGCTCTGCAAGACTGTTTTGAGCGCACAGATTGGAATGTTTTCAGAGAGGCTGCCACTTCCTACCAACATATCAACATAACTGAATACACTGAATCTGTGATCAGCTACATTTCAAAGTGCATGGATGATGTAACCGTCACAAAGAACATCACCACAAGGGCCAACGATAAACCCTGGTTTACCAGGGAGGTTCGTGAGCTCCTGAGAGTGCATAACACTGCCTTCAAGTCTGGTGACAAGGATACCCTCAGTACAGCGAGGGCTAACCTGAATCGGGGCATGAGAGCAGCAAAGCGTGCCTATGGACAGAAAATCCAATCCCACTTCACTGACACAAAAGACTCCAGACGCCTATGGCAAGGCATTTAGACTGTAACTGGCTATAGGCCCACCCCTCCCCCATGCGAGGACAACACAGACTTTCTCAACTCACTTAATGTTTTCTTCAGCCGATTTGAAGAAAACAACACCACCACCCCAACAAAAGCCCCCCACTGCTTGGAGGATACAACACTGAAACTGGACCCAGCTGACGTGCGGAGGATCCCAGGAAGGCTGCTGGCCCGGACAACATAACTGGGCGTGTGCTAAGAGACTGTGCTGACTCACTCATAGATGTTCTCACAGATATTTTCAACATCTCTCTGAGCCAAGCCATCATACCAGAGTGCTTCAAAGCCACCACCATCATACCACTACCCAAGAAATCCCCAGCAACAACTCTCAACAACTACCGGCCCATAGCACTGACTCCCATCATGAAGTGCTTTGAAAGGCTAGTCAAGGCTCACATAACATCTAGCCTACCCACCACCTTTGACCCCTACCAGTTTGCATATCGTCCCAAGCACTCCACCGATGACGCCATAGCAGCAGCACTTCAACTCAGCCTGGCTCATCTGGAGAACAAAAACAGCTGTGTGCGGATGCTGTTCATTGACTTCAGCTCTGCATTCAACACGGTCATCCCACAACACCTGGTGGAAAAACTACAAACCATAGGCATCAGCACACCACTCTGCAACTGGTTACTGGACTTTCTCACTAACAGACCACAGACAGTAAGAGTCGGCAAAAACTCATCACAGACCACCATCATGAACACAGGGGTCCCCCAGGGGTGCGTGTTGAGTCCGCTGCTCTTCATCCTGATGACCCATGACTGTTGTGCCAGATACAACTCAAACCACATCATCAAGTTTGCTGATGACACAACAGTGGTTGGCCTCATCAGCAACGATGACGACTCATCCTACAGAGAAGAAGTACACCGTCTCATCACCTGGTGTGACACCAACAACCTTCATCTCAACGTCAACAAAACAAAGGAAATAACAGTGGACTTCAGAAAGAATCACAAGCCACACACACCTCTCACCATCAACGGCAGTGCTGTGGAATCAGTGAAAAGCACCAAGTTCCTGGGTGTGCATATCACTGATGACCTGACATGGACCACCAACACCACCACCCTTGTCAAGAAAGCACAGCAACGTCTCCACTTCCTGCGCAGGATGAGGAGAGCCAGTCTCCCTCCTTCAGCACTCACCACCTTCTACAGGGGTGCCATTGAGAGCATACTCACCAGTAGTCTCTCAGTGTGGTATGGCAGCTGCCATGTTGTAGACCAGAAAGCTCTACAGAGGGTGGTGAGAACAGCAGAGAAGATCACAAGATCAGCTCTACCATCCATTCAAGACCTGTATCCATCCCGTTGTCAAAGAAGAGCCATCAACATCATCAAAGACACTACCCACCCCTCACACGCACTGTTCACCCTCCTACCTTCTGGTAAGCGCTACAGCAGTATGCGCAGCATAACAACCAGACTCAGCAACAGCTTTTTCCCACAAGCCATCAGACTGCTGAACTCACTCCAGAGAACAAGACTGTAACCCCCCCCCCACACACACACACACACAACCAAGACCTAGTACCCTATGAACACTCTCCTACACAAATGTTTACAGACTTCATCTCCATGCTGCTACTTACACCATGCACTTTGCCTCACTTGCACCTTGTTAACTCAGGTTTTGCCCTCCAGTAACATACCTCAAGACTTCTGAAACACTGACAGTCCAGAATGTATGCTTACATTGTCTGTTATGTTGTCTGTTATTATGTTACTGTTATCTATTATTTCCATGCCTGATATCTTGATATCTTTGCACTTTATGTCTTGTGAGTTGTGATGTCCTATACATCTCAGTTGTTTGTCTTAATTTTAACTGCACATTTGGAGCTTGAGAAATGCAATTTCAGTCTGCATGCAATGTACTGTTGCAGTGCTTGATTGACAATAAAGTTTGCTTTGACTTTGGCTTTGACTTTGTATTTTAAAAATTGCTACTCAAGTACTGAAAGTAAAAGTAGAAGTACTGTGTATATTAAAGATAGCTGTCAAAAGTTTGAATATCATATTGTTTTACATTTCAGTCAGGACCACTTTGTCAAGAAATAGATTTTTATTACTATTGCATGAAATACATAATTTGGCGGTATGCTCTGTTCTGGGGGCCCCCTGCCCTTCCATGTTCAAACACGGAAAGACCAAGGCAGGGAGAGCAGCAATAAACCCCCCACTGGGGTACAGAACAGAACAAACATCAATGACAGACATTGATAAGTCAGAAGTATGAGGGCGTTACGGGGAGGAGGTGTTTGGCAAAGTTGCAGAAAAAGCAGATAGCAGCAGAATGGCAAAGGCAGTTTAAGTAAGCGCTCTAAATGATCTCCACCAATAAAAGCGGGGCTTGGCCGGCTGGCACTCAGCTGGCAATCAGCTGAGCAGTTTGATTGGCGGTCTGCGGGGCCAACCAGGGAAGCTAGCGAGACTCCGTGACCTGCCTGAACTAACGCTGTGCTCCATTTATTTGGCCGAAATAGTCTGTTTGGCCATGGACTCTTAGTAGGACCAGAGATGGTCACCACCATTCCCCTCACTACAATCATTCAAAGTCAAAGAACTTGGTGTTCTTCTTCCATCTCGAAATGGAGCAGTAGACTGACTCTTGCTTATCGTTCCCAATTGACTGCATTCAGTACTGCGAAAGGTTGAGGGGGAGCATGAGGGGGTAATTCTTAAAATGTGTTGTTTTATCAGTGTTTTTGTATGTCCACTTCAAAAGATGTTACCACTAAATGAGCGTAAAAGGACATAAAAATTTAGGCAAAAAAAGACGTTATGTAACAGTCAGATGTGTAGCCTGGGTGTCTGCTTGTTCCAAAAATCTCATTTGGTATACAGTTTTATGAGTCTCATGTCCATGAGTTTCTATGACTAACAGTCATCTCATGGTTACATGTTTTAGTGACTCATTACCTCTCAACTATCAATCTAAAAAACTGATTTCCAAAACTCAACCTCATGTTTACATGTATTGAGGACTTCCGTCTAACTTGTAATGTAATGTTGTAATGTTGTAATGTAATATTGAGTGCCCTATGGAGCCCTTCACATTCGTTTGATGAGACAAAACCTAATCTTTTGGGCCTAGGCATGTTTTTTTTTGGTGAAGGAATAGACCCTTGCACCCCTAAGACCCTTGCACCCCTATGTAAAGATAAAGAGGTTGGTGGAAGGATGATGCTGGGGTCTGTGTTGGTAGTTAGCGGCATAGGAAATCTTATTTAGGTGCATTTACAAAGACGATTATGCTGATATTTGAAGAAAAATGTAAAGACGTCTGTCTGTCTAGCATTTGGTTTCCATAGGGTCTTTCAGGAAGACGAAAGCCATTTCTCAATATCCATATTTTATTGTACTTGCGTTCTTGTGGACTTCATACAACGCAGCCAAAGTAATGTTTCAATTCAAAGTAAATACATTAACTCAAGTACCCATAGCTAACATAACAAATTGCCAATGTCTCAAACTGCAGCGCAAGTTTGTACTCTCGTTCTCAACTTCTCAAGTTTGAATTTGCAAGTAAGGAAGTTAATTCTTGTCCATTCTCTGCATTGAGAAATAGCCAATGAGTCAGAGATGACATAAAAATGGAAAATGGTCCCGGAGACCTGATCTCAATCCAATTGAGAATCCATGTGGAAACTGAGACTAATATAATAAACGTCATACATTAGGACTATACAGAGACTAAACAATTTCTCATGGTGGTTATCCCTCCACAGACATGTCACATGTGTTAGTACACTATTAACAGGGTTTGTACGGTTTGGAAAAACCTGGAAAAGTTATGGAATTTGAAAATGTCATTTCCCAGGCCTGGAGAAGTCTTGGAAACATAAGCATCCTGGAAAAGTCATGGAATTTTACCCCCTCCCTTTGTGATAAAAGTCAATTTGGTTGATTTAAAAATGGTTAATAAAACCTTGTGTTAAGAAAATCTACGAATTAACGATCTGGTTACCGGTAGCCCTATCTATCTAGCCATTTGTTCTCAGCAGATCATGTGTGACATGCATCACATGTTTGAGTTTCACTTTCCAGCATGTAGTGGCAGCGTAGGCCCACGCAATGCTTGGAAAATGTTCATTTAACAATATCTGGCTTCACGTAGAGAAATACGAGGTTGGAGAAGGTAGAGGATCCAGCGAAAGCAAAATGTTTCTTGTGCAATAAAACATTATTCATTTGAAATATGGGCGAGGCAACTTTGACTAGCCATGCCAAAAGTGCAAAGCATCGGGTTTAGTGGCTGCTCACGAAGCAAACTAATCACCTTCTTTTTCAATCATCTGACAACAAATGTCGGACCTACATCAGCATCAATTTGAAATGGAAGTAAGCTTATTAAAATGAAAAAAGTATATATAATGAATAGTGGAATAGCTGAATTAGCTTAAAACATTTAAAAAGTCAAGAAACAAAGGCCATCTGTCCCTGAGGAAGGAGGGGACCTCAGAACAAGACAAGAAAAAAGCAGGTGGTCATAGGTCTAGATCCATTGGTCTAGATGAATGTGCCATTACAACCACCCTATGTGCCACATTCAGAACAGAATAGTTTACAGTACAAAAACCTTGATAAAGAACATTATAGGCCCTAAATCATAATTCTGATAATTGTGTAAATGAGATTGATGCCCTATCAATATACAGAAGCCTACATTCCCTTTAGGGTCTGCATTAAAAAAATAAAAATCCCAGCCTATGTAACAGATACCAACAGGCTAAAAGAGCTGTAAACAGGCTTCTGTGTCTTCTTCCTTAAATGAATCTTTATACCAAGCCATATAGTAAATTTAAGTAACACAGTAATTTTTTTTTGTCTTGTATGTACTGTAATGCATTTATTGGCGATCACGCAAATATACAGTCATGGAAACTTGCGCAAAAGTCATGGAAATTTGTAGATAAAAATGTGTACGAACCATTTATTAATTATTCTTGTGGAGATCAAAAACATTGGCCTTGTAATTTTACTGGTTTCACACTGTTAAAATATCTTTATCAAACTTAGTGAAAATTGTATGTATAGATTCAGTTGGAAACATAAAAAAGTATAACAGTTTTGATTGTGGCCATTTTAGGGAGATAATAGGGTTTTGTGTGATTTCATTTAGTTTTTTTTTTTTTTTAAATTTTAGCATTAGCTCTCTATTTAGGGACTTAAAGCAGTTTACCTTGTTACAAACAAAAATGTAAAACAAATGTACATGTATAAATAAATACTCTGTGGATCGATAGTCTGGCTATAAAATGGTTACAGGTACGTTGTATTATTGTATGGTTTTACCGTAGACATTATGGGTGAATGTTGGCTTATATCACCTGAATCCAATGTCCATTGAGATGGACATCAAACTTTGAAAAAATCCTTTCAATGAATGATATGAAATATGTTAAAAATAACTTCAACTACTTCTACTTCAACTAGCAGGAATTACATTGAGAACAAATTTATTAGGGTAAAATACACATACATTTATATTTTTGAAGCTTAAAGGGGACTTACAAGGGACTCCTCCCTCATTCGACCTTCAGAGCAAGGCTTGTCTTGTATGATGTCTGAAGCTCTCTCAGATCAAGTCACAAGCCACAAATTCATTGTGATTGGATGATCAGCATCCAATCAGTAAGAAGAATTTCTCAATTAATGAATTTACTCATTTATTATTGGTTTAGACTCAGACATATGCAATGTCCATTCCAATGGACGCCAGGTCTTAAAAGTTACAGAAAAAGTGACGGGAGTGTCGGCCCACCATGCAAATGCACGGTATGCCAGATTATCAGTCTGTCCCTGCACACTGCGTAACTGGGTTCTTGTGAGTGTTTGTTCAGACTTCAACCAATTCAGTCAATCAGTTATTGCTGGAATTTTGACGGACAAGTGTGCAGCAAGACTATTAGGGTAGACAAGGACATAATCTTCAACCAATCATGCTAGCTAGATTAGAAATATTTACAGTGCATTATGTATATATATATATATATATATATATATATATACAGTATATATATGGGCAATTCCACGAAAAAGTAAACCTCACGTCAAGCCTCATCTACATGGACATACAAATTCTTCCAGAAAACTTCCAATACAAAAAAGTATTGTCTTGCTGTAAATATTCAACTGAGCAAGTTTCGAAAGGATATCTGTATGTTAAAATTTTTACCCTATTCAGCTATAATGTAAGTCTATGGAGGGGCTTATAATGGGCATAAGTGGGTGATAACACACACAAAGCTGTAATGCTATCAGTTATTTTTTATTGTTATATTACTATTTCTGTTGTTACAGGTGAAAATCCACCATTCACAATTGTTTTGTATCGTTTTGGAAGGTTTTTCCAGACGTCATGTCCATAACGTCACATCCTTAACGCCATTTCTCCCAATGAAAACCAACTTTTTTACATTTATATTTGACATTAAGTCTTTCTCTGTCTTTACTGCAAGATGTCCTGTTTGGTATGAATGTAGTAATATTTACATTTCTCTAGAAATTTCACACACTTCACAGCAAAAACTGAGCTCAAAAGTTTGTCCATTTTTCGTCACGTCCATAACGCAAATTGAAAGGCTCATATTCTTATAATGTAAATCATGATATCAATTTTTTAATGTGTTTCAGCCATGGAGTTTGCATAAGAATATGAACAAAATTGCGAAATACTGCTAGGTTTGCGGAGGTTATGTGGCATTTTGTTCATCAATAATGCATGAAAATGTCACGTCCATAATGCTGGAATTGCCCATATATATATAGATCTGTCACTTGAATTTGAAAAAGAAAGTCACAATTGACCTTACCGCTCTCAGAATCCATTTTAAGGCAGAAGTTGGAGTCAATGAGATCTGACAAGGATTGGGCAGCCGAAAGTTTGTGTTTACTGACTAGTAATGACTGTACATGCTTAGGTTCAGACTGAAGCTCAGTAGGATGTTCTGAGACTTGAGGCGTCTTGGATTTTGAACTATAATCTCCAAAAGATGGTAAAACAACTGCAGATGAGTCAGAAAAGTTTCCACTATGCTGTTTGCAGCCCTTCATTTTATCCTTCAGCTTGAAGAAGGGTGATCGAGGCTTGGACTGCACAGAGAGTTCAAACATACTGCTGGTCTTGTTGTTGCGTGTGAACTGGATGCTCACCTGGATCCTGCCCCTTTCTTTGCTCTTCTTTCCAGGTTTGGAGTCTAATGTGTACCAGCTAAAAAGAAAGATACAGACATTGGTGTTAAAGAATTCCAAAATGCATCCATAGACATTAACTGGACATCCATTTCAGACAACCTATCATCCAAACAAATAAGAACATCTACTGGACGTCCAGATCGCAAATCGCACTTTCTTTTCAGTGCATGCGCCCGACACGAGAGCCCTTTTCTTTTAGGCTATACTGCTGGGTTCTCATCACACAGAAAGGTCGGGCGCATCAATCGAAAAGGCAATATCAAAGGTTTGCAAAGCTCATACTCATATTTCAGTGTGTTAAACAGTTTGGTGACATTACATCAAAAATAATATGATACAGCTCCTCCTCCGTCACTCGGGTCAAGTCTGATGAACTCAAATAATATGCCAAATTAGAACAGAGTGACATCCTACCAATTCCAAACGTGATACCTCCAAACTTTTATCAATGTCTCACAATTACAAGTACAATTTCTCCATTTGTGACTTTGCTAGCCTATGTCAAACTTGTCCCTCCTGCATCTGCACTATAACCATCCCAGACAACAATACAGTGCACTGGAAGTTTGACACTATTTCACATCCATTTATCTTTAAAATAAACACTGCACAAAATAGCCTGGTATTTATATATTTCAGTTAATTACTAACCCAGAGCACACAATTTCCGGAAATATGAAAAGATACTTCTAACCTAATAGCATGCTGCAGGTATCTGAAAAAATATGCCAACCTATATTTTCTTGATATTATTAAAGCTGGTGTATGACATAAACTGACATACTATAAATAATTGAAAATCCTGTTAATTTGATGTTCAATGATAAGGGGAGGGCAGGTGCGTATAGGAAGCAGCTTGGCATTTCTGACTAAGCTGAGGTGAATTTATGATGATTACATAGCCTACAAGCCGGTAACACTTTACATTACAGCTCGGTAATAAGAGGGTAGTTTTGTGGTAATACGTTGGTAATTTCATGGTAAATAGTCATAATTACTCATGTTACTGACTTATAACTGAATAATTACTGAGTAATTTCCATGTAATTTTTAAACAATAAACACAATATTTTCGATGGTAATAAGGCAATAACAAAATGCTAATAATGAGGAATTACTTTCTAGTTATGATGAAAATATTGTAATGAAATGGTAAAATCCTGTGTTAATTTCCTATGTACTTTTATAGAAATTACATCGAATCAGGGCTATAAAATGCATTATTGTCTATTTCAATTTAATTACAATGTAATATCTACTCGAAAAATAAACATATATCAAATAAAAGTGGATCCGTTTATTGTGATGGAAATATGACAAGACCATGCCAAACCAAACACAAATCATGAGAATTCAACAGTAAATATGGCTTTTGCAGATTTATTCCACAGAAATTAATTGTAGATTAAATGGCATAGGGTGGAGAGCTGCTATAGCCATGCAATGTTTGATCATTTAAGCACTCAAAACATCGAACTCCACTTCAACATAAAGATATCATGCAGAAGTACCTACAGTACACTAATTACTCAGCAAACCAAAGTTGCTACACATTTTGCTGAGCACTCCCATTATCAGGTGTCAATGATATAATTTAACCAGACATGTGGTGTGAGGCATGGCATAAGATTAGCTTCTGGCTACTTCCCTAGTAAGTAAGCTACAAGGAAATAGCAGTGGGTATCAAAATAAAAGATCCATTTAAATTATACTACTATTGATAATGCATGGTGATAGTTATTATGGCAGTGAAAAATATTAAAGTTGTTTAGATTATCAAGACTATAATGTGCTAAATGATCAACTTCTAATTTTGTTTTGTTTCAAAAAGTAAGACCCACTACACCTATTTTGACGTCTTTCCCTTTCCAGCTCCACTTCCTCTGTCCTGCCTGCACCAAACAGATAATGGCTAGGCTAGACAAAGATTGCGGTGTAGTCTGTGGACATGAAATAAGTCAGAGAATGACATTCGCTACCAAACTGACCAAAATGGTGAAGATATAAACAAAGTTTTCAGGGTAGAGCTGCTTTTTTGTAGATATGGGTTTCTTGCTTGTGGATTTGGATAGGTTGGCTATACTAATTAGCATTATCTTGGCATGATCCTGTAAACTATTTACTCTAGTCAAAATTGCATATATGTTTGATTTATCATGGTTGTATCATGTTGTCTTATTATGTTTCTGTCACAGTAAATGGAACCCATTCAAGCTCCAATGTAATTTGAACCGTTGTCATTCTTACAGTAGCGATAACACGGTAATTAAATGAAACAGGCAAAAATGTATTTTACAGCCCTGATTATGTATTATGTATTATGTAATTTTTATGAAAAGGACACAGGTAATTACTTGGTAGTTTTTAGAAAACAATGCATTATCTTACCATCATAATAAACGGATCCCATTCAAGAGCCAATGTAATTTGATTCATTGTCATTTTTGGAGTAAAAATTACACTGTAATGAAATTGAAACCGGAAAAAATGCATTTTACAGCCCTGATTCTGTGTAATTTTGATGAAATTACATAGGTAATTACTTGGTAGTTACTAGCAATGAATAAATATTTTACCATGTAATTACTTTATATAATTCAATCTCACCATACCATACAAGTAATTCCTTGTTATTACCATTTGGTTACTGACCTATTACCGCAACAAATAGTGGGCTATTGTTTAGCTATTGCACGCATAACAGGAGATTCATGCACAACTTTGATTGCGAAATAGCAACCAGGAGGTAGCCTACTAATTGTAGGCTATTAACATCAAATACTGTACATCCTATTTTGTAGCCAACAGTGTTTGCTTAATGTAAGTAAATGCTTAATTCCTAGGTGAATTTTCACAATCGGTTTTGTCATTGTGAGCGCACCACTCCTGTCCCTGAGCCTGACGTTGCCTATTCCCACAGTTATGAACAATGGGCTGAATGAATAAAATGAATTAAATGGAGATATTTTGCTCCGAACTGTTATGCATGTTGCAATGGCTATTATTGTATGTCCGAAGGATTATTGTTTTGTTTACTTCATGGATGTGGAGTAGCTGCGCCTGAAGCTGCGCTTCAGCCTATTTAAAAGTGAATCTGTTCACTCAGTTCTGGTTTGAAACGATTGGATAGCTCGTCTAATCAGCTTTGCTTATTGGCCGGTTGTCTCTCTACCGATGTAAACCTGCCCCAGAGGACCGTCCCCTGACCATGGATACGGATGAACATCGGTATTATGGGCGGGCTATGCCTACGACATCATTATTGCGCTTTGATTTTGGGTGTGTCAATACAATAAGCCCTCTGTAGGCTGAAAACTATTCTTTCCATAAAAAGACCCTTCCTTTTGTTCATAAGACATTGCCCTAGCTAGCCATATCTGTAAAGATATCCAACATAATCTTTATCACACTGAGATGTGATGTGTTCCTTTAATTTTTTGAGCAGTTGGCCACATAGACATGACATGCATGGGCAGCAAAACTATAATGTGCAATGATGTCTAATATAGTATCTCAGTATCACAAGACAATGTTTCCCTCTGCTGTATGTAGCCGAATTGATCGAGCATACATGACTATTTAGCTATTGGGTCATTCCATGTCAACTGTACGATTTCCCTGACAATATTCCAGGAGGTTCACACACTTCCCAAAAGGAAAAGCCCCAATGTGTTGCCCATGATACCCAGCACAAATCTTCTCTCCAGGGCCATTTTTTCTTTTTTTTTTTTTTTACTCGGCCAGGTGGCAGCATTGATTTTATCAGCTGGTGAAAAAAGATTTGTGCTGGATACTCTGCAACACATAATTTCTTAAATAGATGTTCCTAGCTCTTCCACTAGGCTTATACACTTCAGGAATATGACATCAAAGCATCTGAAAGTTTTATGAAAGAGTTCAAATAATTCAATAGTTCACCCAGTGTATTATAAAAGTTTTTTTTCCAACTCTCTTAATGTAAAAAAAGAAAGAAAGGAATACCGGTAGCCTAAATGCATTATGCAAAGATGGGGAGCCAGAGGCAGGGAGAGAGCATGCGTGTCTGTGTGTGCACCATGTGCAAATGGGAAGGAGCGAGAGAGAGAGAGAGAGAGAGAGAGAGAGAGAGAGAGAGAGAGCAAGTTCCATCTAATAACCAAGAGCTCAAAAAATAAAAAATATAACAAAATAAAAAGAATCACAACACATTATGATATAGACCTATAATTTAAACAGAAGTTTTCTATCAGTAATTTGCAGAAAGTGAGCACCCCAAAGTCTCACACACAAGAAGGGGAAGGGGAAAGGGGAGGGGCTGGCAATGCCCGGTGGGATGACGGTCACTTTTGGGTGGGACTTTCATAATTTACTCATAAAAAAAATAGAGAAAAAAATGGAAATTAGCAGCAATGGCTATACTGTTTTTTTTTTGTTTTTTTTTAATCCTCTTTCTCTAGGCCATGATAGTACGATGAATTTTTCTTTCTTTATTTATTTATTTTAGTGTGTCTCTGGGAGCCCCAGAAAAGAGAGGGTAGGACTGCTCCTGTACATGCACTTTCAATATCGCTGAACATAATGATGATAATGTTGCAATGGCGATTTTAGGCGATTTTTAGGGGGGCTCAAGCCCCCCTGAAATTTAGCTCAGCCCCCCTAAAAATTAAGGACACTACAGTTTTGTTTTTGTATAATTCCATTTCAAGAATGAAGCCTATGTTTGATTTACAGAGAGCCAATGACAACTACAGTAGCAAAGAGTCTAATGCTCCTAGAGTGAAGTTTTCCCTTATTATTCACATTTCACCAGAGCATTAACACTCCAAAATAAACAATCTTTTCTCATACAGTAGGCCTTGTATTATCCTTACTTACTATTACCACCGAGCTGAACATATCATTCAAGCAGGACTGTCATCCTCAGTATTGCCAGTATTGCGCCAGCAATACTACTTTTTAGTGCAACATCAAACTTCAAATCTCACATGAAGTGTTAAAGTAATAGGATCATTTAAAAATATAGCCTATGTATAATAACCATGTTAGAATTTACCAAAATGCAGGAAAAAACAACTAACTATTCCAAAATGTTATGGGGGAGTACCCCCAGACCCCCCGGTAAGTCTACTCTACTTTATCAAATATTATACCATATTTGATTCACAACTGCTGGGTATCCTATTCTATGTCGCAATATAGCAATATGATGTCCATGAAAAACCCTATTCCTCCTCCAACAGTATGACCAGCATTATAATGAGCCGGTAACACTTTGCGGTAAGGGTACATGAATTATCATGAATTCATGCATGAAATCATTCATGATAAATTCATGATTCATCCATTACTTCATCTCTGAAAGTCTAATGAGTTATCAGGAATTAACATGAATTCATTGTATGTCATTAATGACCTCCTGCTGAAATAGCACATGATCTTAAGTATTAGTTACTCTGGGTACATCATCATGAGTCATGATTAATTAGCATGAGTCATGATTAATTAGCACGATCATGATGAATTCATCATATTTGTGCCCCCTCAACTAAAGTGTTGACACGGTTAAATTGGTAAAATTTAGTTGACGTATGGGATAGATATGAGGAACTAGGCCAAAGTAGGCTAAATAAGTACTTTTATTATATCAAATTATATCAAATTCTTTTGAACAAAAACATCATGATCATGTGTAATTAGTCATGACTCATGATGATGTACCCAGAGTAATTAATGCTTAAGATCATCTGCTATTTCAGCAGGAGGTCATTAATGATAAACAATGAATTCATGCTGATACCTGATGAGTCATTAGATATTCAGAGATGAAGTAATGCATGAATCATAAATGAATCATGAATGAAATCATGCATGAATTCATGATAATTCATGTACCCTTACCGCAAACTGTTACCAATGAGCCTACTGTACTGTCTATAACATTTTTAGGCTAATCACCATGAAAATTTGCCAATACTACTTTAAAGCATGTGATGGCACCTCTGCATACAAGTTTTTACAAACATTATTTAGGTCTTGAAGTGACAACATTATGGGGGCTGCATGTCAGTGCTTGTGGTTGGATCGATTTCGTAGCTGGTTGTTTTGATTAAAAATGTGTAAATCTAAGCATTGGAAAGCATGATGTTCAAACCAGGAGCCACTATCAACTCTGGGGGCTGAGCCCCCCTAAAGTTCAGAACCTAGAATCGCCCCTGTAATGTTGCATGTGTGAATGTTGCATGTGTGAAGGAATGAATTAACAAAAGATCTGTTTCAATGCCTTTACTCGACTTTGAGGAGAAGCTGTCTTATAGCAGTAGCTTATAGGTAAATTAAAGGCATCTCCTGGCTCTTGAACCCATAGGCAATGGTCATTGTCAGACTTTTGAAACTCAGTTACTGTAGACTACTGTGCAGTGGAGATTAGAGAAGCGAATGTCACAGTCATGAGTGACTCTAAGGCAAAACTCCTCCTTTGACACGCATGCCGCCCATAGCCCTACCCAAGCCATACAGTGAGACTTTGGCTAATGCACAAAGTATTGTTAGCACTTTCATGGAAAATTATCTTTCACATGGCACTATTTATTCATTTTCAATGAATTATTTTTTAACCTGAAGATTAATTGATTTGATCTCATAATTTAAAGGAGAAGTTAACTTTTTTTTTTAGCATGTTTAGACCCTTTTCTGGAGTGTCTAGGATGAAATAGAATCAATGGTCCTCATTTATGAAACAAACCTATGACATTCTTACACAAAACATGGTATTTATCAATCTGATTGTGAGCTAGAATGAGCGGTGTTTATGCTCAGATCCACGTCAAGTCAGGACCTGCCGTATGCACGATTTCCATGACTGCCAGAGAATTATAAAGTTATGAATTTACTTCATAAAATAAAGCCTATAGGCTCTATTAAAATAAGATTAAAATAAGCTATTTTTATTGGTGTATGACTTTTAGTGCCAGTGAAACTGAGGGGAAATGGGTATGTTACCCTGAAGCAACACCATGCAATAGAGGGTTAAATTACACTGGTTTCTGCCGGCGCATTTACCAATACCGTTTCTTTCTTTACACTGATATCAGAGCTGTACGAACACTTCATAAATCTCATGTGAACGTTGTATGATAATTCCTGCGCTCAAACATATGCTTGTTTCCACGTTTGCTTGATAAATGAGGGCCACTGACACCTAGCCTGGCTACGTACTTCCGCTCAATAATCATTTCCCTCCACAACTCCGTCTGGAATTCTGGCCATTGGCATTGTTTGCAGCGATCAATTCCATACCGTGCTAAAAAGGAAGCAGGATCAGGAGATGTGAGAGATTACGTCGGGTTTCTGTTCTTGTAGCATAGCTTACTAACCTTAGCGATTGGGTGAAATCAGATTTAATCATTTCAAACTTCTACAGTTCACACCTCCAGCTTGCAATCATTCGTCAATGGTGAAATGCCAGACCATTGTACGAACCTAAAGCTCAAGGGGATGGCCAAAGCCAGACTAGTTTCGGTCACGTATTACGTGGTATTTTGAACATTCTGGAACAATTTTTTTGACCTAGTAATGTCAACTAGCACAACAAAAAGGCAAACAAAACTGAATAGATACTGTATTTTGCTTTGATAATTATTTTGGAACATCAACAGACACCACTAACCACTTTATGAGCTGCACATTTTAAAATAAAGGCTTAAAGCCCCCACTTGCAACATTTAGGTAAAATTTCGACGTTTCCTATTCATAACACCCTTATATAGATTGCCTAGAACTCAACGGAATTGATAAATAACATGTTCCGGAGTACAAAGAGCCCCTTCGCAAGCTTGTCCGACCCTTCTAGAGGCAGATACCGCCTATGCAAGATCAGGAAGAGCGTCCACCCCCCGTATGTTTTGGTTAGCAAGCAAGCTAGGTCACGTGACTAAGCTGGAGCTTACTGGTTGAATTACAACACGATTTGTGCCTTCTCAGCACATTCAACTCTCGATACATTTAGTTAGCAGCGTTCTCCATCGACTATGCAATTCTAAATGGAGGATTATTGGCAGAAATGCTTAATAACTGCTTTGTTTGGTTATTAGCTTACTGGATGACGCCACCAGATCCTGCATAGGGTCTCTTTAAGGTTTTAAGGACATTATCGGACATGCACAAAGCAAGCCATTCTGAAGCAGAAAAGGGGGAATTCTAAAAGAGCCAAATATCTGAGACAGGAGCAATCGTCAATTTTTTTTTGTGTGGATGATTCTATTTCATCCTAGACACTCCAGAAAAGGGGCTAAACATGCTAAAAAGTGAACTTCCCTTTTAAAGTATGAGATCAATTCATCTTCCCCTAATATGGGGAATTATGTCAACCAAGTTAACCACTTCAAATGTTAAATAGTCTTGACATTTAAGTATGTTTTATGAGTATTTTGTCTGGAGATCATATGACAAGACTAACTTGAGTGTCAGGGTTGGTAACTCACTAAAAAAATTGCAATTAAATCATTGTAGACCAATATCCCTTCATCAGATTACATGTTACATGGTATGACTTTTCCAAATCTTGATAAATGATAATGATCACCAAATATTTTATTTTATGTAGAAAATATGTTTGAATGTCCACACCAAGGTTAAGTGTTTACATAGTTGTCCAAATAATGGCTGCATGATTGTAATGTCAAATGTCAAATGGTGTTACCGGTTATCCCTGGTGACCCCATTTGATGATGTTCTTTTTCACGCCAATTTGATCAAATTTAGGATGAAAATTTTGTAAAATCTTAACTTACTTTATATCATTTAAATAAATCAGGCCTGGGCAAACTAAGGCCCTTGGGCCACATGCGGCCCGCTGAGCTATTTGATCCGGCCCGCAGAGCCTTCCCAAAGTAGAATAATTTATCTTTTTGCCAAAGAGATTATAGGCCTAAATTATCAAATTTGTTGTAGTCATGAAATACAAATCCCCCCTTTTAACCCTGCATGTTAACATGTCCTCTGAAGAAAGTGAGGCTACCGACATCAACCAGTTGATGGTTAACACCCGGCCTATTTGTGAAAATCTAAACACCAATGTGGCCCTTCGACAAAATAATTGTCCACCCCTGAAATAGATTCTTTGTCATTTCCTGTCTTTCCTGCTGTTGAACCATTATAGGCAGTTGGTGTAACCAAATTGATTAACCAGTCTTTTTCAGTAACTTTTTTTTTAACTTAGTACCCAACTTAATACCCTACTAAGACTATATCTAGGTTTCCTTTAGTCTTAAATTGTTGTATAATGTCATATTTCTACTTTGTTTGACACAAGGAATTCAATTTGGATATGTTCCTCTCATTTTAGATAAAATTTTATATTAAATCTATTATCATAGTCATCTTTAGCTAAAATAAACTGTCAATGTCTGTAAAAAGGTCAAACAAAAGGTAGCAGGAGGTAACAGATCATTATAACACCTTCCAATTGCATGCCAAGTTTTGTGATATTCTGCTCATTGATTTACGACATTTTTTACCAACTGGCCAGCAGGTGGCCGGACATTTTTCTGCAATATCTAAAGAACCATAGGGCCTAGGGGGACCACATTTTTATATGCTTGTCTTCAGGGGCCATGTAAACCCCCCATGATCACCCATTCCATGTATAGCGCCACCTGGTTAAAAATGAAAAAGCTAAAGTGAGGTATTGTAATCAGTGTTAACAGCTATCTCTGGCTGACATGGTCAAAACTACACAAAATAAGGCGTGTCAAAATGCATGCCAAGTTTCGTGTTGGCATGTTGGCAGGAGCTGGTCACTAGATAGTGACTCGATCCCACCCAATATGGCTACAAAAAGTTTGAAAGGAAAAAAAACCCTGGAGTGGTGGAGTGGGGGTGGAAGATGACTCATAGGCGGCCCACATGGTAACGGACCTTGCAACGTAAACAACAGCTCTGGTAGGACACAAGCTACAAAGCTGCATATGTATCTGGAAAAAGATAACATCAGAGAAGGGTCTCAAGATCCATCAAGTTAGGAAAAAAAGGGTCGAATCTTGTGGCCAAAATCTTGTCAAAAAAATGAGTGGGGAACCATCAATATAGACATAGTCCTTCTCCTGGAGGGGCTGAAAGGTGGTGTAGAGAAGAAGCTGGACAAGATTGGAGAAGTCATCTACAGCTATGGGGCAAAGAGATTTGGGGTGAAAAGCGAGCGCCGTAAGGTACTGAAGGAACCAGCTCATTCCAAGTCCAGAAGGCAAAGAGAGATTGAAAGGCTGGTGAAGAAAAGAAGGTGCCTGAGAAACATTGGAAGAATGCAGCAGAAGTGGAGAGGAAAGGACATGAGGCACTGTAAGGTGACATTAAGCAGCGTCCCTCAACGCTGAGAAGAGCTGAATGCTTGAGAACGCAACACAAGAAGGAGAGAACGAGGAGTGCCTTCTACAGAGATCCCTACAAGTTTGTGAAAGCCCTCTTCGTCAAGGAGAAATCTGGGACCCTTAAAGCTACCTTCAAAGACCTACTCCGATAACCAGAGGCACATGCCAGCCAGCATTCCGGGTGACATGCCACCAATCCAACCAGCTGAACACCAGATGGAAACAGGGGCCCCTACATAGAGCAAAGATAACATCAGAGCACAGTAAAGCGGGCAAGAGCATCATCAGCCCCTGGGCCCAATGGCGTTCCAAATAGAATCCATATAAGAATACGCCGGGAGTATTGAGGTACCTCTGGAAGCTGATGAGAGTGGGAAAAATTAGTTATACCAAGGCATGGTGAAGGGCGGGAGGGATCCTGATTCCCAAAGAGAAGAATTCCTCAACCATCGATCAATTCCATCAGATCAGTCTCCTGAATGTGGAAGGAAAGATATTCTTCAGTAGTGTGGCTCAGAGGCTCTCAGCTTTCCTACAGAAGAACAACTTTGTTGACAGCTCAAAGCACAAAGCAGGAATAAGTGGATTCTCAGGCTGTCTGGAACACACAATTTTTTTCTGGCACCAGATACAGACGACGAGGATGGAGAAGAACTAGATCTCGCCAATGCCTTCGGATCTGTGCCGCATGAGATGTTGTGGACAGTGTTCAACTTCTTCCAAGTTCCAAGAGGGCATCACAAGGCTGGTCAAAGCCTACTTCCAGGACCTTCAGTTTTGTGTCGCAGCACAGCCTAGCACAACTGCCTGACAGCACCTCGAGGTTGGCATTATGGTGGCCTGCACCATTTCCCCACTTGCATTTACCATGGCGATGGAGCTCACCATCCAGGCATCGCGATGGGTGGTTGGAGGAAAGCAGTTGAAGAATGCGCTGCGTCTTCCTCCAATACGAACTTACATGGATGACATGACAACAACAACAACAATAACAACAACACCTGCATGCACCAAACGCCTACTGGATAAACTCCAGAATAACATTCAAGGGGCACGGATGGTGATCAAACTCAACAAATCCCGACGCATCTCTATTGTCAAAGGCCAGCTTGCTAATGAAAGGTTCCACATCAACAACGAGCCAATACCAACAGTTAAGCCTGTCAAAAGTCTTGGCCACTGGTACAGCGCAAAGCTCAAAGATGGACCTTAAAGAGGTGGACTATTCCTTTAAAGCAAGGACATCACTAATTTGGAAGGATAGAGGGGCTTAACCCCTTGGGTCTATGGAGTGTGAATAAATTCATAGACCTGTGGTTTGATCGCCTGGGACTACCCATTCTCCTTTACGTGCTCCATTTAATTTCACTCTGCAAAACAGCATGGTGACCATGGTTGATTTTCTTGCCTGCTTTTAGGTAGCCTGGCCCGCCCTCCCAGTGACGTAACACCTTCAGGCGGCGTTGCTTCTCACTGGTCTAGCCAGCTACAATCTACACAGGGTTTCTGAGCTCCTGAAAGATCGGGACATCTACTTTGTTGAGAATCAATCAACTATGCAGCTCCAATGGCCCTCGTTAGAGGCGTGTTCTAGGCAGTGACGTTTCTCAGTCCTGTTACTCAAGCAGTTCCCTTTGTGTCACATACGTCAGAGGAAAGAGTGGTTTAAGCTTCAGCACAGCTTTTTCTGACTTAGACCAGTAGCAAACTGAGGCATTTGAGGGAGGCCTCCAGTTTTGACCGATTACAATACCTTACTTTGGGTTTTCATTTTAAACTTGGTGGCGCTATACATGGAATGGGTGATCATGGGATAGGTTTACACGGCCCCTGAAGACAAGCATATAAAAAATGTGGTCCTCCTCGGCCCTACGGTTCTTAAGATATTTGCAGAAAAACCCTGGTCCCCAAATGGCGGCCCGTGGGCCAGATCCGGCCCGCAAGGACCAAATGAGTGGCCCGCAGCACCATCTGACTTACCAGTTTTCTCCATAAACATGCTTTCAGACCTCATAAACAGTAGGCCTATACAGGCAATCATACTATAAGAAATTTATTGAGGTGGATTAAAGAAAGCATTACACTACTTTGTAATGTTCTAACTAGCATCCTTCCAACGCGTGGTTTTTAATGTTTGCGGGGTTGGCCCTTGGCTTGGTATGTTTTATAAAATTCGGCCCTTGAGGAAAAATATTTGGGGACCACTGCCCTACTACTTGTTGTAATAATGTAAAAAAAAACATTATTAAAAAACATTATTATACATTATAATTAGTGCTGGCAAAATTAACTGATTAATCACGTGATTAATCCAAAAAAATTAACTCGGATTAAAAAAAATAACTCAGATTAATCCTGATGGATATGGTTCCACTTTCATGGCATGTATTATGTTCAATTTCAGATCGAAAAAGGCTTGGCTGTCAAGTCAAACTATACAAAGATCATGGCCTAGCTCCTGACTGTCCAAAAACAAGTTTGGGGAATCCTTAGGGGTAGGGGACAGGTGTGAATTGCCCCATTTGAGACAAACAAAGCCAACTATTTAGTACCCGGGCCTTTTCAGGGCAAAGTAAGCATCCAACATACCCTAGCATCCAAATTCTCACTGGAGTAAATGAGTTGCGATTAAAAGTGATTCACGATTAATCATTGAAAAAATTTGTGATTAATCAGATTACTTTTTTTAATCGTTTCACAGCACTAATTATAATCAATTGGTTAAATAAAAATGCCTGTTTGCAGCATGTAGTGAACTTAAGTACATGAAAAACCCATATTATTTCAATTTACAATAAATGTAACAAAATCTATCTTCATGAGATAGGCCTATTACAATAAAATCTACTAAAACATTATGTTTAGAAGGGTGAAATATCACATTATTGTTGCTTTTTTGTGGTTACACCATTTGACATCTGACGTGTCTGTTCTCTTTCTTGGTGAAAAATGATATAAATGTCTTAATATGAAACCAATATACATTTTAAAATGCTCATCTTGCCCATCATTATTGTCACTGACCCAAATCATAATAATCAATTCTGCTGGAGTTTAATGAATACCAATGTCACTATGTATTTATTTATTTATTTATTTATTTATTTATTATGACTGCCGCTAGCGTAGCGCTCATATAGTGATTGTCAAAGTTTTGGGTTTTTTTTTCTCCCGTCATCTACTTCCTGAATTTTTGGTCAACGATTCCTGTGACACCGTAACACCGGGGCACATGAAACTTGGTGGGCATGTACCCCCTGTAGACTTTTACGGAAAAATTTTGTTCCATCTTTTGTTCCCCCCCACGAAACCCAAAAAATGCAGTTTTTCCTAAAGAACTACCTGACCCGTGACATTGAGGATGATGCAATGTTTATGGAATTTACCCTATATGGTAAAAAATGAAAATGCAATAGGCCTATTATACTGCTTTAATTGCCCCTATCTTTGGATCAGATGTTATGAACTGCACCAAATTTAATGTGTATGATGAACCTGACATCTTGTGGGAATATGTCAAGTTTTGTGGAATTTCATCCATGGGGGGGCTATAAAATAAATGAATTTAGGCTATATGTACATTTAATGACTGTACAACCATCAACCTGTAGATGGTGCTATTAAGCGAAGGGTTACTGGTTTGGGATGATAGGCCTACTGTCTCACATACACACACACACACACACACACACAGGGCAGAGAATGTGCAGAACTAAGTGGCGGTCATATTTTGTACCGCCATGCGGTATATCTAGTTTTTTTAATAGGCCAACAGATCCTTCAATATGCTGCCACAGAGCTTAATGTCGAATTTCTGAGCAAATTCAAGTTCACAGAAATCTATGATAAGCCAAAAGCACAAATGCATAGGCCTACTATGCCTATTATTATTTATTAGGCCTATTGTTATTATTATTATTATTATAAATGGTAAGCCTATAGGCATGTTGAGGAAACATTACTTACACAGTTTTGCTTTTCTCTTTGCTATCAAAAAATTCACTGAGGTTGATGGTCTTCTGTCCCAAAAATTTATCCAAGCCTACCAGAGATCTGTGCATAACCAGCAAACACAGATGGAAAATCTCTGCAGTCTCCTCAAGTTCTGGTAGTTCAAATGATGCCTCTTCTCTCCAAATGGGATTCAAAGTTTTTTCTGCCACAGAAGTTGAATATTTTTCTTTACCTAACTGAATAATGGTATAAACATCGTTATTCCTGTTTTTGCCTTTAGGCTGCAAATCTACAGCTCTAACAACAGTGACATGCACTTGGGTTGGAAACCAAATCTCAGATTGACGTCTCAGTGACATCGTTGGCCATTTAGGCTACCCACGAGAATGTAGTTACCAGTTGATCCAGCAGATCGGCACGTAGTCTAATCTTAACACGACTCTCCACTTTAGAATGAACGTTAAGATGTGATTGAATATGATAGCTCTAACCACATTTTGCTTAAAACTGCTGAAACTGAGATATAAACACACAGCTGATCAAAAGCTACTTGCTGGCTTTTGTAGATAGAGTCGATAACCGATCTTAATTAAATGACTGCGACAATTCCTGTATCCTAATACTGTATTATAATCTGCCTAAACCTTTCTCCACAACACACCCGTAGTCCAAAGCACTGATGATGAACAGTCTCTTCCTAGTTGTCTTCGTCGGCTATACGTAACGCTTCTCAATTTTAACCCTATCGCTGCCGAAAGGAAGGGGGAGCTCAGTGAAGCTGTGGTAAGTGTCTGCGTCGCCTCAAAAGCCACACAGGCCGCCTTTATCGGCCAGATTTTAGCAGCCCACAGAAGCTAGGCCTACTTACAACATGGTAGGCTATACAGTAACCTAAGCTTTTTTTTTCTCTTTTTTTAAGAACAAAAAAGGTTAAACATAGGCCTCATAGGCTCAAAATCTCAGACAGCAGCTAATAGGGTAGACTGAGTACATTTGAGACAGGAGTAGGTACAGTAGAGACACGTTAATATCCTGCGTGCACAACAAGCCAGAACTATTATTTTTACTACACACATGGGCATTAGTACCCTCTTTAATCATTGAAAATTTTGATATAGTGCATACCTCCAGTCCAAAGATATTGGCAAAAGTATTTTTACCATAGTGAGAATTTCACTTGTCTCTTCCACAGTGAATCTTATTACTCCTGCTAGACTGTTAAACTTATCTTACACCATTTAAAAGGTAATTCTCTGCTCTATAAATTGACATATCTCATACAATCATAAAATGCAAGCTGGGTGCATTATTTAGAAAAATGTGCAAGATGGTCAGCAGGATACAGTTGAGACACGATGATTCAACTGTCCCCTGGATATAGAATTCCATTGGATTGCATGTCGTTCATCTGTGTGTATATTATGATAGAATTTAAGCAATATGCAACACAAATGTCAATAAAATAAAACTTTTTCATATTTAAACTATATATTATTAAAGGATATATGCTTCTAGCATGATGGCTGTAAAGATAACATAATATTTTATAAAATGAGTGATGATAAAACAAAGAAATAATATTAGTATGGATTTAACTAAAAAGAAACTCTCAAATTACACATTTAAAAAATTAGCCATCTTGGCTATTCAGCCTTACAGCATTCTCTGGTAGGCTATGGGCTTTTTTCACACCGCTTGAATCCTCTCTGATTCCATGGTAGTAAACTGAACATTCTATCATGGAAATGCACTGGATTTAAATCCCTTTTTCTGTGTAGAAAAAAATGGGTAATTACATTTAAAACTGTCTAAATTCACTTTCTTTCAAATAATGCACATCTGAAGCCCACAAATTGGGAGATCCCAAATAGATTAAAGTGGTTTTACATTTTTGTGCATGAATATTGATAAAGCTTGGGACTTCCCAATTTGTCTGCTTCCCATGCGCAAAGAAAGTGATATTCAGGGTCAAGACACTTGGGCCCGGTTCCCCGATAACGCACACTCTTAGCGCACTAAGAAGACTCGAAAGATATATCTTACCAAAGTTGTTTACTTTTCTGAGTGTGTTCCCCGAACTGTCTCTTAGAGTCTTCTTTACGACGTTGTTCTTAGCTATCACTTAAGGTGCCAAATCCATGTTTCAGGCATTGATTGTTGTCATTTACGCTTCTTTAGAGCATGCGTGAAAATGTCTTTTCCGGAATTAAGGTGCTGCAATTAACAAGAAATATGCGTAATACAATATAAGTAAAAATATAATGTGTCCCAATATGAGTTGTGTATGTGGCATGTTTGCATTTTAGAAGGGTTGAAAAGCAAAGCAACTTAGTGAATTTTGGCGATTTTTAATTTATGCAAAATAAAACACAAAATGCAGGGAAACCAATTCAGATGTTCCTTAGTAGTAAGTGCGCAAGTATTAAGATCAATACAACACTTTTTAAAGCCCCCACATGCAACATTTAGGTAAAATTTTGACGTTTCCTATTCATTACACCTTTATGTAAATTGCCTAGAACTCACTAGACTTGATAAATGACATGTTCCGGAGTAAAACGAGCCCCTTCACGAGATTGTCCGACCCTCCTAGAGGCAGATACCGCCTATGCAAGATCAGGGAGCGCGTCCCGTTATCGTAAGTTTTGGTTAGCAAGCAAGCTAGGTCACGTGACTTTGCCGGAGCTTACTGTTTGAATTACAAAGCGATTTGTGACTTCTCAGCGCATTCAACTGTCGATACATTTTGTTAGCGGCGTTCACCATTGACTATGCAATTCTAAATGGAGGATTATTGGCAGAAACGCTTAATAACTGCTTTGTTTGGTTCTTAGCTTACTGGATGACGCCACCGGATCCTGCATAGGTTTTCTTTAAAGCTGTAAAGCATATGTTTAAGCCAAAAACTATGATAAGAGAAAGCTAAGAATGGTCCAGACCACCCTTACGAAAGTGTGACTTACAGAAGATACACTTAGTGTACGAACATTTCGGGGATCACATCTTAACGTTAAGGGGAAGGTTAAGGAAGAGGTAAAGAACTACTTAGCGATAAGAATGTTTTGGGGAACTGGGCCCTGGTCTCTTTTAAGTGATCCAAACTCAGTTCTCTAAAAGTGCACCAAAAAGGGAACCCAAACAGAAAGAACTCAGTTCTGTTTGTGTTCATATTGTAAAAGAGGACCTGGACTTCTTTCTGGCCTGCTTCTAATGTGGACCTCTTTCTGGTCAGCTCTAATGAGCCTCAGTTTCTGTTCACATATAGGCTAGTTCTTCTGGAGGTCTCCATTGTCAGTTTCATAATCAGGATAAAGATAATGGTGTTTGGTATGGCCTTTTAAATTCATAATAACAGTTCGTTTGGATATTTTTAAGATTATAAATGTGACAGAACATAGGCCAGCATGGTAGTTGCACTTTGAGCAATTTGCATAATAAACATAAATAGGCGATTAAAGTGAGATACTAAAGTGATATAATACAAGTGAATAGGCAAAAAATTTAAAATTATAGATATCACCATGAAATTGTGATTACTTATGCTAAGATGAGAAAGAAATGTATTGCATGTTTTTGTAATTTAATGTTTAAATATGCAAATGAGGCCATAAATCTACCTAAGTAGGCACACTTACTTGCCGGCCCTATAGTAAACCTGGAAATGTTCAGTACACCAAAGTTTTATGATGAAAATATATTGTATGGGTCCCCAGTTCATAGAAACTGCTGGATGCTAATTTGTAAATGTTGAGCAAATTTTTAAATAGGTATAATTAGCATACATAGCATAATCACCTGTATGGATCAATTTGGCCTATCTACACATTCCTGGTGTGGTTTTGGTGGTTTTTGAGGATGCTGAAGTCATTTGACATCTATAAATGCCTGTCAGATTCAAAATTCCTGTTAATGTCAAGTGTACACATTTTATGTCTCCATGAGCTGATTTTGGTAACATTTTCTGGGTGATTTACACACCCTAAACCTTACATATTTCACTTATATACACCCATACTATAAAGTAGACTAGCTACATCTATAGTCTGCCAAAAATGTAGCCTGACACGCCAGACTATATCATAAGAATGTATAGACGAATCCGACGAGCGTTTTGTGTAGGCTGCCATCTTGTGGCGCTGCCATTGTTGGACTGTAAACAAAACATTTTGACAATGCACAGTCAATGACAACTAACAGCAAAGACCATGGAATACTCTGACATTATACAGGTAGTAATGAATCTCGTAAATCATGATATTTTATGGTGTGCCATCACGTTATTCTTATGGATAGATTGGCGATCTGGGTAGCACAACAATGGCGTCTGCTTACTTCCGGTAGTTTCCTCGGATTCGTCTATAGTCTGGAGACCACTGATAGACTGTGCCTCAATGGAGGGGCGGGTGATTGCGTTGTCTTTCAAACTGCCTCTCCACTTAATAGTCTAGCGTTCCTGCCAGTGGTACCAGCTGGTATATCATACTTTTCCCGTAGCCCGTTAGTAACACGGCAAAGACATCTTTTTTCAGAACGAGAGACTTCAGTGCACTTTCTTGTTCCACCATTTTCAAAGAAAATGACAAGTGCAATTCCTCCAAAACTAAAGCCAAAGACGATTCTCTATATACAGCTCTGGTTTGAGCAGGACTGTCGTCATCATACTAAGCCCGCCTTACGATTTCCTGTACACATACCACGCTGTGGTTATCCGCCGCCATAGTCATGAAAGGCGCTAGATTTCTCTATGGATTCCACTGTCCAATCATGAGTTAATAAATAAATAATAGAATATCATATCTGTGCAAGATTTTGTGGTAACATAGCTCCCGGACTTTCTATTTGGTTTGGACTTTCTTTATGGTTTGTTGGAATTGTTGAAAGTGTTCAGAGAGAGGAAAGTCACTAGATTTCTCTAAGAATACCACAGTCCAATCATAAGTTAATAATAAATCACACTCCTGATGTCATTCCTTGGCTGCATTGGATTCTTGATGAAGGGTTCTGGCATGGAACAACTGCTTGGGCAAGGAAAGGATAAGGTGGATTGAAGGGAAAGGATAAGGTGGATTGAAAGGCATCTCAACCAATGAGGTCCAAGTTGCAGTGTGGATCAGTTCCTTTCCCGTTTGCTCACACCTTTCTCAGACAGTAGAGGACATGTATGTGAACCAGAACAATGAAATGTGAAACAAGCTAAGGCACACCAGGAGGAAGGTGAGAGGAGAGCTTGATCAAGGAGATCACAATAAAATCATGGAGGAGTATCAGCAACATTCTCATCCCTTAAAAGAGAACCAGCAAAGTCTTTACAACATTGTGAATGGCCAAGTGGCACCAGATTCAGTCAATGTGTAGAATGCTTTTAGATAGCTCAATTGGTAAGAAAATCACAACCATAGAGGTGATGAAGAAAGCGTTGACTGTGAAAGGCCAGCCTATCTACAACATGGAGGCCCTGCTTGCTCGACTTTTAGTTGTGGGGCAGCAGTGTGGCATAGAGTTAAAAGATGTTCTTGATCAGATGGAGAAGTGGAATGGCACCATCCTGAATATAAATGCCACAGTCAGAGAACTGGGTGACAGATGCCAAGGTGTCCTGGGGATGCACGCATCGGGATGTGACTGCTTCCTATCCCTGTGGAAAGGGCAAGACATCTGCCCTGAAAGTACTCAGAGGAAATTATGTTCCTGGTCTCATTACAGTGCCTGGTACTACTCACAGAGAACTGTATGGGCAGCAGAAGGCCAAGTTGATGAGTAGCATTCGTTACCAGATTTACAGTTGAGCAAAAAGATTCCTAAACATAAAAATCTTCCTCCTACTGATGCCAACCTGATACTATACATACTGCATGCTCATAGTTATTGTGTTATTGTTTTCTTGGGTTCATTTATGTGTGTTTGGGCATGCTGGAACACTCCTTAATCTATCCATACAATAGTCAACACTGCCACCTGATCAGATTTCTTAAGAGTTTTTCACCAACATATGACCCCATAAGTACACATTTTTACCTCAAGTAAAAATTATTTTGACTCAGGCTTTATCAATGAATGATATTAGTGCGAGAGCCTATGTATCTGATTTGGGGGCTCGTTGGATTTGGATGTTAATTTTTGGAGACATTTATATTTTCATTCTATAGGGTCTAAGGAATGAAAAAAAAACGTGTCTCCATTTTTTCTTTTGGCTTTTAGTGCCTTTAAAAGGTGAGATTTCTAAACGTACATTCTCTGTATAGTTTCGCTGCTTGGCCCCCGAGTATTTCAACATTTTGTCCAAAAAGAGGGCTACAAATACATATATGGATAGTGAAGATATGAAGTCTCAATTCATTTTATATGACACCCTGTGTGAGTGTAAGCTTTCAGAAAAGGTATAGCATAAAGGGGTAGATTCATTTTCTCTTAATGTCTCAGGTCCAAATGCATTGGCTACACACCAAAATCACCAATACCAGCTGATCTATAAATGGGTATCAAGGGGAGGAGGGGGGTGGAACCTGTCTAAATGTATGTTTTTTGAGAGCCTGAAGTCTTCTGCTTTCAAAAAAAGTATTACTTGTCAAGGTTTATTACTTTCTAATACATTCCATAGGCACATTTGTACAAGAAATGCACTTATTTCTTCATTTTCCTCAAAAATAGGCATACGCTTTAAAATAAGGAGGGGGATGGAAATTTGGAAATTTGGAAAATTTGTGAAATCCTGGGCATATAAGCTTTCAAAAAATATATGGTTTATGGGGTCTAATATGTTTCCCCTACATGCCTGGCCTAAATGTCACCAAAAATTGCCCATTTTGCAAATGCCGAATTTCTTAATATTGGGATTTAATGAGGAGGGTGGGGCATACCTCAATGTCAGACCATACCATGTTATATAATATTCTGAGAATGTTCGCTTTCAGAAAATGTATGGGATATAGGGTGAAATGTGTTTCCCCTTCAGGTTTCAGGCCAAAGTGTACCAGTAGTGTAGCCTGGCAAATGCCAAACTAAAATCACAAGTGATATTTAGTCTGGGGACCTACCTATTGCATTTCTCGTAGCGGAAGCATCGTTTACAATTGTCCATAGCCGTTTATTGGGCGCTACGAATGTCTATCATAGCGTCTGTACATACCTCGGAGCAAATACCAGAGCCACCACGTGACGTAAAATGCAATCGAGGGCCGTACAAATCCCTTTTTGTTCTGCGATTGGATACCGAAAGCAGGCGAGAAAAACGGCCATGGTCACCATGCTGCTCTGCAGAGTGAAATGAAATAAGCGGGCAAAGGAGCATGGGAACTCCCAGGCTACCAGTAGTGTACATTTTCCTCCAAAATCCACCCGAATCCCATTCATTTCAATGGGAAATTTACTTTCCTCCACTATTTTAACATTTCCTCTACTAAAACAAATGGAGACATATTTTTTCTCAAAGTTCAATGATCCCAGAACAT
The DNA here is from genome assembly GCA_027497455.2 of Sardinella longiceps. Lineage (NCBI taxonomy): Eukaryota > Metazoa > Chordata > Actinopteri > Clupeiformes > Clupeidae > Sardinella > Sardinella longiceps. The sequence continues at coordinate 4,781,414 of JAODXP020000016.1, read as the reverse complement.
ATTTCAACCAGTCTCCAAAAATTAACATTGAAATCCCACGAAAATACATAGGCTCTCGCACTATAGCCTATTGGGTGTATGCAAATGAGCACATATTTGATGGTTTTTGGCCTCATTTGCATATTTAAACATTAAATTACAAAAACATGCAATACATTTTTTTCTCATAAGTAATCAACTGAGGAAGTTTCATGGTGATATCTATCATTTAAAATGTTGGCCTATTCACTTATATCACTTTAATCGCCTATTTGTGCTAATTATGCAAATTGCTCAAAGTGCAACTTTGGGCAACCAAGCCAAATTTTATCCATTTGGCCTATAGATTATATTTCTGCAATAAAACTTTAAGGTACTCAACATTTCTGGGTTCATGAAATCACGACTAGACTATACTTGCCTTTGGAAGTACTAAAGTATTCAAAATGTTTTGTACTTAAGTATTGCAAGTAAAAGTATTTAAAAAATTGCTACTCAAGTACTGAAAGTAAAAGTAGAAGTACTGTGTATATCAAAGAAAGCAGTCAAAAGTTTGAATATCATAATGTTTTACATTTATTTGGCTTAAATAGTCTGTTTGGCCATGGACTCTAAGTAGGGCCAGGGATGGTCACCACCATTCCCCTCACTAAAATCATTTGAAGTTAAAGAACTTGGTGTACTCCTTCTATCTCGAAATGGAGCAGTAGACTGACCCTTACTAATGGTTCCCAATTGACTGCATTCAGTACTCCGAAAGGTCGAAGAGGTGCATGAGGTCTCATATACTGCTTGAATCGTCCAATAATGATTATGAAAACCTGGTGATGCTCTCGTCTGCATTGATAGGCTATCATTGGATGTGGTAACATTTTTTATAAAAGTAACGAGTAACTAATCAAATATCCATGCTTTCCTTTGTGTTGTTCTTACTGATAAAAGACAATGCCAAATGGTCGATGCAGAGATGGGGGAAGCTATCCTGAAAAGACCAGGAATCCTAGATTCCTGATAAACATATTAGGACTAAGCTATTTCTTTATGAGACTGAGACCATTAAATCATTTAGACTTAGACCATCAAAATGAGCCAAACATTGTTTGTTTACAAAACGGTTTTGTAAACACTGCATAAAAACACTATTTTAACCACTTTGTCAGACATTTGTAGTCAGGAACACTACAGTGATGTGTTGTAATGTGTCTGATGATGTTAAGTAGCTTTTGGGGTGATATTTGGAGCATGTTTAGATGCTGAAAACACAGTTTAAAAATCTGCCCCATTGTGCTAGTTGTAAGTGATTATTCTCTGTTCAAGGAAACCTATATGGTTTAAAGTTGCCCTTTAAAAAGTGTAGGCCTCCAACTTGGCTCAGTATGTTCCTGAGCGGTTTCAATTAGGCTACTAGCCTATTTCAAGATATACCATGCTATATGGTTTAATACAGCTTGTAAAACCATGGTGAAACCTCTCAGAAAATGAATCTAACTGGAGTAGTTTTGTTTGTTTGGTAATGGTAAAGTCTCAATGATCCCGTTTCAAATTCCAATGGATTGGGCTACAATACGGCAGATCAGAGAGTAGCCTAACTTCTGGTCTCCAATGCAAACTGTTTCAATGCTAATTCAGTACTTATTTTGGTGCTATTATCAAACCTTTCAACTACACATATCAGTCAAAGTTTGTCTTGCATGTAGTTAAGATGTCACAGCTGTTTTTGCAACAATCATAGATAGATTACTTAGATGGTTTCTCTACCGCTCTAGCTAAAGTGATATGTAACAACTTTATTTAATTACTTTTTGTCTTAAAGGGGCAAGGGCAAATTTCATGCATAGGCTATGTTGATTATGGCAGGTGTAGTATGACTTCTGACTTATGAATGCTAATGGAATTAGATAAATGATTGCAACTAAAATGGAAATTAATTTGTGTTAATTTTTTTGTAAAGTTGAGAACTTTTCTATCATCTAGGCTATTATGAGCATGCAAATATTCAATTATCGGCTCTAAGAATCGGCAGCATGAATCAGCCATCAGCTGACCCTAACTTGCACATATCCGTATCAGCATCGGTCATGAACAAAACCCATATTGGTCACCAGAGGCTGACAATACTTAAGTAAATGTACTCAATTACTGTACTTAAGTACGTATGTAAGTACGTAAGTGACGTACTTAAGTATCTGTACGTCACTTAAGTATATTTTTTATTGGAAACTTATGACTTTCACTTCACTACATTTTGAAGACAAATATTGTACTTTTGACTCCACTACATTTGGAATTGAGCATGAACTAGTTACATTGAGACTTTATAATTATATTATACTTATACTGTATCATACTCTTATGTTGTCTTAACTTTGTCAACCAATGAATACAAACTCACGATGGCACTGGTAGATAATGCTGAAAATTCTTTGTGCTGTTCACCTTACATTTCTTTTTATTATTATTATCTAGACCTACATGTTAAACAAATCACTAAATCTAATCACTAAAATGGGAATAAACGCACAAGAGATTTTTCTGAGCTTCAAAACCACATAATTGTTTACAAGTCTAACGGATAGGACTCAGAAATAATTTTATTTTTAAGTGTTGATTGACAAGGAAACTTGAAAATGGTCAGAACCAAAGTTGTCTCACTAAAACAATCAATAGGACAAAGTGAATAGGACAAAGTGCAAAAAAAAATTGGTAAAACAATTCATGGTCTTTTTCCTTCCAACAAGATGGCCTTCCATTTACTGTAATTTCATCTTAAGTCTGTGGACCCGGATCAATGACAAAATAGGTATTAAATAACACATTAATATAGAAATACTTTGTACTTAAGTATTTTTAAAAGCAAGTACTTCTGTACTTTCACTTAAGTAAACATTTGACTTGGCAACTTTCACTTGCA
>JAODXP020000016.1:4770444-4778424 GCA_027497455.2 Sardinella longiceps | reverse complement strand
AGATAAAACACCATTGGATATCAGTCTATGAGAAGGGAACTAAATGATCAATAATATGAATGATTTGTATGGACAATTTGGGCGTCGGTGTATCAGTGATGATGTACATTATCTGTCTATTTTACAGACAGTAAACTTTGTAGAGTAGGTTATTATTATTTTGTACATTGTACAGATTGACTGTGCTTGAATTGATCTGTAGGGAACAGTAAGTTGTGCATATTTATGTGATTCCTCATAGAATGATTGTGTCACATCAATGTTGTGTAGATTTTTAGGAATCAATTGATATAAAGCTTGTGCTAATATGTCCATATTTTAAGTTTATAACAAGTCAAGAGGAATCTACTCATGCAAGTTTGTGTGTGTGTGTGTGTGTGTGTGTGTGTGTGTGTGTGTGTGTGTGTGGAGTGTGCCAGCGAAGAGAGGAGAGAGAGAGAGAGTCCTGTTTGTTTTTTTCCTATGTTATTTTAAATCAGACCTCAAGAGGGCATATGCAGGTCACAAAACACACAAATCACAAATCAGTCTGTGAGCAGGAGCTACAGCAACAGTAAGCTGTATTACTTCCTGAAACTACAGAAAGATGTTTTACTCAAAGGTGATACTTCCTGATACTACAGTACGGACATTAAAATCAAAGGTGCTCCTTGCTTGTCTCTCTCTGTGTGTGTGTGTGTGTGTGTGTGTGTGTGTGTGTGTGTGTGTGTGTGTGTGTGTGTGTGTGTGTGTGTGTGTGTGCACGCGCGCTCCTGACCTATAGGGGCTTCTGCATTACAATAAGTTTGAATGTGTTCAGAAAATCATACTTAGTGGAATAATTGTGGAATCCTCTGTGGCTGGAATAATTGAACGTTTTATTTTTTGTTTATTTTGGCATCAGTAAACATGATAATAAATAGCATAGGATCCTCACAGCCAGTGTAAAATAGTCAGAATAACAGACAAAAGCATCAAATCCAATAACTAATATGAGAGAGAGGACGGAGTTTACAGTGGAGAGCAGGACCAAATCTCCTGGACGTGTAAGATGAGGCCCCTGGTTGGCATCCTAACCTGACCAGGACAGATAAATATGTAGTTTGGCATGATTGAGAGTCTGACATGGAAGAGCAGAGAGTGGAGTGGATTCTAGAAGTCTCATTCAGGATGGAATCCAGCAGCTCAACATGGCATTCACTCAGCACCTGCTTGTCATCCTATGACATTTTAATAATTCATTCATAATATTTAGCAATTCATAAAAGATCATTTGATTGTTTCATTCTCTCAGATATACATTGATATATTCCAGAATAAAACAATAGGTGCCACTTTTGCATAGATGGTTTAGTTAGATGAAATACTTAAAAATGTCAAGTTGTAGCAGACTGCCTCAAACTGTCTAAAAGGCCCCAGACCCCTCAAGACCTTTACACTTCATTGCCATAGAAACACACATTATACATCATCACTGTATAGATTCAGTACTGCAGTGTTCATGTCAGCACTTTAATACAACATTAGTTCTGTATGTGTAGAGATTCAGTACTGCAGTGTTCATGTCAGCACTTTAATACAACATTAGTTCTGTATCTGTGTAGAGATTCAGTACTCTAACGTTCATTCTGGAACCTTTAGAGACAACATCAGTGCTGTCTGCATCTGTGTAGTGATTCAGTAACGTTGACTTGAGACAACATCACTAATTTATAGAAACTTCAGCACTACTATACGTAACTGTATAGATTTAGTAAAGTAACGTTAACTCTGGAACCTTTAGGTAACATCAGTGCTGTATCTGTGCAGTGATTCAGTACAGTAGCCTAACGTTAACTCTAGAACCTTCAGACAACATCAGTCTGTGTGCTGTATGTTGACTTTAGACAACATCACTAATTTATAGATTTAATACAGGGATTAGCCATCACACACCATCAGCACTGTATCTGTGTGGGGATTGGCAATGGGAACTAGAGGGAGAGTGTTTGTGTGAAGGCACATATTGACTTGCATAGTCTTTACCACAACCAAGCATCTTTTTGGTCACAAATGTGCAACGTGCATTTTCTTTCTACAGTGACAAAATAACATTTTGTGCCATCTTCAGAAAGGCTTCTCAGATACATTCACCTCAATCCTGCATATATTTTAAAAACACCCAGAAACACACACACAAATTGACATTGTTTTCATTTCCTGAAAGGATCAATGTGTTATACCCAGTCAGCCTGACGCATCAAACACTTTCACATCGTTTAACTTTGTGCAAATACCTGAAACGTATCCATTATAGGCCTACATTCTCTCCACAGTGGACAGGTACTTACTGCTTCAACCAATCACTGCTCTTTGGTTATGACGTATGTTTCATGCTAGAAACGCACTATTTGAGTTCATCGTTATCGCTCTCAGTCCTCTACTCTCTCTCTGTGTGCTGATTGGTTATCGCTCTCAGTCCTCTACTCTCTCTGTGTGCTGATTGGTTATCGCTCTCAGTCCTCTACTCTCTCTGTGTGCTGATTGGTCTGAGCAGCTCAGAGACAAACCAGAGTGCAGACCAAAGCCTACTAACAGATCCCTGACTAGTGCTGGAGCTAAATGTGTAAATGAGTGGAGACACTAGGGGGCGCTACTCTGGATAACTCCTATTCCAGTGGCCTATGTGCAAAACCAGCACTAAAAACAGCATGTCTCCTCTTTAGGCAACTCTTATGTCCCTCTTTGCTTGCCGTCATGGATGAGGGATGTGTGTAAAAAAGGTAATTACAGTCACATGTCACGGTACTGTGTGTCACTGGCTCTCTGTGTGGATGCAGGCATGGTGACTAGTCTTGATAGGAAACAAACAACACAACAGGTAGAAACAGTCATAAAGGTACTATAGGTAGTGCATTGACATTGGACTTCAAGGCTTCAGAGTGCTGGAAGAATAAACACATACGTCTGGATTTGTTCAAACAGAAGAGACAGAAAGGGTAGCCGACAGCCCAACACTACCAGGGGAAAAAAAACCTGCATGGGCCTCACAAGGGTGTGTTTGCTGGGCTGCAAGGGTGTGGGGTGTGTTTTCATGGCTCTTGGTGCTTGTGGCTCAAACATTTCAGTCTTTTGATGGCAGGAAGCTGGATTTGAAAATGGCTGATCAAGGATGATTGCTTTGGCAATTATTGCACCAACTGAGCTAAGCTACTGAAAATGACTGATCAGGTATGATTGCTGTGGTTAAACCAGTAAAAACAGACAAACTTACCCACCAGTTAGGATTGTTTTTATAATTAGGTCATCAGCCAATCTACTGTGAGCTGCTGAGGTCCATTCCCCAAAACCATAGTTGCTAATTCAGTTAGCTAGTGTGTTGGTTGCCATTTCTAACAAACTAAGTTACTAACTGGTTGGAACTATATGGTGTCAGAAAATGGACCCCTTGCAGGTGACTAACTGAGCTAATGGGAAGCCAAGCTAACTGCTAAGAGATATTAGCTAACAGTGAAACTCTGGCTGACTGAGTTGAACTTGAAAACTAGAAAGCCAACTGCTAAAAGCTATTAGCTAGCACTGACACTAGCCAGTCCAAGTGGCTTAGCTTGATTTTAACTTTAGATTGATCTAACTGGAAAGCCCACTAAATGCTAACAGATATTATCTAACAGTGAAACTAAGCAGTCAAGTTGATGTAATAACCGGAAACTGCGCTGGACAATGTCCATATCACAGTTGGATTGAGTCTTTATGGCTTCAGGAAGTTGACTTCTTTCATGTCTGTTTTGGTTTGTGTGAATATATTAGTGTGTGTGTGTGTGTATGTAGGTCGTCCTCTCGAACACGTCCTCTGCTGGTGGAACTGGTGTTTTGTGTGTGTGTGTGTCACAAAGCCAGATCGTCCTGTCGAACACGTCCACTGCTGGTGGCACTGGTCGTGTGTGTGTGTGTGTCACACGGCCAGGTCGTCCTGTCATACACGTCCACTGCTGGTGGCGCTGGTCTTGTGTGTGTGTGTGTCACACGGCCAGGTCGTCCTGTCGTACACGTCCACTGCTGGTGGCGCTGGTCTTGCTGAGACGCCTCTTGTCCTTCAGCAGAGCTGCATGGAGCAGGGCGGGACTGGAGCTGTTGGAAGGGCAGCCATTGGTGAGGCCACTGGGCAGGCCGTTGCTGATTGGCTGCTGGTAGGTCATCCTCAGGAAGTCAGGGGTGTGTGCCGGCTCCATGTGTCTCTCAGTGGCCATGTTGGCAGAGTTCTGCTGCAGGGCCAGACTCGTGCTGAAGGGCTGACAGGAAGGAGGCAGGGCCGCCAGTGTGTGTGTGTGTGAGAGTGTGTGTGTCGGCGCTGTGGGATGAATGTGGTGAGGATGAGGATGATGTCCAGACACCAGAGAGGTGCGTGACGCCGCCAGGCACTGGTGGAAGTCCGGTGGGGGTGTGCACCCGGGAGAAGGGCGGGAAGGAGGCGTGTCCACGCTCTCCATCATCATCATCCCCATGGAGCCGGTCGTCATGGCGCTGGGGTTGCCGACGGTGATAGCGGTGCTCTTGTGGTTAATGTTAGCATTGTTAGCATGGTGGAAGTCTGGCCTGCTGGCCTGCTTGGCAGCGTACCTCCTCAGGCAGACCTTGACCTGCTTCCAGCCCAGGTGGTGGAGCTCCAGCACGCTGAGGAAGAGCGAGACGCCGGCCACGGCCAGCATGAACACGATGAAGATGTTCTTCTCCGTGGGCCGCGACATGTAGCAGTCCACCGTGTTCTTGCAGGGAGCCGTTGTGCACTTGTACTCTGCCTTGAGGAAGATGCCGTACATCAGGTACTGCACCACGATAAAGCCTACCTCCATCACCGTGCGGATCAGAATGCTCAGCACGTACGTCTGGAGCAGGGCACCCCGCAAACGGATCTTTCCTGAACCATCTCCCACACCTCCTCCACCCTCATACTCCTTCTTCTCCAAGTACTCCTTCTCTCCTCCTTTCCCTCCTCCTCGTCCTGTGTGGCTGTCTGCGTCTCCCTGGTCCTCTCCTCTCTCTCTCTCCTCCTGCTCCTTGCGCCTCCTCTTCTCCTCCATGCGGACGGAGTGCATGGCGTGGCCCATGTAGATGAGCGAGGGTGTGGACACAAAGACGATCTGCAGCACCCAGTAGCGGATGTGTGCGATGGGGAAGGCGGCGTCGTAGCAGACGTTCTCGCAGCCGGGCTGCAGCGTGTCGCACATGAAGTCTGACTGCTCGTCTCCCCAGCTGGACTCGGCTGCCGTGCCCAGAACCAGGATGCGGAAGATGAAGAGGACCGTCAGCCACACCTTGCCCACCGAGGTGGAGTGCTCCTGCACCTCCTCTAGGATATTCCCCAGCAGACTCCAGTCACCCATCTCCACTCAGGAATCAGAGAACACACAGGGATCTGGAATATAGAATAGGAATAGCAGAATTGAGAACAGGGATCTGGAATATAAAATGAATGGCAGAATTGAGAACAGGGATCTGGAATATAAAATGAGTGGCAGAATTGATAACAGGGATCTGGAATATAGAATGGGAATAACAGAATTGAAAACAGGGATCTGGAATATAGAATGGGAATAGCAGAATTGAGAACAGGGGTCTGGAATATAGAATAGAATATATAGAATAGCAGAATTGGGAACAGGGATCCCCATTCTAACCACTCTTCTACAGGCCATTGCTCCTACAATTGTGATGACAATCACTCATGTTATCAATGCTTCTCTAACTTCAGGGACATTTCCAACCACCTTCTAACAAGCTGAGGTAAGACCACTGCTCAAAAAACCATCACTCCCTCCTACGCAAGTAGTGAACTATCAGCCTGTCTCTCCTCTCTCTTTTAAAAACCATTGAAAGAACGGTCTTCAATCCTACCTCACTGGACAATCATTCAATGTATCGTGGCTAGGTAAAACCTCAGCAAAATACCACCTTACCACAGGTGTACCCCAAGGCTCTGTGCTGGGGCCTTTTCTCTTTGCTTTGTACACAACAACAGTGGGTCCAGTCATCCACTCGCATGGCTTCTCCTACCACTGCTATACAGATGACACCCAGCTTTGTCTGTCTTTTCCTCCTGGTGATTCTATAGTGTCAACATGGATCTCTGATTGTCTCTCAGACATATCTGCATTGATGAAATACCACATCTCTAAAACTGAACTGCTGGTCCTCCCAGCCAAGCAAACCCTACATCACAACATCAGCATTAAGATAGACTCCCTTTCTGTTGCTCCCACCAAGACTGCAAGAAACCTGGGCGCAATAATTGATGACCAGCTGACCTTTGCTGATCATGTTGCTGCTGTTGCTAGATCATGCCGTTTCTATTCAACATTAGGTAAAATTAGGCCGTACCTTACCCAACATGCAACCCAGCTCCTGGTTATCTCTTGCCTCGACTATTGCAATGCCCTTCTAACAGGTGTACAAGCCTGTGCAGTAAAACCACTACTGATGATCCAGAAGGCTGCTGCACGCCTAGTCTTCAACCAGCCAAAGAGAGCACATGTCTCTCCACTGTTCATGGAGCTCTACTGGCTGCCCTTGGCTGCTCGCATCAAATTCAAGTCACTAATGTTGGCTTACAGTGTACTGGATGATGAGATGCTCCAGTCTACCTTAAAGCCATCATCAAACTATATCCTAACCTCCAATCACTCCGTTCAACCAAGATTCGCTGCTTAGAACAACCAACACCCCGCACAGTTCAATCTACGCTCTTCTCATCCATTGTTCCTAACTGGTGGAATAGTCTCCCCAAGACTATTAGACCAACAGCCACTCTCTCTACTTTCAAGAAATCCTTGAAGACCCAGCTCTTTCAAGAGTACCTCTTGTCCTAGTTCCTTCAACTACCTGGAATACACTGACCTAGCACTTCCCAACTCTTGCACTTGCTCTCTCTCTCTCTCTTTTGTAAGTCACCTTGGATAAAAGACAGGGCCGTCGCTACAAGGTAGGCAAACCAGGCAATTGCCTGGGGCCCCAAGCTGCAAGGGGCCCCCAAGACTAGCTGTTTAATCATTTTAGTAGTTTAGTTGGTGGTGTTTTCAATGAAATATGACTTAGGGCTGGAGTTTTTTCAACTTTATGTTCAACACAAATAATTAATACAAATGAAACACAAATGAAAAAGAGGCCTGAAGATTACAACTATGTAGTTCATGTAGGAGTTTATGCGGGTGAAGGTCCCCTGTGTCCTGTTTGCTTGGGGCCCCCAAAGTACCTGGAAACGGCCCTGATAAAAGCATCTGCTAAATGCATAATTGTAAATGTAAATGTAACTTTCTCTGTCATTTCTCTGTGCATATAGCCAATTAAGTAAGGGATAACGCCCGACGAGGTGACCAGTTATTCATTAATAATTGGCGAGGTGGATTCCGCCAAGCCAATTATTAATGAATAACTGGTCACCTCAGAGGTCATTATCCTGCTTATCTCCCGTTTCCATCTATCTCGTATATTTGAAGAAGCGTATAAAACGTAAAAGAAATATGCAACTCAAATTTAAAAGAAGCTAACCTGGCCACCAGAGGATCTTAGCGCTGTTGTGCAGCCTTTTTTTTGAGAGAGAGAATTGAATATTTGAATAGGCCTAAACTTGTGGAGCATAAACAGCTGCCCAGAGGCGTAACCAAGATGGCCGCTGAGAGAAGGGACTTGTCTAGAAGGACTTACTCAAGGTCATATGATCAGGCACCAATCAATCAAGACACATGTCTGAGGGTCAGAGACAGAGGCGGGGGGTGGGATGGGGGTGGGGGGTTGTCCATAGCCGTGTGATCAAGCACCAACCAATCGTACCACATGTCTGAAGCTCCGAGGCAGAGAGGGGGGTGGAGTGGGGTGATCAGGCACCATTCACGTGTCTGGGAGCCATGGGAGAATATCCAGTTTTATTCCCGAGGGACATGATTGCTTGGCACTCTCTCTCTCTCTCTCTCTCTCTCTTCCTCTGCATGTGTGTGTTTGTGTGTGTGAGAGAGAAAGAGAGTGTAT
>JAODXP020000016.1:4722859-4750344 GCA_027497455.2 Sardinella longiceps | reverse complement strand
CTTCGTTCAGTTACGTATTGCTAAGGTTAAGAGCCTCTCATTGTCCGTTCTCTACAGCACCTGAGTGCAAATCGTCCAAAACTAAAGCCAAAGACGATTCTGCTCTGGTTTGAGCAGAGCTGTCGTCATCGTACAAAGCCCGCCTTACGATTTCCTGTACACATACCGCGCTGTGATTGGTTATCCGCCGCCAGAGGAAGGATACAACGGGTTTCTATCAGTGGCCTCTAGACGTATCTGCTGTGCAAATTCAAATTTGCTACCGCTAGGGGTACGTCTAGAGTTCTAGGCTAGTAGGTTACTGGGCTGGATTAAATATCTAGCCCATCTATAGGCAATATTCTGAGACTTTTAGCTTGTTTACACCTACTGTATATATCTAGATGTTTGGGGATCAACTTGGGGCTTTTGTTTACATGTAACCAGAGATTTTTAGCCACTTCAAACCAATATAATAATACAGTATATGTGTATTTTTGAATGCCCTCCCAAGTGGAGATTTCGCTGGATTCTGTGGATACATGTAAGCGCAATTACAAAACAGACAGAAAAAAAATCTGTTTATAAAAATATCTGGATAAACTATGTGTAAACAAGCCCTCACTGGCTGTCCTACCAAGCGAACCCATATCTTTTTTTGAGATCAACTTTTGATTTCAAAAGGGTCACCAAATCTTTGGCTTGCATACGTGACTGTGGTTCATATTCTAGCAAAGATTTGACAATGATAGAATCAGCACGACGATGCAGTTTAGTCATGGCATGTGGAGGGTGTCTTTTAGACAGAAGCCTCTTTAGCTCCTGTTTTTTAGAGTATGACCAGGGAAAAGAATTAGTGAACATCTCCAGAAAAGTGATCCCCAAGGACCACATGTCTGACATGGTGCTGCAGTCCTCAAGGTCTACTAAACACTCTGGGGCCATGTAGTCTGTAGTTCCTCCCTGGGGTCCATGTTGATCTCTTTGGTAACCCCCTCCTGCCGTCATCATGGTCTCCAAATAGTTTGTCATACCCCAGTCTGTTAGATAGGCTCTCTTGTTGTCCTTTGCAACCTTAATACAATACAAAACAATAAGGTGAATGAATTAGCAATATAGTTTATACTAATAATACACGGCACATCTGTACTAATTATGTACCCAAGTCACTAAGATTTGGGTACGCTGGCGGTGGTAACAATCAGCCACTTAACTGTCTTTTAAGCTCCAACATACACTACAACCAAAACATTTTTAAAAAATACTGTAACCTGTAATGCATAGACTGACAATGCTACAATATCCAGTGTTAGCAACAACTAAAATTATTACTTTGACTAGGAAAACAGTCTGCTTTTTGGGCTACTGACCATTATATTTGCCGGCTTCAAATCTTGGTGGATGATCTTCTTCTCGTGTATGTAGTCAAGAGCCATGGCAATATCTAAGGCCACAAACAGCTTGTCCTCATGCTGTAACTGAAAGTGTCATTCTATGAGATGGTTGTTTTAATCCAAATTGTTAAAGCAATAAATTGAGTATTATTCACCAGCAATTCATCTTTATGTTTAAGGTCAATATAATTTTATGACAAGGGGAATAAAAATAGAATTAAAGAATTGCACTACTTAAAATCTTAAAATTAATACTGCAATGGGTTAGAATTTAGCTACATCACCGGGTGCAGTACAATACAGTAGAGTACGTGTTGATGAAATCTCATGACCTACCATGATGAGAGTGTCTGTATGAAGAACCTGATGCAGGTTGGCCCCATGGATATACTGATTAGCAATGAGAATATGGGTCTCAGTCTTTGCTACAGCAATCATCTGCACAATGTTGGGGTGAGACAACCGCCTGGGGAAGGAGATTATGACTTGTTTTACCGAAAGTGGTAGGAAGAAATTGAGGAATGTGCACAGTACTTACTGCAGATGATAATGTGTGCTAGTATATGTACAAAATAATTTTATTGTGTATGATGTGGAAGTACTGTATGTTAGTTGTGTGTCTGTATGTGTCTTTAAAATGTAAAAAAAAAGGCACGTCAGGGCAGATGGGTGCCAGGCATGGACTGGCCATAGGGCATACAGGGCAATGCCCGGTGGGCCGACAGTCATTTAGGGGCCAGGACTGTTTTTACTCATAATATTCATGAAGCATATTGGGCTAGTTTAATTAAATCTCTCATGTTCATGCAATATGTCCAACTTACAGTGTTATTTCAGCTAGCCACAACGTTATTATTATTGAATAAAATCATGGTGGGCCGCCATGCCCAAAAATGCCCGGGCCATTTTTTGGTCCCAGTCCGGCCCTGATGGGTGCACATGTACACCCAAAGAAAGGCCATACTGTATTATACTTACAATGGTATTAGAAACTCATTTGTAATGACTGAGTTGTCTCCAGTGGGTATAATCTTTACAGCAGCAGGGGTTCTCTGGTATGCCCCTCTGTAAACAGCGCCAAAGCCTCCTCTGCCAATGCATGATGCTATAATTTACAGTAATGGTTACCTTCATCCACAAAATGAATTTTCACGCTGACAGTCTAAATGATGAGGGGATACATAGGATCATAAAACACTTGCAGCCAAAAGCGTTAATTGAATTTCTACTTCATGTCTATTAAATAAACAAAGAGGAGAATATCTAGCATTTTGGCTACCAAGGTTCTAGATCCAACTGTTTAAATCTAAATTAAGCAATTTACAGAAAACGACAGATTTACACTCACTACAATTGATTAGCATGACGTGTTTCTCACATGTCTTTGCCTGAAGGGTGGCTTCTGTATGTCCTCCCACTGCCCCTTTGAGTCTTGATTACTTCCATTTACTCCAGTCTGTGGTACCTTAGCAGATCGATTCCTCGTTGCCTGTCTCATCTGAGCCAAATCCAGAGCTCTGAGTAGAGTAAGCCATGGGGCGCTTCAAGGGCTTCTTAAACTCATGGTTAGGTGGTGATTCAGCAGAACCATACGCAGAGTCATCAGGAAGGTCTTCACTAACTGTACAAGACATTGGAAATATTAGTCAGGCACAGATTATATTACCCAGATGTATATGGATACAGTGTGATGTATGTGTTTTGTCCCGCTAGGTCATAATATGTATAACAAACAAATAACCAGTGGAAAATACTTTCATAGACAGTATAATGTACAGTATGTGAATAAATATATATTTACAGTTAGGCCTGTCATCCATACTCCATCCTCCACTGTTTCCGGCCACCATTTCCTCTATCTTCTCTAGTAGCTCTCTCACCTGGCCAGAATTACTCCTCTTATTCTCTACAACATGATATCTGTTCCCACATTTCTCTACAACCCACTGCAGAGCCTCTCCTCTACTCTCAATGTGCTGCTCAATGCTTGTGTCACTCAGAAAGTCCCCTTTCGTGAACAGCGCTATTATGTGACTCCAGACTTTCTCACCTAGAAGCTTCAGGTGTCCTTGCAATGCTCTTTTGTCTTTCTCTGTGAATGACTTACTCACGTCAATGAGCAGGAGAAGAGCATGGGGTCCTGGAGGACACAGAGACACACTAGCGATAATCTCTTGTTTATCACGCTCAGCAGTCTGCTCTACAATGCTGTTATAAAACCATCCTGGTGCCTCCACTACAGTAATGTGTCTCCCTGCTGTTTCTCCTTCACTCTTCACACAAACAGCTGTTCTCCCTACAGTATCAAACACCTCTCTGCCCAGGATGGTGTTTCCTGATAGAACTCTTCCCTCCTCCTCTGCTTCCCAGCAGCACAACCCTCATTTGTGAGATGTGTGGAACTTCACCTGAAACAGAAATCATGTCATTCACTGTTCCAATGTCAAGGATAGTTCTAAATTCAATAGAGGACTGAGTCCTTTATTTGTAGATTTTTCATGGCTGCACTGATGGAAGCTTGTCCCCATAGTGTATGACTTCCAAAGTGAATATTCTACCAAGGAAGCATTCTTTGACTCTGAGGAACCCTCTGAACATCATAATTATAGAACACTGTCGGAGCTCCCTTCGGTCAACTGAGAAAGTACAAAATGTAATACTTGCAACAATGTGTGTGTGTATGTATATGTGTTTGTGTTTTAAATACATGATGGAAATCATGGAGAGACTGAGATACAGTAAAAGGGTAATGAGTTCATTACATAACAGTCCATTCAAACATGTCCATTTAAACATATCATGTGCATGTTAAGAGTATCAATTCAAATTTCTCTCACCTGCAGATGATCTGAGAATATCGCTCTGCCTCTTAACCTTCATCTTCCTCTCTTCTGCTTTTCTCTTTTCTTCTTTCTTCTTCTCCATCAGCTCTTCCATCACCTCTAATTCATAATCAAAATAATGACCTCTATTTTCTGCCACCATCTCCTCTATCTTCTCCAGCAGTTCTGTCACCTGGCCACCATCAGTCTTCCTGTTGTCAACAACATGGTATCTGTTCCCACATATATCTACAACCCACTGCAGAGCCTCTCCCTCACTCTCAATGTGCTGTTCAATGCTTGTGTCTCTCAGACAGTCACCTCTGGTGAACAGCACTATAGTGTGACTCCAGACTTTCTCACCTAGAAGCTCCAGGTGTCCCTGCAATGCTCTTTTGTCTTTCTCTGTGAATGACGTACTCACGTCAATGAGCAGGAGAAGAGCATGGGGTCCTGGAGGACACAGAGACACACTGAGGATAATCTCTCTTTTATCATGTTCAGGAGTTTGCTCTATAGTGCTGTTATATAACCATCCTGGTGTGTCCACTACAGTGATGTGTCTCCCTGCTGTTTCTCCTTCTCTATTCACACACTCAGCTGTTCTCCCTACAGTATCAAACTCCTCTCTACCCAGGATGTTGTTTCCTGATGAACTCTGCCCTCCTACTCTACTTCCCAGCAGCACAATCCTCATGTGTGAAATGTGTGGAACTCCACCTGAAACAGAAATCATAGCATTCTGTCACACTCTAAACATCATATAGAAGACTGAAGAAACTCCATTCAGACAACTGAAGAAAGTTCAAAATGTAATACTTGTGTTGGTATCATATGTGCAAGGGCGTGGCCAAGTAGCTAAAAAGTTCTGACTGGTACTTTGATTGAGCGTCAAAGTAATTTAACATTAACTGGTGGATGATGATGATGATGGATGGATGGATGGATGGATGGATGGATCGGAGACACTTGTCTGCCAGGTAGGTTATGTTTTTGTCATTCATTTTAAAAGGCTGGTTTAGTGTAATGTAAACATAGATTATGTGGATAATTTTGCCTGCTGTGGTGAACAGTTTTCTGAAGCAGAAGAGTCCTACTTTTACAACATAGTGTTAACTACAGCAGTTTATTAACTTACTATGGATTCTGTGGCTATGTCATTATTATCGTAATAAATTTTGTTATCAAGATTGATTCATGGATAAAGACACGGTACCAAAACCCATAAGGTATGGAGTGATGGAGTTTTTTAACCACCATTGCTCCACTAGCATAGAAACGTGAATAGTATCGTGCTTAAGTAGAGCTGGGCAGATAGCCCCAAAAATACATCACAATAAATCAGATTTTCGATTTTTTCCCCCAAATTAAAAATCAAACTACGAAAGGACTCACAGCCTGGAGGGGTTGCTGTGTGTGTGTCCAACTTGTAGACAAGGCACAGCATTGTGCTTAAGGGAACAATAACCCTTAAAGGTATAGTTTATTGTTGTTTTAGGGACATGTTTTCACAGGCATGAAGCTAGCCTGTCTGAAGCAGGTCAGGGCGAAACGAAATTAGCCAAATACTCGAGACAGGAGCTGTTGTCTAGTAAGTAATGAACATTACGTTGCAGTGGAATACAGGTGACCAATGACTTGCCATCTTACAATTTTTTTTTTAAAGATTGTTTGTGCATGCTACTATTTTAGCTCATGCCTTCACTCATAATAAGTAACCAACCAATCAAATGTGGTAATAAAGGGATCCGGTATAATAAATGGGCCTAGAAGCAAGCTATTACTGTTTTTCGCCTTTAATTCTAATAGAATACAATACATCTTCAACTTGGTCAGGTTGATGCACTGTCTATATTATCAGAATGGATATGCATCTCAAGGGGTGACAATTTCTTAGTTCAAGTTTAATAGAAATGTAGAGAACAAATACGACCGTCAGCTGAGCAGCACTGCGCCAAAATCTCCACTGTTGTAGACTAGTTAAATCCACCATATACCTTTGTTAATGCATATATTTTTCTAAAGATTAAGAAAAGAAGAAAAGAAGAAAAGTTAGAATGACAAAGGTAGGCTACTTGTCAGAAAGGTAGGCTATTTCTATGTGTGATGTGAAGAGGTAAAGTTGCGAGACAAAGCAGCTGTGACTAATAGCTAAGTCCTTTTAAGGCAAGTCCATTCACTCGGCAGCCATCTTGGGTACGCCTTCGGGGAGTTATTTTGAGTTAGTAAGTGCAACACCCCATCTAAATGAATGGGGAGATATTCATATCTCCAGATGAGCAGGTTGCATGCAATTAATAGGCACATTGTTTGAGTCCTTGTTTAAATCGTAATTGAACGGTGTTAAAGGAGAAAGCCGACGTGAATCAACACGTAGTCCTACTGTTTTGTAGTGCCAAGCGCTATTGTTAGCCATCTCGATCACTGGATTTCATGCAAGGCAGACTGAGATAGCAAAATGGCAGCTAACGTTAACAGAATGGGGCAACGAAACGAAAGCAAATCGATTAGGTTTCGTTTTTGACATGCCTCATTCAGTTGAGTGATTAGCTGCCATTTCGCAAACTCGGTTTACGATACACAAAATTTTATCATGAGGTGGCTTTCAGTAGCACTTAGCAGTATAAAACAGAAGGGCTGGGTGTTGATTCACGTCGGATTATACGTTTAATATCGTCACAGACGTTGCCCAAATAGTGCTTAGAAAGATGTCTGCCACATGGCAATGACGGAAGGAATAAACCAAAGGTAAGTGTCCATCATGCTGCTTCGAACAACACGATTGGCTCTTTTCACTGCGAGGCAGGACTTCCAGTTTCTGAGGTCAGCCATCTTCTCGTAACAAACTTTTCCCATGCATCTGAATGAGGCAATACAGTGAGTGCTGTGTCTCCTTCTATAATAAAGTCTTTGCTAATAGGCTTTTAATTTTCCCTGCAGGTACTTCAGCAAAGGTGTATTTAGCCAGTTTATAGCTCTGATTTGATGTGGGATGTGATTCAGATTCTGGAGCACAAAATTGTTGCAAGGTTAAGCATTTGCTGATTTTAATAGCCTAATTTGGCATTGGTCAATTTACCTGTAAATGCTGAGATACTCGCAGTGCAAAAGAACAATAGCTGGGTCAAAAAACCAATGTGCAATGTGTGAGACAGGCCTATGTGAATATTATTAAGAGAGAAACACAGCCTGAATAGAAGCCAGGGCGGCAGTAGAGGGTCAATCACAATCCTACTAAATATAATCTCATACATTGGTCATCACAGGTAAAGCACATCCCTGGACTGAATCCTATTTCACAGGGCAGTCATTCAAAGTGTCCTGGTAAGGGCACACAATCTGCACCACACCTCCTAGTCACAGGGGTGACCCAAGCATTAGTGCTGTTTGCCATATACCACCTCATTGGACTCAGATCATCAACTCACATGACTTCTCTTAGCACTACTATGCTGATGAAAATGCAGTCTCAGCAAGAATTTCAGAATGTCTCTCTGATATATCTGCATGAATGAAAAATGACTGGATGCCAAGCCAATCATACTACATCATAACATCTGCATCAAAATCCAAAAATAGGGTTGCAAAATTTTGGGAATTTTCAATGTAGGAAATTTTCCATGGGAATTAACAGCAATTTATGGGAATTAAGAGAAATAAACTGGTAATTTTTAAAACTGAATAATTCAGGGCTTAGATATAGATGGTAAAATAGTATAATCCTGGCTAAAACAATCAGATTGTATGCAAATAAAGTATAATAACCAAGTACTCAATCACAGGCACAGCACAATCCTTACTCCACAGGTACTGAAACACCCTCTTCATGCATTGTGTATAGACCTCCAAATTGACTTCATCAAACCATCCTCAAAAACCCTGCCCCTGTGTTCATGGCAAATTCTTTCACAATCATAAGATTTACTTTTGATAGGTTGTTAAAGACAGCTTATGTCCCTGTCAATCAGCCCTGTCCTTTGAGGTTGCAGAGTGCTGTCAAGTAGATGTAAGGATGACGTACTGTATTTGGCAATTTGGTATTTGTAATTTCATATTTGTAATTCCATATTTGCTCATTCCCAAATAAGATCCATAGTTTCACTTCAGGAAATGTATTGTCAGAAAACAGGCTAGATTGACTTGCATTGCATTGCATGCCATCTAAAACTGCAGAAATTAATTCCAGGGAGTCTAGGATCAGTTTCATTTAAACACTATGCTGTAGTGATGCGCCGGTCGGTCTTTCTTTGCACCCGCCCCAACCCGACCCCTTAGGAGATCTGAACAGCCCCGTCCAACCCGCGAAAATATGCTGTGATAATAACCCAAATCCGACCCAACCCGAGGAAAAATGAAGTGAGCCTATGTAGCCGGTGGCTCGAACCCGCCACCCCGCAAGCTACAAACTCCTGGCGTGGGAGTGGGAGCCCGAGCTTCTAACTCAGCTGTTAGAAGTGCCCATGGAATTGGGTGATGAGGATTTACACGTACTGCCGCCAGGCTGACCGAGCTAGCTGGGCTCCGTTACACTCACCCTCCAAATCCTCACTCCCTACACGTACTGCCGCCAGGCTAGCCGAGCTGGCTGGCCTCCGTTACACTCACCCTCCAAATCCTCACCACTCCCATCCGGGTCACGGCACCAATGTGGCCGGTCCGCACCGCACAAGGGTCTTGAACCCGCCACCCCGCAAGCTACAAACTCCCGGCGTGGGAGTAGGACGCTCTAACCAACTGAGCTAAAAGCCCGAGCTTCTAACTCAGCTGTTAGAAGCGCCCATGGAATTGGGTGGTGAGGATTTACACGTACTGCCGCCAGGCTAGCCAAGCTAGCTGGCCTCCGTTCATACACTACATAGATTTTGTACTATATTCACTGGAAAGATTGTGATACTGGAAAGATTAATTAGGCCTATCAAACATCTACATATTTTTTTAATGTAGTTCTTTATTGGAGGATTGTGCAAAATCGGACGGAAGACACCTCTCTTCCTCAGACACAAACATGTTTCCAAAACCAGTGTGTTTCTGCATATAAACTCGCTTGTTTGTGTTTGTGCGTAATCGGACGGAAGACACCTCTCTTGCACACAGACACAATCCTCCAATCTTCCATCCGATTTCGCACAATCCTTTGTGCATTTGGTTTCAATATAAAAATGAAAACCGTTGTGTCCCTAATGGTTTGTTTTTTTCCTGTGGAATTTTCTGCCC
Source organism: Sardinella longiceps (assembly GCA_027497455.2). Classification (NCBI taxonomy): domain Eukaryota; kingdom Metazoa; phylum Chordata; class Actinopteri; order Clupeiformes; family Clupeidae; genus Sardinella; species Sardinella longiceps. The sequence continues at coordinate 4,740,935 of JAODXP020000016.1, read as the reverse complement.
AGATCATTGGAAAACACAAGATAGCTCAAGGTAGAGGTTGACCGATATATTGGGTCGATATTTGCCATTTTTAATCCTATCGGCATCGGCAGATATTGAAGTTTAATTCTGCAGATTATATTAAAACAACTTCAGCTGTAGCTCGCCTGCTGCATGTGTGACTGCTGATCCCACACGCACACAGGGGCAGAGAGAGAGAGCCATTACACGGAGTCAGAGCCAGAGCAGCCAAAATGTTCAAAAGTAGCCTATGGTTTAACTTTGCTTGAGTTTATGCTTTCTATGCAACTATTTATGCAGCTATTTAAATAAATACAGCAGACCGTTTGCAGATACTCTCAAAATTTGTTGTTAAAAAGTGTACAACTTCCCTCCGTATGTTCCTGGTCTAATCCGTCTAAAATTAGGCTACTAGCCTATTTCAAGAGCTATCACGCTATTTGGTGAATATAGCTTGTAAATCAGTGGTGAAACATCTCAGAAAATGAATCCAGCTGGGGTAGTTTTGTTTGTTTGGTAGTCTCAATAATCCTGCTTCAAATTCCGATGGATCATCATTTAGGCTACAATGCGGCAGATCAGAGAGTAGCCTAACTTCGGGTCTACAATTGCAAACTCTTTCAAGGCTAATTTAGCGCTTATTGTAGTGCTATTACATGTCAAACCTTTCAACTTCACATAATAGTCAAAGTTTGTCTTGCATGTAGTGAAGATGTCATACATATTATTGGCAACAATCACAGACAGTGATGAGCTAGCGCAGCACAGGTTGCTTTCTCTTTACTGCTTGCTTACTAACCTGACTCCGCCAGATGGACTTGCTCCAGCAATTCCATCTGGGAGCGATCCGTTGAATAAGTTTTGGTTTGTTAGTTTCGTTTTCGTTAGTTTAGTTTTGGCTTATTGGATAAGGCATATGTCCATCACGACCCATGTTGGTGATAGACGGGCCAAATCAACCAATCAGACCAACAAAGCATACAACATTTAGACCTGCCTCTCGTTGCGCCGCACCTCTTTTAAGCCCATTGACATGGAAGAAATAAGTACCATCATTGATGATTTGAAAATTTCTTCTGCTGGCCACGATAACATTCCAGCGTTTCTAGTCAAGGAGGTTAAATCATCCATATTGCAACCTCTTTTCCATGTTTTTACTTTGTCTTTGAAATCAGGGGTTGTCCCTAATGCTTTAAAGATTGCTAAAGTCATTCCTTTGTTTAAAGGTGTATTGTGTAAGAATTGAAGTTTGAAATATGAAAAAATAAACAAAATGCAACAGGAGAATGTGAAGAAACAAATGCAGTCATCACACAAAAAATATGACCATGTACTCAGCTGCTGAGATATCAACCCAAATTAGCATGCTAAAAATTAGCCACGGCCCTGATGCCTATTTATTTGTATTGTAATACCAATTTTGCCACTAGTAATCGCTAGCGACTAACAGGCTTGTCACAGCTCGCAAACCTCCGATTGTTGACGAAGAAATCGCCTGTGGTTTAGTAGCACTTGGCTTGTAGTTGAAATTAATCTGTCAGAGTCCATTTATGCCCTGTTAATGTACATGTTTATGGCTATTACGCATTTTCTGGAGTAGCTGTCAATTCTAGGGAAGATACAAAGTCCCACGTTTCCATCAGAATGGGAAGTAGAAGGAGCGTACAAGGATTGAGCTGTAACGTTACTGGATTACCTGAAACTAACGTCAACCCCACCACCACCACAAGTTATGGGAGCCAGGAACACACTCATTGAAAAGTGAAGATAAGAACCGATTAAACTGGAATTAAACCATCGACATAGTTTGAAAACCATTCATGGCAGCTGGAACAAGTAGGCTAAAGGAAGATTGATGGTGGAACTGCAATGTTTCGTCTGGACAGGTAAAAAGACTAACATTAGGCTACCACCATGTCAAAAGTTATGTTAGATAGATAGCAGAGCCCGTAACGTTACAACTATACGTCCTATGGTTAAATGTAGCGGTATGCCAAGCTGATGTTTGCTAACACAGGGGCTTGTGTTAACGAAATTGATCTGTAAACGTAAAGTAGACCCTGTCAAAAGCAATCAAGCTGTTAACGTTAGTAGCCCGACTCTTGTCAGTGGGTGCAGTGGCGGCCAACTAGCTAACGTTAACGTTAGTTGGCTCAAATATCAATATGATCTAAATATCGACCAACTCTGGTAACATTGATTTGCACACCTAAATAATAGTGGACATTCAATTGATTTAATCGAGGTGTAGGTAAGGAATATCTCGATCACAAATTCGTTACTAAAGGAAAACACATGTGCATCGCTCATCGTTCTTGGAATGGTATGAAGCGGGCAGGGTGCTTACTGCTGACCTGCATGTCCCGAGTCAAACGATAACTCTTATCACGCACTAACGTTAGGCTCTTCCAAAGGAGAAGCCTTCGTTTCGGTGTTGCCGATGCATTGTCCCCTGTCAATATGTTGAACTTAGTTAACGTTAGTCTGGGTTACAGGCGCGCTTTTCGCTAAAGGCGATTATTTTCATGGGCTCTTGCAGAAATCAAGCTTCTTGATATAGTTGCATGTTACCCATCTTTGTAAATTATGGTGGAAGCTTTTAATTTTTGGATAGGGTAGAAAAAATACTTTGCGAAGAGCCTCAAACTCTACAGGCTATGGCTCTGGTTTATGCTGAACACCAGTACGGTATGGTATGGAGTATGGTATATGATTTTTTGACAGGAATTCCACATCGCACCTTTAAATCAGATGATCGATGCTGCTTTAACAATTACAGACCCATATCGATTTTGCCATGTTTTTCAAAAATCTTAGAAAAACTTGTTTATAAAAGAGTTCTTTCTCACTTAGATTGTAACGCAATTCTTTACAATCATCAATATGGATTTCGAAAAAATCACTCTACGTATATGGCATTACTTTATATGATCGACAAGGTAACCTCTGCATTAGACCAAAATGAATTTACTTGTAGTTTATTTATCGATTTGTCAAAGGCATTCGATACTGTAGACCATCATATTTTATAAAAAAAATGTATAAATATGGCTTTCATAATGTCACTTACAAATGGCTAAGTAATTACATCTCAGGCAGAAGTCAGTATGTTAGTATTAAAGGTTGTGACTCAAATAAAGCTAGAATACAATGTGGAGTTCCACAAGGTTCTATTCTTGGACCATTATTATTTCTTATTTATATTAATGATTTATCTAATGTTTCAAAAACACTTTCTCCAATTATGTTTGCAGATGATACTACCCTAATAATTACACATTCGAACTGCAACACTCTTATAAAAGAAGCAAACATTGGCCTAGCTGCCTATGCCACATGGTTTAAATTAAATAAATTATCTTTGAATGTCAAGAAGTCAAACTTTATGATGTTCAGAGGTAGAAAGCTATATCCAAAGGATTCCTTTAAAATTATTATTGACTCAACTGAGATGCCTCAAGTGTCATCCACAAGATTTTTAGGAGTCATTGTTGATGAACACTTGAGTTGGAAAGAACAAGTCAATTGGGTTAGTAAAAAAGTCAACAAATCAATTGGGATAATAAGGAAGATCAGTCATCTAGTCTCCTTAGATGCCCTACTTACTCTTTACTATAGTTTAATTTATCCGTATCTTTCACACTGTAATATAGTTTGGGCTAGTACTTTTCCTACAACACTCCACAAAATTCTGGTTCTCCAGAAACGTTTTGTTAGAGTCGCAACCAGGTCTGAATCATACACAACATCTCTTCCTTTATTCAAAAAACTACAGGTTCTTAATATATATAACATTAATATTCTTCAAACTTGCATTTTTATTTATCAAATTCATTCAAGCAAAGGAAATATTCCTGATCATTTTAAGTCATATTTTATGGCAAATTCACAAGTTCATGTTTACTCTACTAGGCAGTCCACAAATTTACATCAAATTAAATGTGTAACTAGTAGAGGACAATTTTCCCTAAGATATAGGGGTGTCAAGTTATGGAACAACTTGTCCCATGCCATAAAAAACGCCTCAAAGCCAACGCTGATTGGTTCGTTTGTTTAGCAACAAATGACGTGTATGACTTCAAATTTATGAATGCTGATAGTAATAGATAAATGATTGCAACTAAAATGGAATTAAATAGTGTTAAATACATATTCTTTTTTGTGTTTCAGCTAGTGGTGGGCATAGATTATTTTTTTTAATCTAGATTAATCTCACTGTAAATTTGAAATTAATCTAGACTAAAATGGCTCATTTGAATTCTGCCATAGGCATTTATAATTTGTGTGTGCTGCTTAGAAAAAAAAAAAGTAGTAGTACTGTTTTGATTCATTATGACTGTTTTTAAACCTACTACTGCCTGAGATGATGAGATGAATGCGACACAGTAGGCCTACTTTGTGGGTGCATTCTGCTTTCTTTATGAGTGCATTCTACTTATTTTGTGTTTCCTTTAATCTTTGATGTAACACAACATGCAGTGTGCCAACAGTAATTCACAACTTAAAAATAAGAAAGAATTCCACACAATGAGCAAGCATGACATGGCACCTTACATCCTTCATAACACAAAAATAAATATTGACTTAATACAGTTTAAATTTTAAAGTAGCCTTAGGCTAGACTGAGCACAAAATTAAGCTCTATACTTTTATGAGATGCATTTCATTCATATCTGTCCATAACGGCTTATTTTGATTTCTGAAAGTTGGCAACCCTAACCATGAATAGACCCACCAGTAGACAAAGCTTAGCATACTATATCCTATACTATAGTCATATGGCATGAGTTAATTTTGAGGACATACAATAAAAGGATAAGGTTTTAGCAAAAGCTACTTAATGTGAGGTAGCAATGGGGCTGGTGTTCCCTCCTCCAGTGGCAGCTTGCACGTTCACTGCTTGCACTGACGACTCATCACTTTTAGCTTACATGCAGTGAGTTGTTGTTGGTAATGCAAAACCCGGAGTGGATTCCCAGCGGTATGCATTCTGTATGCATTCGCACTTATTTATCGCCCGATAAGATCGCCCATGCATTTGCATCTCCACTTTTTTCAATTAAAATTTTAAAAATCCTATTTGTAACACTAAACGAAGTTCATCTTTGCATCAACAGTCACTTTCTACTGTTCATGTTATTAATTAATCCATGCCTTCCTGCCTCTAAGATCCCCGCACAATAAATGGTAGCAAAATAAATGTTCAGTCATAATGTGAAACGTACTTTCACTTTCACTGCGCAGGTGGAAAATAGCCTAACGTGAATCTGGCATCGGTTTGCGTTTAGCCTACGCAACGCAATGCATTGCTATGTCTGTAAAAAGTTATTTTAGGCTACACATTTATGGATTGATTGGCTCTGTATGCAAGGTATTTGCACAAATCAGTCAAATCGATAGTCAAATCGATCGTTTTGAGCTGGCAAATCCAAGCGGTAGTCTGTTATGGATAAACTTTCCCGAAAGAAATGAAGGGCGAGGTGCTGGTTGGTGAGTAGAACATTAAAGTGGTTGGTGAGTAGAACAAATTGTTGCTGTGCTGCCCTGGTTCCGACCATTTTAGGAATGAATTTTCGTATGCCTTGTCTGCGCAGTAAATGATTGTTTTAGTGAGCTCGCAAATTCGTAGCCTATGAGACGGTAGTGGTGATTTTAAATTACGCACGAGAAAATTGTTTTGCTTCCAAATAGTTTTGTCTGAAAACGACGTCAAAACAAACTGTCAGAATATAGGCAAAAAAATTTTCTCAGGGGAGGCTGTCTCTTCATCCAATTTCGCATCCTATTTCCAATGCACAGATTGCGCACCTGAATGGTCTTAGCAGAAATGAAAACAACATGTTTTATGATCACATATCAGACCGCTCTCTTTCTGTCTAAAATCGCGCTAAGCCATTTAACCCAGACAATCTTCAAAATTTCCCCGGTGGTGACACCCCCGGACCCCGGTAATTTCGGCATTTTGCATCCCCACTTTAAAACTGATTCTGGCGCTGTTGCAGAGCACAACAGGATCCTGAATCCATTTCAGAAACCTTGGCAAATACACTTTCCCCCACGGTATTATTATTATTATTATTATTAGGGCCCGAGAGGTGCACGAGCCCGGAATGGGCTTGTGCACCGACCGGTGCGAAGCCCTATTGCTTTTGCTCAGATTTTTATTATTACTTTTTTTTTTTTTTGTCCTGGAACCGGCCATTTTTGAGCACTTTCCTGTGCGTGAAAACTCATGAAATTCTGCACACACCTTCGAGTTGTAGAACATTAGATTTATACAGAGGGCGTGGACTTAGGTGTGGCCCAGGGACTCTGTAGTGCCCCCTAAAGTAAAAAAAAAACCATTGGGGTCTATGGGCCGGTCTCATGTAGAGGATGACACGGGAGTGAATTATCGCTCCCATCCCGTCCCGATCCCACAAAAATACTCCCGTCATATCCCGATGACGTGCCCCCCCCCCCCTCCCCCTCCCCAAAACAAAAAAAAAATCCTGTCCCACAAAATCCAGAGAGAAAGACTTCCGAATCCCGTCCCGCTCGCGATGTTTTTGTCTAAATTCATCCGACTCAGTTTCCCAACTTGCCCCCTGTAGCATGTTTGGTTAATCGCAAATCACAGAATTTACCTTGGAAATTTAGGTTAGCCTACCTGCATTACCTGCATGCCTAGGTGATTTCATTAAGTAATTCCTAAACCTATGTAGAGAACAGCGATATCAAGGCAAAAGCTGGAGACGTCTTTTGCTCAAAATCTCTCATGTAGGCTACTTGACTTTTCCTTTACGTTTGGTAACCAATCGATAGTCTAGGCTACCGCGATCAGACAGGATATCCATACGCTTTGATTTTGGGGATAATAGTGCATTGAACTTTTGGGACTTGGTTGTTTGTTTTTGTGTTGATTTAAAAGCGGATGTTTTCTCCAGCGGGCGGGCGGCCACCCGACGTTTGCTTATCCCTACAACTTCTCCAAGTTTAGGCTACTTTTTTCCATTAGGCTATATTTTTTTCGTTAAGATATTAACCTTGTTTGATTTATAATGTGGTGAAACGTTGGCATTAGTGCCGAACAGACCGGTGGCATAATTTAGTTTTATGCAAATGCAACAATTGTAAATTATTTATAGGCCCTATCTGTGCTATTTTCAGCAGCCCATGAGTAGCCCTTTGCCCCTTTATACATCCAGAGGTTTTCGACCGGGCTATCCGAGCCTGGCACAGGCTACGCCGAGTCTACTGGTGGAGAATGAAAGTCGCGGGCAAGCTTGTCACTCACATCCTAGGACTTTCTTTGATTAATTTAAAATAAAATATATTTTCTATTTGTTTAGGACTGCACAGGCTACTTAAGACAACCTGCAGAGTTTCGCACCACATCTCTGTTGGCTGCGTTATGCAGAAAGCAGATTTGGATAGCCTGCATGAGATTGGACAGTTGAATGAATAGGCCTATTATAGCCTATCCTATTTGTAATCCTTTGTTAACAAACACCATAGGCTCCTGTGGTGGTCTGCAAGTAAGCAAGTGGAAACATTTATGTCCAATAATGCCAAATGCTGGGGACGTCTTCTCAAAATCTCTTATGTAGGCCACTTGACTTTTTACGTTTGGTAACCAATCGATAGTAGGTTACCCTACCGCGATCAGGATATCCTTAAACTTTGATTTTGTGGATAGCCAAATAGTGAATTTAAATTTTGGGACTTGTCTTTTTGTTGATTTCAGCTACTCTGTTTAAAAGCGGCATGCTTTCTCCATCACAGCGGGCGGCCACCCGACGTTTGCCTATCCCTACAACTTCTCCAAGTTTAGGCTGCTTTTGTATCCATTATATTTTTTTCGTTAAGATATTAACCTTGTTTAATCTATAATGTGGTTAAAAGTGATTTGTGTCGAACAGACCGCTGGTTTGGCATTTATGTGTTACTCACTTAAACCAGTGCACTTGACTTTATAACAAGACACCTGTGAGTTGCGAGGAGCTTTTTAGAAAAAGGGCGATTTTTTTCAATATGGAAGTAGGCCAAGGCCTAAGGTCACCGAGAAAAAAAAAAAAAAACAGTTAGGCTATCCTTTAGGCTATGAGTTAATTCGGGGGCACTGTTGCTCTCACAGGCTTTTCCCCGGGCTCAAACACCGGAGTTTGGCCCCAGAGTTGCATTTCCATTAGCTAAAGCACCGGGGTTTTTCATCACAATGCTAAGAACCTTTAAACTTGCTTAGCGACAGTAGCACAAGCTAAACCATTTATGTTGCTAGGCAACACTAAACAAATGCTACCTGAACGTTTTTAAAATTCTTCAGTTTTATTATTGCATCACGTTCCGTTCTAAAAAGCCCCAGTTTGGCCCCGGTTTGGCCCTGGTCAACTCTGGGGCCGGCCTGAGGCCATTTGAGCCCCGGCCCCGGTCTGGCCCCGGTAGTGGAAATGGGAAAAGTCTGAGGCTTTACCCCAGACACCGGGGTTTTACCCTGTAGTGGAAACGCACCATAGCAGTGAAGAAAATTGGGACTGGCAACGCATAACTAACAATGCACTTTACTACAATGAGACGTTTTAATCTTTATTTCTTATCCATTTGAATAGGCCTCATGCTACATTTTGCTATAATTGGAAATACTGCCACTCCGACAATTAGACGTTGGGTTGTTATGGTTCTCTTTTTCTTTTAATTTAATCTCCGGCTTCCCGGTCCCGCCCCACTCCCGTTGATTATTTTCCTATCCCGTCCCCATCACGTTACCAACGGTGAAAATTGACTCCGCGGGAGTCCCGAAAAATTGTCACCCTCTAGTCTCATGATGAACTTTAACATACTCCTCGGACATCGTTTGTCAGATTCCTGTGAAATTTAGTAGACATGATGCCAAGATGTTGCTCATGTGAATTTGCGAAGGGATTTTTCATACCTTTTACGAATTAAAGATGGCAGATGAATGAATTTAGAGAAAAACTGAAAAACAGGAAATGTGTCATAACATCGCCGTGCATTGATAGAATTGTCTGAAACTCATACCATTTATAGATCTTATGATTACAACGATATCCATACACTTAATGGGCGGGGTTGTTACAGCGCCACCATCTGGCAAGGTGGAACCACTACAGAAATTGACATTAAGTGCCATGGTTGACATATATTTTGACCTACACGCACAAAATTTGGTAGGTGTTTCGGACCCCAAGACGAACAACTTTCGTATTATATTGCATTAGTCACTCCCAACAGGAAGTGAGGTAATAAGGAGTGTAAAAATTTGGACACACAGTGAACTTTAACATACTTGTCGGACACGGTATGTCAGATTCAAGTGAAATTTGGTGTACATGACCTCTAGATGCTGCAGATGCCAAATTGCGAGCGGATTTTTGATATCTTGTACTACAGTATGTTGAAATAACAATTTTATGAAATTGTATGATTTTAACAGCTCCTCACGAAACAGGAAGTGTGTCATAAAATCACACTGCATTAACCGTTTGGTCTGAAACTTCACAGGTTCATAGATGGTATGACTGTGATGATATCTAGACACCCCATGGGCGTGCCTGTTATAGCGCCACCACCTGGTCAAGCAAGAAATGTGCCAGAAATTGACAATGCTTAACCCAATTGATCTGAAACGTCACTGGTTCATAGATGGTGTGCCTCTGAGGATTTCTAGCCACTCCATGAGCGTGCCTGTTACAGCGCCACCATCAGGTCAAGCACAAAATTTGCCAGAAATTGACAATGCTTTAACTGATTGATCTGAAACTTCACTGACTTCACTGGTTCATAGATGGTGTGCCTGTGATGATATCCAGACACCCCGTGGGCGTGCCTGTTATAGCGCCACCACCTGGTCAAGCACAAAATTTGCCAGAAATTGACAATGCTTTAACTGATTGATCTGAAACTTCACTGACTTCACTGGTTCATAGATGGTGTGTCTGTGATGATATCCAGACACCCCGTGGGCGTGTCTGTTATAGTGCCACAACCTGGTCAAGCAGGAAATATGCCAGAAATTGACAATGCTTTTACTGATTGATCTGAAACTTTACAGGTTCATAGATGTGAGGTTATCTAGACACCCCTTAGAAATGCCTGTCATAGCGCCACCACCTGGTCAAACAAGAAATGTGCCAGAAATTGATAATCCCTTATCCGATTGATCTGAAACTTCACAGCTTCATAGATGGTATGACTGTGATGAGACACCCCGTGGGCGAGCCTGTTATAGCGCCACCACCTGGTCAAGCAGGAAATGTGCTAAAAATTGACAATGCTTTTACCGATTGATCTGAAAATATTGTAACATGCTTGTAATGGTATATTTGTAAGTCCTACTTGACTATGTGACCACAGAGCACTGTTAGTTGGACACTCTACTGGCCCCTACTGGTCAAACATTATATCTTGGAAACGGTTTGACGTAGCTTAACCAAATTAGGTATCGACTGTGGACTGTGTTCTGAACATGCATTACCATTAACTGAAACTCTCTAGCGCCCCCTGTGGTCAAACATTATAACTTGGAAACAGTTTGACCCATCATAGCCAAAGTTGGTATACAGACTGTGGACCATCTTCTGATCATGCAGTATGACTTATGTGAAACTCTCTAGAGCCCCTACTAAGGGAGAGAGTGTAAAAGGCAGACTGAGTGAGTGTAAAAGAGATAGCGTGTATGAGAGTGAGTGTGAGTGTGTGCGAGTGTAAAAATGAGGGTGAGACAAAGAGAGCACAGCTGCTGCCAGTGAATGTGCAGTCCTGTTTACAGTGCACCATTTTTGCGATATGCTTTCTTTGCGGTGCACCTGGTGCGAGGACCCGTCATCGCCGCTGAAGCTAAGCAGGTGTGGGCTTGGTTAGTACCTGGATGGGAGACCTCAGGAAGGACAGATTTTTTCTATTATTTATTCGCCTACGAACGTTTTGGGCAGAGCCCTTCTTCAGCGTATAATGGCGATGGGGGAAACCTTAGGGGAAAACTGGGTAGCTGCTGGAAGTGGTGTTGGTGGGTGGCTAATAGGTGGCTCTCTTCCCGCTGGCCTAAGATAAATCCCAATGCCCCAGTACAGTGACGGGGACGCTGTGCTGCAGGAGAGGCCGTCTTTCGGATGAGACGTTAAACCGAGGTCCTGACTCTCAGTGGTCATAAGATCCCACGACACTTGTCGTAAAGAGTAGGGGGTTCCTGGTGTCCTGGCTAAAGACTTGACTCATTCAATCAGGCCCCCTAATCATCTCCCACTGTAACTGGCTCATTCAATAATTTCCTCACTCCACCTCAAGCTAGTGTGTGGTGAGCGCTCTGGTGCATAATGACTGCCGTGCTACACATTGGTGTTCGCCAGTGAGGTCCCTCTTCCACTGTAAAGCGCTTTGGGCGTCTAGAAAAGCGCTATAGAAATTGAATGTGTTGTTGCTGTTGAATGTTTGTGTGTGTGTGTGTGTGTGTTTGTTTAAAGAATATATGACAGAGAGGCTGGGACAATAGGTTAATGAATTCAGTACATAACAGTCCATTTAAGCTTATCATTTTAAACAGATCATGTACATGTTACAGAAACAACTCAAATGTCTCTCACCTGCGGATATTCTGAGAGTCTTTCTTTGCTTCACCTTCATTTTTCTCTCCTCTGCTTTTCTCTTTTCTTCTTTCTTCATTTCGTTCAATTCTTTCATCACCTCTGCTTCACAATGAAAAAGATGTCCAGAGTTTCCTGCCACCATCTCTTCTATCTTTTTCATCAGTTCTTTCACCTGGTCACCATCACTCTTCTTGTTGTCTAGAACATGATACCTGTTCCCACATTTCTCTATAACCCACTGCAGAGCCTCCCCTTCACTCTCAATGTGCTCCTCAATGCTTGTGTCTCGCAGCCTGTGCCTGCTGGTGAACAGGACTATAACGTGACTCCAGACTCTCTCACCCAGAAGCTCTAGGTGTTCCTGCACACCTCTTCTGTGTGTCTCTGTGAATGGCTGACTCACATTAATGACCAGAGGAAGAGCATGGGGTCCTGGAGGACACAGAGACACACTGAGGATAATCTCTCTTTTATCACGTTCATTAGTTTCCTCTACAGTGTTATTATAAAACCATCCTGGTGCCTTCACTACAGTGATGTGTTTCCCTGCTGTTTCCCCTTCTCTCTTCACACACTCAGCTGTTCCCCCTACAGTATCAAACTCCTCTCTACCCAGGATGTTGTTTCCTGATGAACTCTTCCCTACTGTTCTGTATCCCAGCAGCACAATCCTAATGTGGGAGATGGGTGGAACTCCACCTGAAACAGAAAACATGGCAATATGATAAACACAGTAAACATCATGAAGACTGACAACCTTTCTATAAACAACTAAGAAAAGTTGTGCAGAATGCAGAAGAGTGCAGAATTAGCCATACATGGAAGAAGGGGAGGCAGAGGCTGGGAGAGAGAGCGTGTGTGTGTGTGTCTGGGCATAATGCGCGTGTGTCAGGGGGAGAGACTTGATAATAAGGAGTGACATTGTTGGTGCGTCTGCTCTCTTAATTCTTCTAAATATTATAGGCCTACTTGGACATTTTTCAGAACTGGCAAATTAATTCTAAATAACGTAGCTAGCGCTAGGGCATACCGGTAGTAAACAAACGTAAATCAGCTAGCACAGGCTTTTAAGCAATTTTGAGATGCTTGGTGAACTGAAGTTGCCTAAATGTGCGGACGCTCTGGGCACAGGTTGACCATGTTGGCCGTGTCCATACACTTTGTTCTCTTTACCTAACATTAAATCATTTCATTAAATCTTTAGCCCTATTCGCACGGGACTAGTTTAATGGGGGGACGTATAGTAATGTTGATTAACCAGACGACGTCAGGCATTAGAAACGACCAATTAGGACGGGACAAGAAATCCCAGTGATATTCATCTAACATGGGAGGAGTTGTTGGTTACGCACAAGCGAAATCTGAGTCTGAAATTGGACGAGAGAGGGCCGAGTCACATTAGAGAGAGGAGGCTCTGGCCCTACTTATTACCAAGGGTCGCATTCGCACAGGATTAGTATTACCTTCTCCAGACCGTTTCACAGGAGGTAAAATTCTCGGCGAAGTTTACCGACATTCTCCGCTATTTTTACTGACATGACGCGTTCGGACGGGATTAAATTTCCCGGTTATCATTATTTTACCCTACGGTCCCCCCATTAAACTAATCCCGTGCGAATAGGGTTTAAGATGACATGTTCCCACGCTAGCTGTCTTTACGCACAGGAAGCTCGGCTATCACCAGGCTACCTAAGAAATCACGCAGTTATTTTTCAATGGGCTTCAATAACACTCCGTGAGGAAAAGTGATTGGCGATTAGGCGAGTAGCCTACTCAAAACTTGTAGATTTGTTTCTGTGTTATAGGAGTCCAACCACTTACAGTACACTGTAAAAAATGATATAGTCAAAAAGTTTAAGTGAAATATCATTTTAATTTACAATAACTCAAACATAATTTATGCTTTTTCAACTTAATATCACAAGTTTTCTATGTTTGTTTATACAGTAAGTCAATTCAACAAAATGTACATTTTGAAAGGTGTAACACTAATGAAAGTTCTGACTTTTACAAATGTGTAAATACACCATAAATAAATAAATCCATTTTCTCCATAAATCCATTAATTTCTCCATGAATTCAAAAACTGTCTGTACTGGACTTTAATTCCAAGTCAGCTTCTAAAATGAAGCCTGTTCTTTGCAACTATGATGTAGGCCTACAGTTAGGTATGAAAGTTTATTGAAGTAAATGGCGGATGAATATTATTTGTGTAATATAAGCACAGGACTAACTGAACATGACATATGTGAATCTCCAGGATGACAGTCCCTAACCAGCACACAGTACAGTACATACGCAACTACAGTGTTAAAAGATATTTAGTAGTAAAATGAAACACCAGTAGGCCTATACCAGCTCTGTTCTCAATGCCTTTATTCAAAGCAACAAGCAAGTGTTTAAGCAATAGGCTTTTAATAATTTAGAGATAGGCCTACAACAAGCAAGTTACAACAGTGTTTACCAGACTAAATAAAGCTTGTTTCAATAAACATTACAAGCCAACATTTACAGTATAGTATTTAACGCTACAAACTTAACCACACTACAAACAAACATTTCCGACGTCTCAGCACCTCGTCAGTGCAGCGAGTGCTTCGCATTCACAGAAAAGGATTAAACGCTTACCGGCTGTCTGTTCAGGTCTTTGTTTTGTTTCTTAATACAAACTTTGCACAGCTCTTTGAACTGCTTGAGTAGAATGGCAAACTTTTTTGTATTTCGCGCTGCAGTCCTTGCACTCGAACCAGGAAGTTAGATTCCTTGTTAATATTGATTGCACACAGGTGAGCTGCACACTCACGCCACAAATTCTTCAGAAGCCAGATATGTTGTGGTAGTTCATGTCTATGGGAGCAAATTGGAGTCATCCGAGCTAGCAGCCACTAGCCTGGCCACACCCTCCCAGTGAGCCGCCACCCTAATCAGTGGCAGCTGGCACCCCAAGCAGTCAACCTCCGTAGATGCAAAATCCAAGTAAAGCTAGATAGCGCAAATTTTATTTTTTTGTATTTTTGTACACCATGGACATTGATATATGTATTGTATGATTTTGACATGATCTAAAAAGAAAAAACCTTCAGCACATGAACAGACTTGGTGCACACCTGATTAAAAGTTAATTTTCTACAGAATGGAGAGTCACATAGTCTTGACAATAATATAAAATGGGGCATGAGGCTTTGGAGATCACCATACTGTAACGCTTCTGAATCAGTATATGAATATAACTACTATATTAACCTGTGTAATAAGCAGTAACACTTCAAAGCTAGGTTCGGCTCAAGGAAGAGAATTGGCAACAACCAGTATTTAGATAAATGGAAAAAGGAATAGTTACATTTATTTAACACTCAGAAGATATTTTGAATTTCAAGCAGTATAACACACAATATCCCTTATAGTCAGTCAGTATGAAAAAATAAGTCAAGTCAGTAAACTCAATGTTCAAGTTCAGTTTCAATGTGTGTTCCACTCAAGAAGGAAAAAAATGGAAAAAAGGGAAATGTTCCTTGTACGTACTTTGTATTGTTGAATAAAGGGAATGAAAAAATAAATAAATAAGCAAGGCCTTTTCAATCACTACCCGGGCAATGTGTAAGTGATGTTGGAGATCTCAAAAAAAACATAAACTCTTATCCGTATCCAAAGGAAAAGTATCCAGAATGTGTCCAGTTCACCGGCTGGCAGGTTGATGGCACTGGAGCAGACACACCCTCAATAGAATCGCTGGCCCGCCGTATAACTCTCTCTCTCTCCCTCAACAGTGGTAGAAAATACACAACAAAAAAAACCAATCTGCACACAGCAGTGCAAAATATCCCATTAGTACTATAGGGTTTTGTTATCACTTGATGCTTTAAGCATAATCACTTTTCCTTAAATGTCATTTCTTAACTAAATCATGGGCTGTGCAACTTAGTACCAGTTCAGGAAAATAACTAAGAGCACCATCATTAGTAATACAAGTGAGCAGTAGAAAATGCTGCATTCACAGGGTTAAGAAAATACTTATCTTACAGTTATTAAACCATGAGCAACTAAATCCATGTGTAACATGGTAAAATTATATTCAAAACATCTTAACAGTAGCTCTAAGCATGAAAACATTAGCCTGTTAGGATAACCTCCTAGCTGTTAACACTATAGGCAGCGTGCGTGCAGTGTTGCCAACTTAGCGACGTTGTCGCCATATTTAGCGAGAATTCAGACCCCCTCAGCGACTTTATTTTGAAAAAGCGAATAGCGACAAATCTAGCTACTTTTTCTGTCAGTCTTGGAGACTTTCGGAGACTAACGTGATGAGATGTACTATCCCTTTTTACTCTCCTTAGCAGACTGTGCTGTGTGTGTAATCGCCCCCTCAGCCCCTCCTCTCACTTTCTCTCCGCTCTGCTCAGTGCAGTGCTGCTTGCAGAGGCAACGGTCTGCACCTGGAGGCTGATTCGAACACAGTAACTGCTGGCAGTAGCCTACGCTAGTTCCTCCAGATCAGACGGAATAGTTAACTCATCCAACTGATGGTAAAATACGTTTTGCAAATGTTCAAAATACAAATGAATAAGTGAAACGATACGTGAAACTGTGTAGAGCCCGTACGCATTAACCACAACTACGGGGATTGCCGTTATAAAACATAGGCTACAAGACAACAATTCAATGTCCAAACCCAGGTTAAAAAAGCCAAACAGAGGATGCAGACAGCAGCCGAAATTCAGGGAAAGTGTCTGTTCTGGTTCTTTTCACAGATCTCCGCACTCTAGGTTTCCATATTTGAATGGGCCACCGTGAGAAGTTTTTCAAATAACATTTTCCACGACTTTACCACGTAATCGTCTCTTTGACCGAATGTTCGCTTGACTCATGCAAAATAGAGCATAGCCTAGGTCTACAAATGAAGTTTGCCAGTGTTTCACTTTACAGTTTAGAGTCGCTAGCACGCATTTCTCCAACCAATAGATTTTCAAAACTCTAAATACAGTTAGCACAGTATCAGCCTTTGTGGCCATAATAGACACACAATTTTATTATTATTATTATTATTTAATTATTATTACTTTTATTCTTTATCCTTTTTTGAGCACATTGAATGACAGCTATGCATGAAAATGTGCTATAAATAAGCTTGAAACTTGAACCACCAAAATGATGTATCGTTTTTTGTCAAATTTTAACACTCATTTACGTCATTACGTCAGTTTATTACGTCATCACGTCCGTTGATGACGTCATTTAGCTACTTCTGGCGACTTTTGGGACAGCCTTCAGCTACTTATCGCTCAGTGGAGTTGGCAACACTGCGTGCGTGAGCTCACGCTGCGCCATGTTGCTCGTTAAACAAGAACGCACATGGTCGGAAAAGAAAGCACTGTTCTAAATCGCTACGAGAGATTAACACATTAACATTTGCATTTCAATCATCTCCGATTGGTTTTACATTCAAAAGATGTCACATATAACATAATACACATAGTTAGTCCATTAAAATAGTCTGTTTTTACCTCGTGAATCAAAGTGAAAGTAAATATGGCTAATACAGTTCACTGAATGCGTTTTTTCCACTCACCGGAGATTCGACGTTTCAAAGGAGAAAAACACACTTCAGAAGCAATGGACTAAAACAAAAAAATGCTCTTTGATATTACAACTACTAATGAAGGTGAAAATTAACTTTTAAGAGTAAGATACTTGTCTTCTGATACGTTTTAACTGGAGTAACAACTTCAAGGAAAAAAACGTGTCAGTCTTCTCTAGTTTTGCTCAAAAAGGGTCTTGCCTACAGCAATGGCATAGCGCCACCTAGAGGGACGGGGGAATATAGAAAAACCATACTAGAAACCCTGTTCATGTTAGATAGGCAAGATCTATAGAAAAACCATACTAGTAACCCTGTTCATGTTAGATAGGCAAGATCTATAGAAAAACCATACTAGTAACCCTGTTCATTTTAAGTGGGTTACATGCTTCCCCCTGAATGTGCATGCGTCCCTGCATGTGCTCATCCTAACTTAAACAGTAGTTAGATGTCCTACTTCTAAGGGAGTAGACTTAATTGTTGGATTTAAGTCCAAAGCTCTTGTAAAAGCTTGGTCAAGTCCTTTCAACAAAGACTGCATAACTAGCGTCAAGGGGTTTCCTAACGTCTGGTAAGTCGTTCTTTGTTCTTTGTTTTTCAGAGCAACTTTTTCACTATGTTCTATTGCAAGTTTGTAGCTCTCTTGCAAGTTTTCTTTGAGCTGTTTCACATAGTCAGTATGGGTAACTTTGCTCTGGCTCTCTGGATTGAGTCCAAAAGCGACATCAATAGGTAGGCTTGGCTGTCTCCCGAACATAAGCTGATAGGGAGAAAAGCCTGTAGTGTCATTTTTGGTGCAATTGTAGGCGTGCACCAAAGGCTGCACAAAATCGCGCCACTTGACTTTGTTGTCCTCTTCAAGAGTTCCCAGCATCTCCAAAAGTGTTCGGTTAAACCGTTCCACCGGATTACCGCGTGG
>JAODXP020000016.1:4721016-4722759 GCA_027497455.2 Sardinella longiceps | reverse complement strand
ACCGATTTCACTGGCTTTTTTAAGTTAGCCCAACTCATTAAAGTAAGTTAACACACTGTTAAAAAAAGAAAAGTTTGCTGAACTTAAAATTGTAAGTCAACCCATTTCACTGGCTTTTTTAAGTTAGTCCAACTTCAGAGTGCATAACTTGATATTTCAAGTTGCCAGGACTCATTAAAATAAGTAGTCAGAACACAGCATCTTAAGTTGCCGCTACCTTGATGTCAAATTGACATGTCCCAGAATCCCTCACCTTCCACATAAATTCGATCATGTTTATCCATGTTGAAATGTAATTGTGAAGAATCAATGAGTAGATGAACAATTGTTAACACTATAAATTGCACAGTATAACCATCATGCTACTTGAGTACTGTGTTGCACTTTGTATTAAAAACTTATATTTATTATGACACACCATCATGGAGATGACTATCCACAATTTACTTATCCTTGTAGGTATGATCACTAAGGTAAAAGATGAAGTTTGTTTGGATTTTTAAAATATTATTGCTGACAATGAAGGAACATCAAAGCTGCAGGTGTTCAGATCAGTGATAAATCAAAATCATCTTAACAAGCTAAATATCTCACTCAGGAGATTAGGTTTGGGAGATGTGATAATGGCATGATTATTTTAGAAACACTGCTTATGTAAGGCTTTCTGTGAATATAATCATTCCAATCAGGGTTGGATTATAATGCTAACCAAAAATCACATTTATTTGAAAATCTGTTTATATTTACTAATAGGTTGCACTAGGAAGTGTGCAACCACAGCTTAAACTAGGTTGCACTAGGAAGTGTGCAACCTCCGCTTAAACTAGGTTGCACTTGGAAGTGTGCAACCTCAGGTTAAACTAATCAACTAAGATTAGTTTACTTGCTTCTTCAGGCACACATTTTTTGGAGCATGTCCAAATTTCAGTGATACCTCTGCTGGAGCAATCAAATGATCAATTTTGAGCTCAGCTGAAAATTATGAATTCCAGTTTGAAATCATCATTTGTCTTTTAAGAAAGGGCTTCTCAGTTACCCTTGCTCTTCCCTGAAAATCAACCAATAATCTAAACTTTATCCTAAATTTGGCATCAGTTTCAATCTTGCCTACTTTTTGAGAAACCGCACTGAGCAGTAAGACAATATTTGAATTGAAAATGAACAGTAAGGCAATATTTGAATTTAAAATGGACAAATACTGGTACCCATAATTCTCGGACGTAACTCTGAAACACCTCTATCATGAGAGTGTTGACTTGCGCTAGAGCCAGTGGGAGCTTAGGAAGTGTGACTCCAAGTGACCATTAAAACTAACTTGACATTAATCTTATTTAATTCATTTCTTCAGTGTCATAGAATTAAGAAAGAAAATGCTTTGTTATGAATGGTTATCACAGTTGTTTTTAAAAGCATTTCTAAAGGATGCCATGCACATCCAAATGCACAGGCTATCAGCCTTGGTATACAGGTATACAGATGAAGCCATACATAGACTAATGGTTGGAGTTTCAGACTTGAAATCACAAGGTTGTTGGGTCAATCCCTATGTGCTCACTAAAATATGTTAAGGACAGTGTTTTTTGACAGAGCAATCACTGGTTTCTCAAAAAAAAAAAAAAGATTTTATGTTGGCAGAGCAAGGATTTTTAAGTTGGTAGAACAAACAATTAGTAGTGTTTACTTACTTTAATGAGTCCTGGCAACTTGAAATATCAAGTTCTGCACTCTGAAGTTGGACTAACT
>JAODXP020000016.1:4708516-4711016 GCA_027497455.2 Sardinella longiceps | reverse complement strand
TTACTCAAGAAAGCCCTCTGGGGTCTCTCTCTTTCTGTGTGTGTGTGTGTGTGTGTGTGTGCATGTGTGTGTGTGTGTGTGTGAGAGAGAGAGAGAGAGAGAGAGAGAGAGAGTGATGAGGGGTTAACAGTGGGTGGGTGGATAACTTTTCAATGAGTGAGTGAGTGAGTGAGTGTAGTTGTGTGTGTGTGTGTGTGTGTGTGTGTGTGTGTGTGTGTGTGTGTGTGTGTGTGGTGGGGGGATTAACAGTGGGTGGGTGGATAACTTTTCAGTGAGCGAGTGAGTGTAGCTGTGTGTGTGTGTGCGTAGGCATGTGGGCGTGACTGATGAGTGATTGACAGCTGGAGCCGAGAGAGCAACAGTAGTGTCTCTACCCCAGACAACCAACCCCCACCACCACTCCCCTCCCTCCTTAAACCCCTGCCCCCTTGATCCCTTCCCCCCAGGCTATATGCAAGGGTCAGCCGTTTCCTCTTGCCCTCTGCCCTGGTCCCCGGCCTGGGGCTTATGGCTTGGGGCTGATCTTACAGTATTTATACTGAGAGGAGCAGTACATTAAACACAGTTTAACCACCTATCAAATTATGGAAATAGAGTTTATCCACCTCTTAAATGAGTTTATGATGGACCAAATGCAACTCTTAATTGAGTTTATGCAGCAAATATACTGTAACTCTTAACATTGTGAAATACTACACTGCATTATCCTAATTTACCACAGCAATAATCTTCCGTCATCAGATATGTTCTGCATGTCTTTTTAATCATCCGGTTGTGCATAATTACTTTGCATTTATTAGAAAAATTCAGTTTACCCGGTCTTTATTTTACCACATCAACACTAGAGTGGAGATACTGACCTAAAATACGGTAGTTTCCACCAACATTACTGCTATTTCATAGTATATCTCAGTTTAGTGAGAAAAAATAATTGGTGTTGCGTTGTATGGGTTTTGAAAAATTTATATGTTCTTTTTTATGGTGATGAATTAATATTCCTACCCCGTTATCATACATATTATTGCGCTTTCAATCACAGTATGCCTACTGCACATACAGATACTGTAACTGCAGCAATAAAACATGTAGTAGGAGAACCATTAAACTGCACAGGCTGAAGGACCTTCAGTTTTCAGTGTAAAAAAGAGAGAGAGAGAGAGAGAAAGAGAGAGAGAGAGAGAGAGAGAGAGAGAGAGAGAGAGACAGAGAGCGAGATGAAAAGAGAGCAAGAGATAGAAAAGAGAGACAGATAAAAAAGAGACAGAAAGGAAGACACATGGAAAACATGTAAAAAAGAAATGAGAGAGAGAGAGAGAAAGAGAGAGAGAAAGAAAAAAAGAGAGAGAGAAAGAGCCCTCATATAAAGATGGAAATCATTGTGACTGCTTCTAAAATCCTCGGTCACGTTTGCACTGACACATTTGAGGAGAGTAGCTTATCCTTGGCACGCCTCGCCGGGCCCTGAAAAAGACATCTCAACACACTACTGCAGCGCAGGATTGCACAGAGATGACAAGAAGGGTGAGAGATAGAGAGAAAAAAAAAAGAAGAGACAAGAAGCAGAGCCAGACAGAGGGAAAGATAGAGAGAGAGAGAGAGAGAGAGAGAGAGAGAGAGAGAGAGAGAGAGAGAGAGAGAGGCTGAGCAAAAACCAAAGGGACGGTTGCCGTGCTGCATGAGGTCTGCTGTTTGCCACGGTTGCCGTGGTTACTGTTGCCATGACTGCGGCCATTGAAGATAAACGCTGTGGCCTCGAGATTTCAGCCGAGGAAACTCAGAGCCAACGGAGACAGAAAAAAACGATTTGTGCTCCTGCTGCTTCACTCTTCCTCCTGTAGCATCCTTTCTTTCATTTTTCTCTCTTTATCATTATCTCTTTCTCTCTCTTCCTTCATGTTTTTTTTTTTTGCATTATCACTCACGTCCCTACCTCTTTTTTCAACTCTATCTCAGTTTTTTCAACTCTTTTCTTTCTGTCTCCCTACATGTTTTAAAAAAAATGCTATCTCTCTCTCGCTTTCCTCTCACTCCCTATCTCCCCCCCTCTCTTTATCTCTCTTACTTACTTTAGCTCTTCTTCTTTATCTATCTATTTCTCTATCTCTCTATTTCTGTGTCTGTCTCCCTTACTTCTCGTTACAACAAATTCCTATTCCATTTGTCTGTCACAGTCCAATATAAGTCTAAGCATTCCTCAGATTATCATCCACACTGTCAGGTTCACTGTGGAACAGCACTGAACAGACGAACATCCAATAATAATCTGAATCCCGTTCAGACACTGATGATATAGCATATATTCCGATTACAATTTATAGACATGCCATATGTTTAGTCTGTATGCTTCCATAGATAATCTATGCATTAGATGAAAATGAAAAAGCGATGACAACGATGATGATGATGATGATGGTGCATAATCCAACCGTTGTCAAGGGAATGATGCGGGAGAGATTTCCTGAAAAGCCTGCCAGACGACACACATTAAATGCATGGCGTT
>JAODXP020000016.1:4703516-4706016 GCA_027497455.2 Sardinella longiceps | reverse complement strand
GGACACAATAAAGTATCCCTCCAAACTCTCCTGAAATTCCTCATCACGTTCAGATGCCGTTTTTTTTTTTTTTTTTTTTAAACGCTAAGCAGCTTACAACAAGAACGACAGGCACAGGGGATAGAGACAGAGAGAGAGAGAGAGAGAGAGAGAGAGAGAGAGAGACGGAGAGAGAGAGAGAGAGAGAGGGAGAGACACACACTTGTCCACGTCCGCACGTGCTTTCTGGGAATTATAAACCTACAATGACCCGTCGGAACAACGCAGGCCGGCCACCGTCACCACGGCCGACAAAAACCTCGTTCCCAGGAACCTGGCCAGGAAAGGATTTTCAGACTCCTGCCTGTCGGGTTAATCTGTCAATCTGAAGTGAGCAGGGAGGGAGCGAGGGAGCCTGCTGGATTGTTTGTTTGTTTGTTTATTGTTTGTCTGTCTGTTGTTTGTTTGTGTATTGTTTTTTATTATTTATATGCACAAAATGTATTGTTTTTTTTTGGTGATGTTTGTTTGTATATCAGAATCCGGGCACACAATAGTGTTTTTGTATTAGATTTAAAAAATATATAAGACCCACAGTGGAGAAAAACAAAACAAAGCAAAACGTGACCTGTGACTCACAATCAGATAAACAAATCAGATAAAACTGCACCACTGCTGAAGCTACAGTAAACAGATGAGGGGTTGGTTAGTTGTTGGATGGAAGGCTTTCTCAGAACACAGAGTAATTTGTAGGTTGTTGTGGGAAGTTATGTGGTGGTGGGGTGCTACAGTGACCACAAACAAAAATCTGGTGCTCTGCAGAAGCTAAGCAGGGGGCAGTTAAGTAACAAATCTGGGTAAGTTAAGCTGGAAATAGTGGTAAACCTCAGAATAGAGGAGTCTTGACTCCTTGTTTTCTTAACTAAACAAAGCCTGCAGGCTCCTCTATTAGCTGATTTACGACTTCCTCTTGGTTAAATTTCCCAGGTTTATCACCTTCTTGGAATACCCCCCAGGTAAGGGAAAGGGTAAGGTGACCAGACGACAAGGTCGCCGATTTAGAGGGACACTATCTCTATATTACAAGAAAACCCACGTTGACCACAATTAAAACCTATTACTTATTTTTATGATATTGATATTTAGTATTTCACTATCCATGGTGCTATCGTGCACACACTGATCTGGTGTTAAGCATGACTTACTCACAGAGCTCTTAGAACTCCCATCCCATAATTTTTGTTTCAGAGTGCGGCATTAGAAGCAGCACTAAACACGGTGCCAGGGCTTATTTGTAAGGGGTGCTGCACCATGATGCAGGCTCTCTATCTCCATGGCAACCCTTAAAAAAACACTGTTACCAAGGATACCAACCCTGACTCCAAGTCAAGTTCAAGCAGAAAGCAACAGGCAAAAGCAACAAGTTTCTTTCTTGTTGAAACCCACAGAGCAAGATGAAACAGAATATCGAAGCAAATCCAAGAGATTAAAAAAGCATGACAGATAAAAAAGACATTTTTTAAACACATTAAATCCAAAAAGAAGAGAGGAAATCAACGAGACAAGTCATGATGTGAGCTTAGTATGCGTCCACACAGTCCAGACAGTCCAGACAGTCGGCAGTCTGACAATGAGCAATATTGTGGTGCTGTGACAGCCAGCAACTAAAGCTGACTGTCTGATCTAATGGTCCATTAATCATAGTTATATCCAGACCGGATTCAATTTTATTTTATTTCATTTATTTTTTCTTTTCTTTTATGGCTTTTAGGGGAGGCTTTTATCCAAAGTGACTATACACAGACATCTGTAACCATTACACCAACATTACAAATTCGAAGTTAAAAATCAACTATTTGAAGTCAAATAGAAAATACTGAAAAAATAATAATATACTGAAAACAGGAACAAGACTCCCTACAGTAGCCCTACTGAGACACTTAGTCCACCGTTCCTGCCTGTAGGCACTGTTTGTGCTTCATCAGCACCCATAGTTCTTGACTGCCTGTTTTGTTTTTGGGTGCTTCCCACTTTGCTTGCTTGCTTGCTTCTTTGTCTGTCTGTTATTGCTTTGTTGTTGTTTTTTGTTTGTTTTGTTTGTGTTTGTTTCCACGGAGCGGTTTTAACCGTGCAATCAATGTATTGGACAAGGTCATTAATCTTATGAGGTCTACTGTGTCGAATGAAGCCACTATCATGCTGTGCTAAAAACCTGACATGACACAAATACTACTCCAGGATACAGCGGTCTGCGGATAACCTCTAAAATTATATGTTATGCGGTTTCTTCCTATGGATGTAGACATCATTCATTTTCCTTGTGAAACCAACGTTGTACAAAATCAAAGACGTCAGGCAGAGGTCATAAGTGCATTAACTGAGAATATACACACTGGTGTTTTCACTTCCTCAATCTGAACATGAGAGAAGTGTTATGCCTCTAATTTGTTCTCGACTAAAGGCCAATTCAGACTGAAGATCCGCAATGAGATGAGACGGTTTTAGAGAGTAGTTGCAGCAT
>JAODXP020000016.1:4696016-4698516 GCA_027497455.2 Sardinella longiceps | reverse complement strand
CTCCTGGCCATGCAGGCTAAAGACAGAAGTGGGGGGCTGGTAGAGGAGTAGCCTATGCTTGGGGAGGACTGTTGGGTGGAATGACTGTTAACGTTACGACCACCACGACCACCCTCTGCTCCGGAGAGAGCGTCTGCCCTTGTCAGGTTTGACTGATGAGACAGACGTGGAGATGTGATTAGGGGTCTGTCTGATTTGATTACAAAAAGACCCATGATGCCACCGGGGTCAAAAAGAATTTGGCTGAATGTAATTCAATTGGAAATGCATCGAGCTGAGGCGTGTTCATTAGAAAATATAGCCTACCCTGCGCTAGAACGTACAGCCTATAATCGCGGTGTGTGTGTGTGTGTGTGTGTGGCATCTCGTCAACCCTTTGCATTCTCATGCAGTCCAGCACGGTGTTGAGCGTGCTGCCCTCCTCGCCCCTAACGAGACGCCACATCAAACCCACACGCAAGCATCATCGTTGTCAATGAACACAGAAATTAAATCCTCTTCACCTCACAAACACATACTCGTTACCTGTTCAGTGTTCATACTAAAGAATTTCAGGTATTGCTGTTTAGCGACTGAGGAGAGTGTAATAAGCAACCTAAAGACTGGTTACTCACCGGCATCATATTGGCTCCGAATCTCATATAGGAAGGACTAAGCCAATTTCTTAAAAGGTTACAGTTTCCGTTATTGACAGAGGATATTCTCCGTAATCCTTTTAAGTCCAACAGATCACAAAATGCAGTCCCAGTTTGCAGTTATCGACTTTTCTTCAGCCGAAGCCGATTGTCTGCATAGCAACCGAGCCCAATAGCGTTACTACGCTTATCGTATACAGATCCGGGGATGGTCTCCAATATTGTTGCTTAACTTCCAGTACTTCGAGTAATTGTTCCTCGTTACCGAAAAACCTGTTGCGGTTTCCTACTCGAAATAAGTTTCTCGTTTGCACAGCTGGCATCCGTTACGCACGAGTCGAGGAGTCCTTTTCCTACCTGTGCGTGCGCGACATGACTATTTGGTCGGGGCTGGCGAGAAGAAGTAGCTACAATTGATCCTCTGTTACCGTAGCCAACGGCGACAAACCGCAAGCGACAACAGGAGCATGTTCCTCCTCCACGGCTGTAGCGAGGACGTCAGAGCCAAAAAGCTGAGCGGATTGTCGCCACTTGACAGTGTGGATAGTATAGTATATGCCTACGTGTGTGCGCTTCGGATCATGGCTTGTCTCCGTAACGTAGCGTCCACGAAATTACTACGAGGGCTTGCTTCTCGGACGGATCAGCAAACCGCAGCCCAACCCCGAGTGACGTTGCGCTGGGGTATATGCTTGTTAATCCCTCCGCTGAAACCCTAAACTCCTCCCCCCACAAGCGCTAGGCAGTGTAGAGACTACGACTACAGGGGGGGATTGTCGCTGCCTCAGCCTTACCCACCCCCCCAACACTGTATAGGGTCCTTGAAGAACCGTAACCTCTACAGCACGGCGCATTGACACCAGGTTGCGATGACAAAACAGGGCGCGGATAAGGTCAGATGATGGAGTCAGCAGTAGCGGCTCAGCAGCTTTCAAATACACACACAGATGTATTCATGAATTGATTATGTGTAGACTGTAGTAGGCTAAAGCCTAATTACTTGTAGTCATGAGTCAGAAGTGCTAGGATAAAAAAAAAATAAAGCCTGTAACTATTACAGTAAGTCACCTTATGGTGACAAATCCAAATCCATAAATTGTCACCATGCTTTACAGGGATGCTTATCTCATGGAACTGCACATGGTGAGAATAGGTATAGCTGGTGTATAAGTTTATCTATGTCAATTTACCATCTATATCAAAATACCCCCCACCCCGCACACTCAGCACCACCATGCACGCAGGCTTAAACACACACACACACACACACACAAAGTTTAATAGCACAGACAGATGCTCTCTCATTTACTTGAATTGCCTTAATGAGTTTGCTGTTGCTAATGCATTTGAAGAACACAAAAAACTGTCAATGTTCAGGCATCAGACATGTGAAAAATGTTGATAAAGGGTGTGTGTGTGTGGGGGGGGCGGGGGGGGGGGTCTGAGAGACAGAGAGAGAGAGAGAGAGAGAGAGAGAGGGTGTGGTCAGAGCAGAGCTATCCTAACGCTCCCTGTCTTGTGTCAAGTGTGTGTGATGCAGCAAGGACCTAGCACCAAGTTCTGGGCCCTGTGCACAAACAGTGACCATAGGCCCCCCTCACTGTCTGGAATACAATACCAGACTCGACAAGGGCCCCCTTGCCTCTTGGGGCCCTGATAACTCAGTCCCCCCTTTCTCCCCACTATGACGCCCCTGGATGTTGTGTGTGTGTGTGTGTGTGTGTGTGTGTGTGTGTGTGTGCGTGTGTGTTTATGATGCAGTGCAGCTAGTTAGCTAGTCCAGTCATCACCTCAAGTGTTGAAATCCAGACCCCAAATATCAGGGCTGGCACAGACCAATCTCTTACTGTGTGTGTGTGTGTGTG
>JAODXP020000016.1:4626016-4693516 GCA_027497455.2 Sardinella longiceps | reverse complement strand
ATTATTTTTCTATATCTGCACGTCGTGGAGTTCATTATCCTTTACTTAACCTCCCTAACACAGTGACGTTAACCAGACCCAAGAGTTGAGTTTCAGATTCCAACCATTTCAGATTTCAACAATACAGTATCACAGGGCAGTAATATTTACATGACACACTGTCATAGAATTACAATAGAACCACAGTCTTTGGAAATTAAAGGTGGGGGACAGATCTACTGATTATTCACCCTAATACTGATACTATAGAACGTCAGAGCCAGTAATTGGTAATTCAAGGCAATCAACACGCGGTGGGGCTGTACTTCTATGTCCGTTCTCGGGGCAGAGGGCATCAGCCCGGCATTCGAGCCAGCCCCTACTGGTCGACCTGTAGCCTATGATTACCACAGTGAGTGTCGGCTCCCCTGACCCTGCAATACCATCCCCGGTTACATGGTAAAACTTTTTTTTAAGGTTCACATATTAGACATTAATACATGCCTAATTAATGCCTGTATTACTTGTAGGGCATGTGTTAGGCAACATTAATCATTTGTTAGGCGTGTATTCACAAATTTCTTGTCCATGACTAATTATTCTTCATATTATCTTAATAAAACCCAAATAAGTTTTGATCTCGACTTACTAAGTAGTATCCTACCAAAATAGAATATGTATAACCCACTAGTACTTGTTTATTCTACAAGTGTTTCTTCCACTATTCTGGATTTATTCAGGCAGTATACTAATGGGTTATACATGTTCTAATAGTTGGTAGGTCCTACTACTTAGTAAGTACATTAGTAAGGCATTATTATGGTTACATCAAGAATATAGGCCTAATTAGTCATGAACAAAAATTTGTGAGTGCGGTGGAACGGCTCTGGCTACATTAGTCATGCATATTTTATCCCTTATATCTTGTGACAATTGGCAAATGACATACACACACAGTTGTGTGCACACACACACACACACACAGACAGAGAAATGTAAATGTACACACACACATTCTGAAGAATAAGCACAGATATAAACAAACTTTTATTCTGGTTCATGATCTCATAGACTTAAGAGTTCAACTGCATGCATTTAGACACCAACCAACACATTTTACAGTAACTCTAGTCTAAAGGTTTTCATGACAGTAATAGTTTTGGTACATCTGCCATCTGCTGGTGGTAGCACGAAACTGCACACACCTCATGGCGAGGAGCAGGATGCAGATATATTCAGTAGATCTGCAATGGTCTTTGGTCACTGCTGTCATAAAAAAGTAAAAAAGATCACCGCTCATCTGTTGAGGTGCTGGATTAACAAGTAACTCAATAAAAAGAAAAGAAAAGAAAAATCCGCACATTCAAGTCTTTGCAAACAAGTTTTTTACTCTATGTGCAAGCTTTCGGTCAGATAACCTTCTTCAGGCAGAGTAAAACACATTGAGTGAAACAGTGCATGAGGTTACATATAATCATTCATTCATGACACGTGTCAGTTTCAGTGCATTCTAGGAATTGTAGTCTTTTAAAGAGTCATGACATCCATCACTGCTGACATAGAAAGAAAAATACATCATATAGACCTAGTGTTGCAGTGATTACTCCTCCATTCAATTTCAATTCATTTTTAGTTTACTGTCAGTATGCAGATCTGAGCCAGTAAAATATACCATGATGGTATCAGTCAGTGAAGGCAGCAGCACAATAATGAATAGCCTATAAGACAGAAGGGGCGTGGCTCTTTGGAAAGCAGCTTGATGGAAACATAGGACTGGATCTGGACTGGGTTTATTCCCATCTGGAGGTATTTTCCCAATCTCTAATTAAGCATGCATTGGTTACATAATACGCAAGCATGCAAAAATTATGTTGAGGTCTTTTTTTTCACATATCATGCTAAACATTACAGCAGTTTAACCATGAACCTTGTCTTCCCTTAACCTTGACCTGAGGTCTGTGTCTGACTGATTGTTCCTTAGCCAGTAAGGATCAATATTCAGCCACCCGTTGTGAACTTTTGTTACAGTACTAAAGTACAGTGAATACTGTATGACTGTTGGTAGCACCTCTCTGTGGTTGTGTGTAGCTTTGAATTGTAGAGGTAGGTGGTGTTGAGGTTGTGATGTCAAAAAATATCTACAACTTCACTCAGTCACTCAGCATCAAATGCATTTCCTTTGCAGCTTATGCTAAACACTAGGCCTACAGCTGTTTAACCATTAACCTCGTCATAAATTCCCTCAACATTCACCCAAGGTCTGTGCCTGACTGATGAGGAGGTAGGAAGTGTTGAGGTTGTGAAGTCAAAAAACAAAAACAATCAATCAAACAAACAAACAAACAAAAAAAACAAATATCTTCAACCAACTCACTCACAATCTAATTCACTCACTCACCCATCCATCCACTCCACCCTCCCACTGCAGTGCACTATATAAGGTACACAGCATGACCACTTCTGTTCAACATGCTAACGGTTAGCCGATAATCTCATAGATATTTGCATATAAAATCTGAAAATAATGTCCACAGGAAATTTTGCCTATTATCTTAATGTCATAAACATAGTCTCTATTTAACGGATTGTCCAACCATTGTAAATATTACTGAAAACCAACATCCCCTGTTTTTTCACAGGATCACTGGGATAAAATAGTTGATATCAGAGATCAGAACTTTTGAAAATAAAATTTAAAAATGTCTTTTCTTTTGCTTTCAACCATCCTCACAACAAACTAAAAGGGACACCAGGCAGGACTTTGGGTTTCTATCTCCAGAAACCTCAGTACCTGGGAAATCCACGGTAGAGGTGATAGAGGTTACCATTCACCATTTAGAGCCATCATTCACCATTGAATCATCAAAGTGACTATGAGGCTGGTAAATTAACAGTCAAATTGTTGCCTGGTGTCCCTTTAACCTATGCAATCAAAAGTCCTAACAATAAACGTGAATGCAATTAAAGTTATCTAGTATAATTTAGCATTTTTTCACAAGTGGTTGAGTGGAAAACAGTAGTATGTCTAACGGAGGCCAGCTAGCTCGGCTAGCTCGGCAGTAGTACGTGTAAATCCTCATCACCCAATTCCATGGGTGCTTCTAACACGCTGAGTTAGAAGCTCGGGCTTTTAGCTCAGTTGGTTAGAGCGTCCCACTCCCACGCCGGGAGTTTGTAGCTTGCAGGATGGCGGGTTCGAGACCCGTGTGCGGTGCGGACTGCCACTGGCTACATATGCAATACACAGAATTATCATTGATTTTGAAAAAAAAAAACTCAAATACTATACTTTCATGTTTCACGCTTCATGCGCCTTGGATGATTTAAATAATAATTCTTGCCAAAATAGAAAGTCGACCATCAGGAACATGATTTCAGGCAGATGTGCGATAGTCATGAGGTCTCTCAAGGTCCTTCACCAGGTACTCATCCAGTGACTTTAGAACCCTGTAGAACTCTTCCTGGGCATGTCCTCCTTTGTTCTTCAGCATGAGTAACAGAGCCTGGTTCTGCTTGGGTCTTGAGTCTTTGTTCTCCACCTCCTCTCTCTCCAGATGGTGGAGAACTCTGCGTGACTCCAGCTCAGAGAGGATGGGCCTCAGGAGGCCTAGACGTGTCTCCAAGGCAGCTTTGTGTTTGTGGAAGAAGTCCTGACCTGGTGGAGTATAGGGACTAGAGGGCCTATAATCTACAACAGAAACAGAAAACTGTTGTCATTATTTTGACTTTCTTCAGCGTTCGTATAACCAGCAACCTTGCTTTTTTGTACAGTAGATCAATATGGTAAAGATCCCAGACAAACTACAATCAAATTACATACTGTATGTGGGAACCATGTAAAATCATGTAAAACCATGTAAAATCTATATCTGTAAATTTCCCTGCTTACCTGCCAAGGTTCTTTCCTTCTGGTGAGCTGTTAATATGTAGACATGAAAATAATATTTGGCACTATCCTTCAGGTCATTGATTCATCATATCAGGAACATTTATATATTTTCCAAGAAACATTTCCCAGTCATGTAATGACCTCTTACCTGGAAGGTTTATGTAGGAATACCACACACGCTCCTCTTCGCTGTTATGAAGATATAGCTCAATGGGTTCTATGTGGGATAAATGCACCTGGAATGTGGGGGAGTAGTCTTCATAGCCGTCATCAAAGTCGGCAGTCTGCAACCCATCAAGAAATGAAAATAGATTTACTTTACAGTTTGTAATCGTGTTTACAGCTGAAGTTGGAACCGAGAGAACAAAATTCATATTTATACCTCAGGAATTACTCTATGATCTGGCGGACTGCAGGCGAGATTGTATTTGTCGTGTAAAATAAGTTGGCATTTGGATATGGTATCAACATAGATCTCTTGTCTTTGCTCAGTCATCTTCCTTCTCTTTTCAAATACCTGTCAATTAAGCAGATAGTTAAAAATTAAAGTGGTAAGGCTAAAATGACAAAAATGTCAAATGTCTTGTCAGGTTAAAATGTCAAAAATATATATTATGTTGATGATATATAGAGATATGTATGTATATGTTGATGATATTCTCAGAATTATTAGGAATTATCAGGGGAAACACAAAATAAACATACAAAAATACAAAAAGAAAGTCAGTTGGCCTTAAATATTAATTACTGTGAGAGGAGAATTTGTTGAATTGGTACAGTAGCAAACATTTTGAGACACCTACCTCACTGAGATCCACATTCCGTGGCAGTAGTAGAACATTTAATACATGCTGGTCAAGGAACAGCCTCACAAGAGCCTGGATCTGACCCTTGTCTTTTTCCTCTTTGCGTCTTTTCTTGGCAAGTCCCAGCTTACAAAGTCCAGTGATGTTTAGAAACACATGGGTGTCTGAAATGTTCACGGGCTGGAGCAGCTCAAACATTTGATGTTTTATGTGTACAACAGTTAGATATGGAGTTTTATCACCTGCAAAGACAAAGCAAGTCGTTACATATCTTCCAGTAAGCATGAGGTGGCATTTAAGACATTTTATTTAATGTTTTAGTCTTTATCGGGACACCTTAGCATCCATTATCCATAATCCGACCATCAGACTCACCAGAGATGACCTCACAGTGTGGAAATCCCAGCTGGCTGACAGTCCCCTGAAGGCCTTTCATTTTGAACAAGGGACCTGCTGCCTTTAGATCTTCATCTTCTAGCCTGCTGTTGTCCCAGGACACTGTGTGGTACTGCAGTTCAGCAGCTGAGTCAATTCTGAATATCACGCCAGTGTAGCGACACTGGTACACACCTGCAGAGCTACAGCTGAACCTACAACCACAGCCAGAGGAATGACAAGTATTATGTTTAAGAAATGCCACTAGCTAGTTATGTAGCAATAAATATTACAGTGTTCTATTGTTAGCTACCGGTATTACCCGTTGAAATGAAATACTGTTTTCTGATTTGCTGAAAAGATATTAATATATCAATGGAACGGGTTAGCCTCTTCTACAACTGAAATGTTTGTTTCTTTGTGGTAAACACCTATTGTCTACACACATGTCTTGTTGTAACTGGAATAGAAGTGAGAGGTGTTCCATTATTGGGGAATAAATGGACTGGGTGGAGGAAAACTGCACTACGGCTTCACCAATGTAATTTTTCCCCTATACTTAGTAGAAGTAGCTATGGATAAACACAATCTCACAATTTTTGCCATTATCAAAAAGCAAATTAAGTATTTAATGTAGTAATAAGCAAATGTATCAACCTATATGTGGTCCTCTCTTTTGCCAAGATATCTGGTGTGAACACCTAAAAGAAATACAAACCAATTTTAATCAATTTGTAAATTGTGTAGTTGACAGAAACAACATTAAGATTACAAGATGAAATGTTGGCAATACTATTTTAAGAATTCTATTTTAAGAGACCCACAGTACATACCTCAACATCTTCCACATCTTCCACTTCCACTATGAAACCACAATTTTTTAAAGAGAAAGAATATAGGTATAGTAAGATAATTACATAAATGGAACACTTTGTGTTGAAATCAGTAGACAGCAAAACCACATTATGTAATTATTATTTAATTTGATAACTTACTTAGAATACAGTAATTTCCCGCATATAAGCTGAATTGTGCATAAGCCGCAGGACAGTGTTTTATGCAAGTTAAAAAAACACCAACATATTAACACCATAATAACTGCCCCCCTGTTTTAATCTCATAGCAGAATACATTTTGCAAAATCAATGTATAAACCGCGGCGTATAGTTGGGAAATTACGGTACTGTTACGTAATCATAAGAGGATTGTTCAGAGAAATTGAGGCATCTCTGGAACTGTCTCACAGATAAATGTTGTCTGGGAATCTAGGGTTACAATTACTGTATGTTGTTGGAATTTATATGGTGGTTATCTTATTCTAAACAAGATATTAATATAATATTATGATGTTGGTTTTATTGAAAGAAAAAGTGATATGATTGGTGATCTGTTATTTTATGTACTTATTTTTTTAGGAACAAACTATTCAAATGTGCAAGCAGGTACATTTACCCAGAATTCTAGAATGAATCATTAGAATTAATCTCTAAAGGTAGCTTTAGACCCAATATCTGCGGCGAGACGGTCTGCGACGTTCTAAAAACCTGCAACATTCTAAAACTCCGAAACTGCGATTTGACGTTAAATCTTGCAACTGCTTGCAACAACCTGCGACGATTCATTCACATTGTTTCATCTCGTTGTGGATCTTCAGTCTGAATTGAGCTTAAGACAGACTCCCTCAGCAATGTATGTAGAATGTCAGTCATACCTGGATTTTGTTCCAGTTTTCCACCAAGATGCCATCTGCAAAAAAAAAAAAAAAGCAAAACGGACAAATTAAATATTACATATTATACACCCACTCTCTAAAACACCATCAGAATTCAAGCGTGTAAAATGTTTTAATGGAGACATAATGGAAAACCACTTTTAAATTGGATTTGATGAATTAAGAGAGGTTGTGCATTGTAAAAGAGCTATCTAAGACATGGTTCTGCCCTCTTTCATGTGGATATCTTAAATTTAGAAATAGCCACTAACAGCCTACAAGTGATGACAAATAGCAAAAAGCCATTGCAGTTCAATTAAGGTGACCAGAATGGGGCGTTGTTTAGGCAAAAAAAAAAAAAAAAACATCTCTTAATTAGGCTTGTAAAATATCACTTGATCTTATACAATTGAATATATCATATTTTAACATCAGAGAACAAGCTAAAATTTTAACATCAGGGAACAATGTTAATTCATTCTATGTCCCCTTTAAAAAAATAAAATAACGACAAAATATACCGGTATGTTGCAAACCTTTCTGTTTTCCCAGGCCTATACTCCATGGATTCTCTCGAAGCTGCAAGACTTTTAGAACACATTGAGGAAATCCCAAGACTCTCGGAATCCCATGAGGCAGTCCGGGATGATTGGGATGCTGTACAATAGTCTGAGGTGTCAGCTGTGAAAAGACATAAACAACAGCAGTAGTGATTGGCTAATGGTAACATGGAATGATCCTAAAAAGGAGTTAGGCCTTTTTATAAAAACAAAGATAGAAAGACAGAAGAACAGGGCCTATAATCTTGCCAAAATCCTACTTTTACTGTTCCGCTTTGTTTTTGTAAATCAAACTTACTTTAGTAGTGTACAAGGGAAAAGGTTTAATAGAAGCAAAGAAATCTTGATGTGTGTGTGTTTTTTTTTTTTTTTGAAACTCACTACAGGTGACTAAAGTAGATTTAATTTGGTGAGCTCATGCTACATGATAAGGAAGACAACTACTTTCAGCATTTGGTGTAGGATTCATATGTAAAGCCAGCAGCATGAACCTAAACATGCCGGCGGATTCCAACGAACACTCACATACTTCCTGAGCTCCATTGCTTTAAGCCAGAATGTGGAAAACACCGAATGAATTTGAAGACAATGGTCTTGATGAACTTAGTGAAACATATTACCAATACCTCCCTCCAGCTCCAGGTCTTCCATTTGCTTTGTAATCTGCTTCATTTTCTGTTTTCTTCCCCAGTTAAACGACCCTTGAATACCAGAAATACTGTATATTTAATCTTATCTTGTAGTCTGTTATGTATGTAGCCAGGGGTATAAAACCCGCCAGTACATCAGCTTCAACTTTTCCTAAATGAAGCAGATGTTTATTATTAGACTCAAGAAGATCATTAGACTTACACACTTTTGTTTTTCTTCTTTCCAATGGAATATTTTCATTTTTATTTCTAACCACCATCTCCTCTATCTTCTTCAGCAGCTCATTCACCTGTGTTCTGTCAGTCATGTCCTTGTTAGTAAGGACATGATATCTGTTCCCACATTTCTCTATCAACGATTTCAGGGCTTCTCCTTCACTCTCTATGTACTCCTCAATACTTGTGTCCCCCAGCCAATCTCCATAGCTGAACAGCACTATGGTGTGTTTCCAGATATCATCACTGACAAGATTCAGATGACTCTCCATATTGTTTATTTCTTGCTCTGCGACAGGATCACTTGTGCCTATGACAAGTAGAACAGCATGTGGTCCTGGAGGACACAGAGACACACTGTGGATGATCTCCCTCTTAGTGGTCTTAGGAGTGTCTTTATCAGAATGATTATTCCACCATCCTGGAGCCTCGACGATAGTGACATGTCTGCCTGATACCTCTCCCTGTCTCTTCACACACTGAGCCATTTTTGTCTTCGGCTCAGTCATTATTGTTAAATTGAACTCCTCTCTGCCAAAGATACTTTTTCCTGGTGAACTCTTCCTAGCATTTCTGCCTGCTACATCTCCTGTCTTCACACACTGGGTAGTTTTCATCTCCAGGTCTGTCATTATTCTATTCACGTCAAACTCCTTTCTGCCCAGGATGGTGTTTGCTGATGAACTCTTCCCAGAATTTCTGCATCCCAGCAGCACAATCCTCATCTCTGACAGAGGTGGAATATCACCTGTATCGAAAAACATTTAATGAATCGTCCATCTTGGTGTTTATGCTATGTCAACACAATATAATCTAGCTCATTCACTGGTGAGTGAGATTGAGTAACAGTGTTGGGTAGTAACTAAATACTATTAATGAAATTGGTAATGCTTTAATTTACAGCCCATGATTTAATTAGGAAATTAAAGTAACAGTAATCAGTTATATTACTTTAAAAAATGTAATGTAATGTTTAAGATATTCAGTTACATCTGAATATCTAAAGCACTGCAGAAATATTAGCTCTGTGTACTTAATGTATGATATTCTCTATTAACAGCTGAAAGTCTGATAAGATTCTGATATCTAAATGGTTCTCCCCTCATGTTTTAATTGGCAAACACCATTCACTTGTTGCAGGATCTACATCAGGCTGCTGGTGCGAGATTGCCTGCACTGTCAGATCGAAACTACAATGAATAGACCTAGCCCATTGCCAGAAATCTAGTTGAAAGGTTACAAAATCCATTGAAAATATGGAAATGTAATTAGTTACATTTTTTCGTGAAAGTAATTGAAAAAATTACACTACCATTTAATTTTAGATGGGGTATCTTGTAATTGTAACACATTATACCATAGAGGTATGGTTTAATGGTGTTAATTATTTTCCCCTTAATGCCAAATAACCGAATGTAAGTCTCTAGTCACCAGTACCAAATAACCTATGCATAGGTAGTTAAGGGAGGAGGAAGGTGTGACTTGTCTCCACTTATGCTTACTGATACCTTGAGATCTTATCAAATTTGCACCACCCACATTTTTTTTTTGGTATAACCAATAGGCCACACATACGGTAATAATTGTACACAAATATGGGTGTTTGAAACTGAGAAAACGTTAACCTTAATACTTTTTCTGTTTTGCACAAGCAATTTAATTTTTCCTGAGGTCTAGTCATGAGGTTTTTATGCTTTCTTTTGTGTCCATGTAATCTTTAATCCCGGCAAGACATTGTAACACTAAAATGTATAGTCTGGCATCGATAGATAGACCAAACTTAATCGTGGACGGAACAATTATCTTTCAAACTACTTCTGCAATAGATTTAGAGATTTTACTAGAAATCTACAGCAAAGGCTTACAGTGTGGCCATTATTTTGTAAAAGTCCTGCAATTTCAGCTATTCACATGATGCTGATAATTTACCCATCAGAAAACATATAGTCAGTCATTCACAGGTTTATGTAAATCATAATTAGCAATCAATAATGATGAGGAGTTGAAATGAGAATTTATTTCTAGAAATTTTTCCCTCGTACCTGCTGAAAACTCGAAAGATCTTCTCTGCTTGTAGACACGCGTCTGTCTTTCTTCTGCTCTTTTCGTCTGTTGTTTTTTTTTCTCCTCCACCTCCTTCAGTCTCTGTCTGTCCATCTCATAGTGGTGTCCATCATTTCCTGCAACAAGCTCTTCAATCTTCTCAAACAGCTTTGTGACCTGGTCATCATTCCTGTTTTTATTATTGAGGACATGATATCTGTTCCCACATTTCTCTACTAGATATCTGAGGTGTTCCTCACTGTCAATGTACTCCTCAATGCTTGTGTGTCCCAGCCAGTCTCCACGGGTGAACAGCAACATTGTATGACTCCAGACTCTGTCACTGATAAACTCAAGATGCGCTTGGATGTTTTTTATGTCATCCTGTCCATAAGAATCACCTACTTGGACAAGAAGTAAGATGATGTGAGGTCCAGGGGGACACAGACACACACTGTGGATAATCTCCTGTTTAGTGAGCTCACAGGACTTTTGGAGGTTTTCATTCTTCCACCATCCTGGAGCCTCGACTACAGTGACCTGTCTGCCTGCTACTTCTCCCTGTCTCTTCACACACTGAGCTGTTCTCATCCTCCGGTCAAACTCATCTCTGCCCAGGATGGTGTTTCCTGAATAACTCTTCCCAGATGCCCCGTGACCCAACAGAACAATCCTCACCTCTGATAGATGTGGTAATTCACCTGAATTGAGATGGTATGCATGATTAAAAATAATCACATGGCAACCAGCAAATCATTACTCAAAATAAGGCTATGACAGACTATATTCTTCATTAAAGTGTATTAAACCCTTTCCTTAATGAACGTAAATGAGGTTTCAGCAAAGGATTGTGGGATTCCATTTCTGCATTTTACCATAATATATCAATCTGAAATATGAACTTTAATATTTGATTCAGATTACCACCTCCCTATGGTGACTATTCAGTTGATAAATAGCGGTGTATTTCACATGCATATGTAACGGATGCCAGCTAGCTTATGTAATGCATATTGTAATTAACTGAAAGCTCAACACAAGCCATTATTTTGTGAAATTCCTGCAACTTCAGCTGTTACATGATGCTGATAATTAACCCATCAAAACACACTGAACATTAAGTTATTCCTTATATTTGACTGTACCAAGGTAAATCATAATTATCAATCAACAAAGATGTGCTAAAATGTAAAATTGTGTTTAAAAAATAAAAATCCAAATATCAGCAGAAAATGTAAAAGATGCTCTCTGCCTGTAGACATGCATCTTCTTGTCCTCTACTCTCTGCATCTGTTGCTTTTCCCTCTCCTCCATCTCCGCACTTTTTACTGTTTATAG
The DNA here is from genome assembly GCA_027497455.2 of Sardinella longiceps. Lineage (NCBI taxonomy): Eukaryota > Metazoa > Chordata > Actinopteri > Clupeiformes > Clupeidae > Sardinella > Sardinella longiceps. The sequence goes on along the minus strand of JAODXP020000016.1, from coordinate 4,681,949 downwards.
TCCCCCTTAAAGTGCAATTCCAAACAATTAATTAAATACACTAACACAAAAATAAAAAAGAATGTCCGGTAAGTCACCTATGGACCGAACAGGATGGGAAAAACAGCATCCAATCATTTTAAGAGTCAACATCAAAATGATTGAATGACGATCTGTTTTGGGCAAGTTACTGCAAAACTGTAATGCATTATCTATTATTCGTTACTGACATTTTGAAGTAATCCCTTACATTACAATGTTAGTGTTTTGAAAATGTAAGGCGTTACATTACTGTTGCATTACATTTAAGTTACTCTTCGGGCCCCTCCAGTAGCCTATGACCTTCACTGATTCCGTATCAATGTTGAGAATGACAAGAGGAGACTGTAAAGTTCTACATTAATTTCATCACAGCAGACGCTTTACCCTTGCTGACCTCTCAGTGATTTTGGCAAATTTGTATGAAGGAAAAAACACCACTTCATTCCAAGTTAAAAATCCATTGTAACTTGAGTTACTGACAATTTTACCAATTTTTTTTTCTGTAATGCCTTACATTACTAAGTTACCAAAAGAAGCAATGCATTACGGTAATTGGTTACTTTTGTAACTCATTACTCCCAACACTGATGACGATATGTCTGTCAAACTCAACTGTCATTGGGCCCTCCCTCCTCCTCCTGCTGCACGTTTAGCAGTAGGCTACTCGTCCTGTTCTATGGGGGCGGGACTTGTGTATTTTCAAATTGTGAACCCAACCTTCAACAAAGGCCTTCAGAACAGATGCACATCTTTTTTTTCTTACAGAATCATATTATTTATATGCCTGATAGCTTCACAAACCAGTCTAATGCATCCATACAAATGAAGACACCTGTTGGCTTCCAATAAATGTTTTAAGAAATTCTACAGCCAATGAGTCCAATGAAGTCAAGAAGATACTAGATGAAATTGTAACACATCCATTAAAATTTACAATCACAAGTCTCTAAAACACTAGACTACCAAATCAATATATCTTATTGAAACAAGTGAACAAGTAAATGTACTTACCTGACATAATTCTGATCACCTAAGGCATATTCCACCCTCACTGGTCAACAGCAACTTCAGTCACCAAATGTGGTGTTCGGTTTGGGAAGTGGAAGCTTCGTCGTTCATTGCACAACCAATCATATTCCCTCTCCTGTTTTATAGTCCAGCCCTTCCTACCTGCTCCGGCTACTCTAGATGCCGGTTTTCCGAACTCTACGTTGTCGTTGCTCTGTTTTGTCACACAGTCTCACGTTCGTGTTGTCTTCTTACCAAAACGTTGTTTTAAGCATTGTTCCTCTTGTGAACTTGCACAGTTTCTCGGCTGAACTTTTAAACTAATCTTCCACTTCGCCAGATGCTGCTCCCTCTCATGTTACGATTGCAAACTGTTTTAAGTTTCCTGGCCCAATGTAACTAATGGCCACGTTCCTCCACGTTATGGGATCAATCCGAGTGAATTTTCCGGTGTGTTTTAAACCTTGTCTCTCGCGTCAATGGCAAGGCTACTCAGTCTCTCTGGCCGCTATTGTAGCAGGTTTCATTTTACGCATCTCATCACGTCCGAGAGAAGAGTCGTTTTCTTTCACTTTCTGCCCACTGTGTCATTCGTATCATGTTAAATTTCACTAACCTCCTGTCCCTCTTTCAGGTATCATCACGTCATCTTTTTATTCTTTATCCATGCTATATCACCATGCCCCCTCGCATCCTGGATACCAAACTTTTTGCATTCACGTTGTAATATGACTGAAGCGCTCGTTCAGTATCCCATGTTTGTTCCCTTGCATTCATTGCCATAATGCTGAAACGGCATATGTGGGGTCACATTATGCCCAGATGTTCAAAGTTTGTGAAATGTTTGACTGATTCTTACTAATGGTCTAATTTGTTTCTTAACAGGTCATGGGATTTGACTATGTTAAATTTTTTATTCAGTGCCTTCTGTAGGCCTACCTATTGAGGTGGTTAAAATGCAACTACATCCTGCCTATATTCCTCAAAATGAAATGGTTTATTATAGCTTTGTTTATTATTAGCACATTCAAGGTCAACAAATGAATTTGCACTTGTTTCATGTCTATTTTATTGTAGCCGTTATCTTGCCCATACAAAGGATCCACCTGGTGGCGCTATTGTAACCTTGTCTTCACGTGCATCTGCCTTATTGTTTGCTTTGCCTCCTTTCTTATTAGATCTATTGCTGTTTTCTTTGGATTTGTTTGTCCATCTGCTTCTCCACGAGATTGCTTCAATCATGTAAATTTTCCCGGCACTCTGGTCGCACATTCTATGTTTGATGGGCTATCTTCAAGGTTTTTCTCATGAATCTAGGTCTACTTTTTCTTTTTCAGCCATATTCATGCCAGTGTTTCTTTTCTTGTCCATTTCAGCTCATCACGTTTCCATCAATGTCCTGGGCCTAGGCTACAAAGCTTTTACATGCTCCACTGCACTTTGACTTCTCAAGTGCTTGCTTGCTTGGCTGTTTCTTGTGTCTCCTGCATCTCAATTTTCCTATAGGCCTATTCAATTCATTCATATACCCTCTCCTGTTTTATAGTCCAGCCCTTCCTACCCGCTCCTGCTAGTCTAGATGCCGGTTTTCTGAAATCCCCACCTCCCTCCCCACCACCGCCAGTTGGTTCCCTGTCCTTCCGTCCGGGGGTAGGCTCCGCACCTGCCAGATTACAAATCGGCAGGATCTGCTGGGCCAAGCTTCTCAATCACCACGACCTAGGACGGGGCCTACGCCAAAGACTTTATCATTTTATTCATTGTTGCATTCTGTTAACTAATTAAATATTTGTTTTATTCATTCACTCATTCCTCTGAGTCTTTCTGGAAGAACTATGTTCATATGAAAAAAGATCCACAAGGCTGCATTTTAAAGATTGTTGATAAAGAATGCTGGTGAAACTTCACATGTGTCTTGTTATCTAGAAATAACGGACACCCTGACAGCCAATCAGAAAACAGTATTCCATTCCACCGGGTGATAAACTATGTCTAAAGTCCATCCCTCAGCCTTGACTTAAAATAAATTGCAGCAGGGCAGGAGGAGCAATAAATGGTTGCAAGTGCAAAGTTCTCACTGTCCAGCTCAATCTGTATTTATTACCTCCGCCAAGGAGGTTATGTGTTTGCCGGCGTGTGTGTGTGTGTGTGTCTCTCTGTCTGTCTGTGTAAAACATAACTCGAAAAGTATTACACGGATTTGGATGAAATTATATATATTGGGACCAGTGTTGGGCAAGTTACTGCAAAACTGTAATGCGTGATTTATTACTTATTACTGACATTTTAAAGTAATCCCTTACATTACAATATTAGTGTTTTGAAAATGTAAGGTGTTACATTACTGTTGCATTACATTTAAGTTATTCTTCGGGTCCCACGGTAGACTATGACCTTCACTAATTTGTTATGAAAATTGAGAATGACAAGTGGAGACTGTAAAGTTCTACAAAATTCCGGCACAGCAGACGTTTTGCCCTTGCTGACCTCTCAGTGATTTTTGGCAAATTTGAATGAAGGAAAAAACACCACTTCATTCCAAGTTAAAAATGCATTGTAACATTACCAAGTTACCACAAAAAGCAATGCATTACAGTAATTAGTTACTTTTGTAACTCGTTACTCCCAACACTGATTGGGACAAGCAAGAACTGATTAAATTTTGGTGGTGATTGGTGATCCAGAACACATCTGGAATTTATATTGTGTCTGTGACCACATTGCCTTGGCAGAGTTCTGTGCTCTCTGAGCGCTTTTCTAGTTCATTCAAGTGAATACAATGACCTGTTCTCCTTATCACTGGTTACAAAATAGGCTACACATACTGTAGAACAAAAAGCATGCAAACCTCCCCATCCATCTGTCGTTGGATCATGGACTTTCTGACCAACTGACCTCAAACAGTGAAAATAGGTAAACAAATCTCATCCCAACTCACGCACAACACTGGCTCTCTCCAGGGCTGCATACTGAGCCTTCCGTTGTGCTCTCTGTACAGCCATGATTGCACCCCTTCCCACCCCACAAACACCATCATCAAGTATCGTCTCAGGAGGAGACGAGGCTGACTACAGAGATGAAGTCTGCAGACTGTTGGGGTGGTGTGAGGTCAACAATCTTATCCTCAACACATCCAAAATGGACTTTCGCAGAAAGAAAAAAACAGTACTGGAGCCCCTCTGCATCAATGTGTGGAAATGCTTCCAGCCTTCAGTGTACACATCACTGAGGACATTTCTTGGGCACTTTGAGAACCTATCTTTCTAGAGGTTTTCAGTGGTGGTTGCTTGGATGTATTGCCCTCTACTGGTGGTAGTGCAAAACTACATGAGCCTGCACCATAAAGAGCAGTATAGAAGTGTCAGAGTGCAGTAGAACACTGTCTGTAGTCACATTAAAAAAGAGCAAACATGTCACATGACCACATATGGACCTGGACTCTTGTTGATGATGTGATTAACTTTTCAATTCAGCTTCAATTCAATGCAATTTATTGTTATGATATTGAGCAAGCACAGTACAATAGCCTACAGCATTATAGTATCAGTACAGCAGCATAACAAAATAGGCCTACAAATGGAAAATATCCTACAAGGCACATAATATATAATGCATGCAGGACCATAGTAATTGGGCCAGGCAAACAATGGGAAGAGGCATGTTAATGCATGTTAGAAACACACTATCAATAAATGGCCGATATTTTGTATAACCAAGTAGGTCTACATCAGGTAAAAGAAATTCTGTTTTGTGGCAATAGGTTTGTAAAAGCATGGTAGATAATTACTATTGAAATAATTGCTACTCAATTAAATCTTTTCAGAAAAATTGTATGCTACAGTAATGTAAAAAAATGTACATTAAGACTCTGCTTGTTCTAATTCATCAGATCTCTTTGCTTTCTCCTCTGCCAGGTTCACACTGCTGTGGTCAGAACTTCTGAGTTCTAAAGGTGGCAAGGATCCGATTCCAGAATCTATAGTGCTTGTTGACCTCACAGAGCTCCTGTTTGAAGAGGCCCTGGATGATTGACCTGATGAAGAGGCCATGGAGGCTTTCTCAGCCAGGTTTACACTGTAGCGTGCAGAACGTGCTAAAGGCATGAAGGATGCGATTCCAGAACTCACACTGCTTGTTGACCTGATAGAGCTCCTGAATGAAGAGGCCCAGGATGAGAGTGATGAGATAGTATCATAGCCAGATGATCTGTTGTCTTCACTCACTGTAAGACATGAAGATACACAAAGCTGGTGTCTGACATTTGATACAATTTATTATTACACATTGCAGTACTCTAAGAAAGAAATACTAATCCAACAAAAAGGTAAATAGGCTAAAGGAACGGGAATGTGTTATAATAGGTCTCGTGGATGTTGCTTGTGTGTTTATTCATTTTTCAGTTTTCATGGGCTTGTTTTAGCACTCGTCTAGCTGGTTGATTCGCAAATGGTTGATGTATTTCAGTAGATAGTCTTTGTGAGCATTTCTTCAAGTAATAGCATGTAACATCGTTCTATGACACATTGAACTAACTATGCATGTAATATTCTGTAGCGGTTACTCACTGTTAGGGGGAGTACTAATGCTTCCCTCCAGGTCCAGTTCTCCCATTCTCTCTGCCAGACGTTGGGTCATCTTGTCAATCTTAGTTTTCTGTTCTCCTTTTCTCCAGTTAAACAAGCCTTGAATTGCAGAAGTATAAATGACTCAATCTTACATGCATTGATATATTATGTAGTCATTACGTGTGGCTGGTTAGTCTGTTATTTAGGCTGTATGTCCTCAGTTTGGTCAATCTCATCTCCCTCTAGCCAAATGTCTTCTTTAAAAGTATGCAAGAATCATGTACTGAACCATTTGTCACCAAGAAATATAACACTGGTTACAATTTACTTTTCATAGATTAAATACCATTAGAGTCTTAGATTACAAGGTAGTTTATTTGACATTGTCAATGTTACAGTGTATCTAAGAAATTAAGTACAGTGGCACAACTGTACACAATACTGTGTGTAATATCATGTACTAATGTTGTATTTTCATAATGTATAATTTTGCCAAAATGCTAAACTCTGGCAATGGGCTGAACTGAGATCCAAACACCCTAATGCTGGAGTTGGTTAATTACTGTAATTACTGTTGGCCAACTAATTAAGGTTGCATAGTTCAAGGAGAAATGACACAACTGCGCATAACAGCGACACAGTAAAATGAAGTCCAGTTTGAATGTAAACTTACCATCCTTCACTTTCTTCCCTGTTTGTGTGGTTCCCATCACATAATGATGATTGCTATTCATCACCACCATCTCCTCAATCTTCTCCAGCAGTTCAGTCACCTGTGTTCTGTCAGTCCAGTCCATGTTGTTAAGGACATGATATCTGTTCCCACATTTCTCTATCAGCCATTTCAAGGCTTCTCCTTCACTCTCTATGTGCTGCTCAATGGTTGTGTCTCCCAGCCAGTCTCCACGGGTGAACAGCACTATGGTGTGACTCCAGATATCATCACTAAAAAGCCTAAAATGTTTGTCTGTATTTTTTCTGGTTTGTTCTGAAACAGAAACATCTGAACGTATGACTAGGAGAACAGCATGTGGTCCTGGAGGACACAGAGACACACTGTGGATATTCTGTTTTATAGTGACCTTAGGAGTGTGTTTGACAGAATCATTCATCCACCATCCTGGAGCCTCGACTACAATGATGTTTCTGCCTGCTACTTCTCCTTGTCTCTTCACACACTGAACTGTTTTTTTCTCCGCGTCAGTTGTGCTATTTACATCAAACTTGTCTCTGCCCAGGATGGTGTTTCCTGTGGAACTCTTCCCAGCATTTCTGTGTCCCAGCAGCATAACCCTCATGGAAGAAAGGTGTGGAATATCACCTGCATTGGCAAACAGCATGTAATGAATGTAGTAAATCTGTACATTGTATGTATACACTGTACATTTTGGTCTACAGTTTATGTGAAATCCTATTCAGTGTTTCATATTGAGGCAAGGTTAAGTAGCTTTATTGTGCTCAGAGGGAAATTTGTCCTCTGCAGTGAGTCAGAAACAGCCAGTGCCCATTGAGCAGTTTGAGGATTCTGTATAGGTGCCTTCCTCAAGGGGACCTGACTGTGGACATGGCTGTACAGTCACAGTCACACCGACACCTTTCTGTAGAATAGCAACAAACAGAAGGCCACAACAGCCCCCCTTTCACTATCTATTCACACTTGACATTCTCTCCTCAAACTGTCTATTTAGAATGGATACAATTAATCAATAAGTGCCTCTGAGTTGTAAACTTTATTGTGGTCTTTCCAGGAGTGAAAATTAATATTATAAAATAAAATAATAGTGTCTATGGAACAGAATCTGCTTTTATGCGATGTTGATACATGTTGATCAATACAAGCTGACACATTAGGCCATTTTGTGGATGGCTATGGTAAACCATAATTATCAATCAAAATATAATATAATAATGATTGAACTATTCCACTTACCAGCTGAAAATCTTAATGGTGCTCTTTGTCTGTAGACTTGCATCTGTCTGTTCTCTGCTCTCTGCATCTGTTGTTTTTTTCTCTCCTCCACCTTCTGCAGTCTCTGTCTGTCCATCTCATAATGATGTCCACTGTTTCCTGCAACAAGCTCTTCAATCTTCTCAAACAGCTCTGTGACCTGATCATAAGTCCTGTTGTGATTGTTGAGGACATGATATCTGTTCCCACATTTCTCTATCAGCCATTTCAGATGTTCTCCTTCACTCTCTATGTGCTGCTCAATGCTTGTGTCTCCCAGCCAGTCTACATTGGTGAACAGCACCATGGTGTGACTCCATACTCTCTCACTGAGAAGCTCCAGGTGTTGCTGGATATTTGTTATCTCCTTCTCTGTGACAGATGAATCCACCCCTATGACCAGCAGGACAGCATGTGGTCCTGGAGGACACAGAGACACACTGAGCACAATCTCCTCTTTAGTGAGCTCAGGAGTGTCTGTGAGGTTGGAATTCCTCCACCATCCTGGAGCCTTGACTACAGTGATCTGTCTGCCTGCTACTTCTCCCTGTCTCTTCACACACTGAGCTGTTCTTCTCTTCAGGTCAAACTCCTCTTTGCCCAGGATGGTGTCTCCTGATGATCTCTTCCCAGCATATCTGTATCCCAGCAGCACAATCCTTACTTCTGACAGAGGTGGAATTTCTACTGCATTGAGAAACAGCATGGAATGAATCTACTATCTAGATTATATGTGAAGTCTCATTCAGTGTGAAGTAAGGTTAAGTACAGTACAGCTATACTCCACTGCACTAACAGGGAAATTTGTCCTGCAAATTGTAGTATACATAGAGTTCACAGAAGTGATCTTACTAATACCCAGGGGCCATGGAGCAGTTTTGGAATTCTGTATAGGTGCTGGTACCTGGATGTGGATATGGGCGGCTGCTGCACAGTCACACCCACATTTATATTTATGACCAACAACCAGTCAACAAATGCCCCCCTTTAACTTATTCACCTCTGGGCCCTGAAACTTTCCCACAAACTGTCCAACATATTTCACTTGATCACAATCTCAAAGTGCTGCTGACTTTTAAACTTTGGACAGAATTATTGTGGTTATACTCAGGTCATACCAGGGCTGAAAATTAATATTAAAAAATTGTGTGATGAAGTGAATGCTCAATACGGGCCATTGTTTAAGTCCTGCAACTTGAGCTGTTATGCAACACTTACATGATACTGATAATTAATCGATCCATCAATCAATGCACACTAAACACATTAAGCCATTCATCATGTTGGATGACTATACAAAGGCAAAATGTGATGATCTATCAACAAAGATGTGTTAAATTGTAAAATTAGTTTTGAATAATTACTCCACTTACCAGCAGAAAATCTTACAGATGCTCTCTGTCTGTAGACATGTATCTGTCTGTCCTCTGCTCTCTGCATCTGTTGCTTTTTTCTCTCCTCCATCTCCTTCAGTCTCTGTCTGTCCATCTCATAGTGATGTCCACCGTTTCCTGCAACTAGCTCTTCAATCTTCTCAAACAGCTCTGTGACCTGTTCATCAGTCCTGTCCTTGTTGTTAAGGACATGATATCTGTTCCCACATTTCTCTATCAGCCATTTCAGACTTTCTCCTTCACTCTCTATGTGCTGCTCAATTGTTGTGTCTCCCAGCCAGTCTCCCCAGGTAAACAGCAACATGGTGTGACTCCAGATATCCCCATTGAAAAGATCCAAGTATTTTTGTACTGCTTGTCTATTCAAATAATTGAAGCAATCATTCACACATATCATCAGTAAGACAGCATGTGGTCCAGGATCACACAGGGACAAACTCAGAACAGTTTCCTGCTGAAGGCTGAGAGGAGCCTCATCATTCCACACCCAGCTTGGAGTGGTAACCACGGTGATCTGTCTCCCTGCTACCTCCCTCTCTCTCTTCTCACACTCTGATATAGAACGCAACTCAAACACGTCTTTGCCCAGAATGGTGTTGCCTGTTGAAGACTTGCCTTCATACTTGAATCCCAGCAGAACTATCCTCAGGGAAGACTGGTGCATGTGGCCTATATGGGAAAATAGGGATAGATATGGTCTTAAATGGTAGGATAGTATGTAAATTGTTTATAGTTGTTTTATCTACCGTATGTTTCATTGCAGTATAGCATACGACATGAGCTGCCTTGTTCCAATACATTTCAACTTACAGTAATAACATCATCCCCAACTTTTACCCTGGACTCTGTTACTCACCCAGGGATGCCCGGAGCTTCTCTCTTTGTTTCTTCACCTTTATCATCCTCTTCTCTGCACTGATCGTCTCTGCCTTTTTCTGCTCTTCCAGCTTTTGATAAACATCTGCCCTTATTTTATAGAGAGCGTTGTTTTTTGCTCGTATTTCTTCTATCTTCTCCAGCAGCTCTAAGACCTGCACATTGTCATGACTGTTCTTGTTGTTTATGACATGATATCTGTTCCCACATTGCCTTACAATGGTCTGTAGGGCCTCTCCTTCACTCTCTATGTGCTGCTCAATGGTTGTGTCTCCCAGCCAGTCACCATGGGTGAACAGGACTATCGTTTGACTCCAAACTCTCTCACTAAGAATGAAGAAGTGTTGCAGGATTGATATCTTGTGCTCATCTTTGAAAGCCATATCTACTCTTATGACCAAACAAAATGCCTGAAGGTCTTGATCAGTCAGACTAGGACTCAACATGATCTCTCTTTTGAGCATCTCAGTGCTCTCCTCAAGGTTAAAAAAACACCACCATCCTGGAGCCTCCACCAGAGTGACCTGTCTCCCTGCTACTTCTCCATGTATCTTCACACACACAGCAGATCTCTGTCCAGGCTGAAACTCCTCTCTGCCCAGGATGGTGTTTCCTGATGAACTCCTGCCAGCATCTTTAGGTCCAAGCAGCACAATGTTGAGATCTGGAGGGAGTTTGGGTCCTGCAGTAACAATAATGAGACTTCAGTTAACAGAGTTAATGTGCGTCTGTGCACGCGCGGCTGTGTGTGTGTGTGCAGAATAGAGAGATTAATAAACTCACGCGTTGATGGCCTGAGCTTTTCTGTAATGTGTCTCTGCAACTGTGTTTGTCTCTCCTTTGCTCTCTGTTCTTCTCTCCTTCTTCTCCCTTCAATATTATGTAGAATTTCCCTCTTTATTTCATAATAATGGCCATAGTTTATGGCCACCATCTTTTCAATCTTCTTCAGCAGCACTAAGACTTCACGAACATCCTTGTTCTTGATGTTCAGAACATGGTATCTGTTCCCACACTTTTCTACAAGCCACTTGAGCATTTTCCCTTTAACCTCAACGTCTTTCTCCTCTGCAGGAGTCTCCTGAATGAACAGAACTAGAGAGTGTTTCCAGGCCTCATGGCCCAGAAGATTCAGGTGGTTTGATGTGGCATTTCTCTCTGCCTCTGTGAAGGTCATGTTCTCATGGATGACCAGTAGAAAAGCATGTGGTCCTGGAGGGCACAGAGTCACACTGAGAACAATCTCTTGTTTCAGGAGGTTAGGAGTGTCTCTGCTGAGTAAAAGGTCATAGTCTTTCCATCCTGGAGTGTCAACAACAGTGACCTGTCTCCCTGCTACTTCTCCCTGTCTCTTCGCACACTGAAGAGTTTGTACATCAGGGTCAAACTCCTCTCTGCCCAGGATGATGTTTCCTGCTGAACTCTTCCCAGATTCTCTGTTCCCCAGCAGCACAATCCTCAAGTCTGAGAGATGGGGGACACCTGTTCACAAGACAACCATGGTCACTTTACTCCTCAAATACAAATACATCAACTTATACAATTTAAAAAGTCAATTGACCAAAATTCAAATGCTGAAGAATAGCACATGCTGATGCACACATGCGCGCGCACACTCAGACACACACACACGCACACACACACACACACACACACACACACACACACACATTGTTATGTGTTACACACACACACACACACACACACACACACACACACACACACACACAAAGCTTTTTGACTAATTACACACTGCACTGGCCTGTTAATGATAAACTGAAACTTACCCTTTGATGATCCCTCTGCAGCCATCTCCTCTGTTTCACTCAAATCATGAGAGCCTTTGGAGGGAAAAAAAATTAAAGGAGAAAAAAAGGAGAGGGAGACAATGATGCAAAAACCCATTTTCAAAATGCTAAAATGTTATTTTACAACAAGTTTTCAGTAATCTCTAAAATGCAATTTGAATGTTGTCATAAAACAAATGGAATCAAAACAATGCAATTATAAAATCCAATTGAATTGGACTGATTATTTTTATTACTTTTATTATTATATTTTTGTAAATTTATCACATATGGATTTACAGGGATTTGCATCTTACACTATTAATATGCAACATAGCAGGGCCGGCCCAAGCCCAAAGGGGGCCCTAAGCAGAATTTCATTTGGGGGCCCCCTCACCGCCACCACAGCCTTTTTTTGTTGACCCTACCTCTGACTCACTCTCAAGAGATATTGAGATGGATTAACTATTGCTTGTTCTCCCTATCAACAACAACATATTGCTTGTTTCATTAATTGTTTAAATTCACCCAGTGTTCTTGTCATCATCTGAATTTTACACCATTTTTTGAAAATACTGAAAAATATTAGACAACAAAAGTTTAGGATGCTATGGTTTTATACAACACTCACAATACATTTTATGTGAACATTATTGCTGATATCACAGACATTGGTAGGCTACTCTATGCAATAAGCAGCTTATGATAACAGAAATAGCCCTGATTCACTCACTATGTTTGCTATTTCAAGCATCAATAATAGGCCTAACCTATATCATCAGAGAAGAGTGATTCTTGCCATTCTTGACAATAAAGAGCTAGGTTTGAATCAAATGATTAGATAGTCCTACATTAAGATAGCTTGATACATCTCCTAAGACTAACTAGGATTTTGCCTATAGAAGAACTCCCTCATGTCCAATGTCTGTGCAGGCAGCAAATATTCATCAACCAAAAATAGGCTATCCTTAACCTAAGCCTATAGCCTACTTGAATGTTTAGTTGAACATTCATTTAATGTGGCCTTGAGTTAATTTTGAGGACATACAACAAAAGAATAAGGTTTCAGCCAAAGCTACGTTGTGAGGTGGCAATTAACAGAGTTGACGTTAGATTACCTCCTCGGGAATCTGTTCCTTTCCTGCTCACAGGATTAATTTCACTTACTGACTTACTTTGTTCCAAATGCAAAACATGGAGCGTGGACTTTCAGCGGTATGCATTTTACCTACTTGATCACGTGGAATGGACTGACGATTGCATGCGGTGAGATGTTGTGAACGCGGAGTCGATTTTCAGCGCTATGCGTAGCTACTCTATTCAAACAAGTAGAATGGATTCTTCCGCGGTGGATTAGAAACTGCGCTATGGCTGTGCTTTACCATTCCCAGGAGGCTTTGTTCTAATCATATTGCAGGTTGTTGTTATAGTTTTTCTGTGGTAAACATAAACGTTTTATGATGTCAGAATAACAAGAATGAAATAAAAATACAAATGCTACATCAACTTCGCTAGATTGTTGGGAGAAGTCAGAGGTGTGTAAGCCAAACCATGACTGAGATAAAGAGTGATAGTAAGTGATATAAATTACATGGATTCATTGTAAAGAAGATGATAATATTAATGGGTAGGTTAAAGGATGTTAAAGAAATCCTAGAACATGATAATATTAAGAGTCAGTTTCTGTAAGACTCATGCGGATTTCCATAGGGGCTGATACAAACCCTCTTCAGATCTCAATGAAAAAATTCTCATAGATACATATATGGGATAGATATTTAAAAATAACAATTTAAATGTTTTGGACCTTTCCTAAAAAAAACTAGGGACTTTTGAAATGACACATGGCAAAGGTGGAAATTTGATGCTTTTCAAAATGCACAACTTTGCCTGTCCATATTTCAGTGGGCTTTTAAGACAGCACTCTGACATTTGGCAAAATCAGAGCATGGGTCCAACAGTTTTGAAACATATTTTTATGATGGTCACTAGTTCAACTTACAGCCATTAGGTGGCCATTGAAAACTCAACTTTTCAGTTTTGGAGCCTTGTTTTGGGGCCTCTCACTGCTTGTGCAAACACGTAACCTTGCTCATTCATAAAGATATGAGCACATTGGGAGGTCCTGTTTTGAAATATAATTGGTTGAAGATTGCAACATTTTCAAGTACTGATAGAGAGGATGTTTCATTTGGCAAATATGAAATTGAAATTGAAATTAGACGACCATATCTTTGTGCGCCATCAGTAAAAAAGGTTGAAACAATTTTTATTATGTTGACATGTATCTAATCTATTTGTATTCTAAATATCTTGGAGGCATTTTGCTTTATTAACCATTAAATGCCATTTATTAACTGCATAAATTACATACATCGATAGGCCCTCTAGAAATACGTGAAATTGAAAACAGCACCATCATGTGGACAAAGCTGAAAAAAAAAAAAAAAAAAAAAACGGCAGTATTGAAGCCATGTTGGAGGCACCTGACAAACATACAAAGGCATGCTTGAGTCTCCAAGAGTTTTGGTGGTATTATAGTTTGAAGTTTCCAAATATTTTTTTGGAATAGGGAGTGGGTTCATTCGAAGGCATAGTTTTCTTAGAAATATTTGAGATATTGATGTATAATTTTGCACACCTTCCCTTGAGATGTGTGGCTACATAATCAAAAGTGCACATTTAGGAAAGACATTCATCTATTTTGGGCCAAATTGCTATGACAAATATTTTTTTGAGACAGAATAGGTGCCAAAAAGTCACTCACAAATAGACCAAATTGAATGACATACACTCTGCATAGTCTTTTCATCATGTGTATTTATTTTTATTGTGATCAAGTAAAACACACAGTGCTCTGTAAAATGCAATGTCTAACCCTAAAGAACTGCCAGTGTATAATGACCAGGAAAGAGTGAGAAATTGCATGACTTGCTAACAAACACTGAATCTAAATAGTGGGGAAAAATCGCCAGCATTATCTGCCATGTACTGAAATCAGACAAATTTTGAATTTTCCCACAGATTAGTAGAAATAGATGTGTGACAAGTCAATAATGGTTTCTAACTGCCAAGTGATTGTGTTCAACAACAGGATTGTTGCTGTTTTCAATAGCACAAGGATGGAGGTTGCTGGTTTACAAACACGTAGCATAGTTGATGTCTGAACACTATGTCTCACTCTAAGCAACTCAATAAGGGTTACCTTGATGCCACTGGTGGTTATGGGTAATTGACATTTTGAGTCACCATTACAGAGAAGTGTAGTTCTACACACATGGTCAGACTCACCCTTCACTAGAGGGTGAGTCTGCTAATTGGTTGGAAGCACAGACAATATTCTTGTGTACTTGACTTATATCATGGGCTTGACTCTGGCTTCTCTTAAACTTGTCAAAAGCACCACTTATGTAGGAAGGAACACTTCTACACAAGTGTTTTAAGTATAATATAATGTTCAAGAAAAATTTGATCTAAATTTACAGTCATTAGATCTGAAGAGGGATGTGTTATCCTCATGTTCTGAGTCTTGAAATAAATTCTGTGAGCAATGTCCAAGCTGAATAGTTGGATTGTCTGAGGGGTGTATTCAACTTTTTTTGTTTCAAACAAAGTGATACATTTACAGACAATTGATTTGATATTGGTCAATTACCTTTAGTAATGCCCCAAAGGAGACCATTCCCAAGAATAATAGGTTTAGCAAACAGTTATAAAGACACACAAGTGATTTTATAAAAACGCACAAGTGTCTTTTCATATTTCAAATCAAAATTTTGGATTTAAAGACTACATCTTCAAAGAATAAAAGTATACACAGTATCAATTGAGTGTTGATAGCACAACGTGTAAAGAAACAGCCTAGCACACTTGTAAGCTGATAAGCTGGTGGTTCTGTACTTGACTGTCCTCTTACTCCCCTGAGCAAGACACTTAATGTTGATACTTTTGTATTGTTTGCAATATATTTGAGTGGTAGCCTTCTTTATCTAATCAAGTAATGTTGCCTAATAATTTGCTTACTCAAAGCAATAAATAAGTAATGTGATGCTTGGGAATTGAACCCTGGTCTGCTGATTGGTAGTCTGTGACATAACCACTGTGCCACCACATCTACAGTCTGACAAAGGCTCAAACAGGATTAGAGCTTTGGCGTCTCTGGTTAGTCAGCGCAACCCTCCATAGAAGTTATCATAGGTGCAAATCTGCTGTAAATAAAATTAATTTACTCGGTGATAGAACAAAAAGCCACCTAGATATTTGGACCACAGATAATATGAGTGCAGACGAACAAAGTAAGGCAAATTTCAACTGTTTTGAGTGATGGCGCACAGAGCTATGAGCATCTAAAATGGCACTTCATTTCATATTTCCCTAAAATAATTGCCTCTAGCTTAACATCACCAATTCATGCCCATATATTTTATTCAAATTCTAAAAGAGGAGGTTCCAAAGTGAATATATATAACAAACTAATAAGGTTTTGAGTGTCTTGTGAACTGTGAGAGGCACACGAAAATGGTACAAAAATGTAAAAGGTCCAATTTTGAAGAGGCCCTTAAGGACAGTGCCTTCAATTTGCCACAGAAGTGACATCATTACTCAAAGGTTTATTTCCCCAACATTTACGTGCCAAAATTTCAGGATGGTAAGATCAAGGCGCAATGAGATATTTGAAGGCAAAAACTGGAATTTTCAGTACCTGAAAATTATGCTGAAATTTTGGGAAGCCTAACTTTCGTTAGGAACATTCTCAATGTTTAAAAATACAGTTTTGTCCTTCTTAGGCACATGTCTACTGGTATTCAAAATTTGAAGGGAATATGAAGAGGGTTTGTATCACCACCCGCATGATTCTTACAGAAACTGACTCTTAATGGGTAGTTTAAAAAATGTTAAAGGAATTCTTACCCTCTAAAATAAATTAATATTTCAAAACTTGATTTCTCGAGCGCTCGTGGGGGGGGCCCCCCTAAGCGACGGCATAACTCGCGTATGCCTCCGGCCGGCCCTGCAACATAGATGTCATCACTAATACTCCTGGGCTGTGTATGCTTGTGTGCTTGTTGCATCTTACACTATTCACATAAATATACAATCTGCCCTATGTCATCACTAATACACCCTGAGCTTTGTTTGTTGTTGTTGTTGTGCTTGTTTCTTTATGTTCATACATGTGAAGTATTTCATGCATGATGTATTTAAAAAACACTAACCTACATTCCCATTGGAATTCATTGCCCAGCGGGCTAGTGCGTCATACCACAAATCCGGGGAGCCGGATTTTATTCCAACCCGAGGTCATTTCCCAATCCCTACCCTTCTCTCTCTCCCACCCATCTCCTGTCACACTCTCTCCTATCGAATTAAAAGCTAAAAAATATCTTAAAAAAAATATATATATATTTATATATACAGTACGTATATCTCTTCAAACCATTGTTGCATATAAATGTAACATGAATGTTAATTTGTTTTACTGTAACACAACAAAAACATTCAGTTTGAAATTGTTAGACTGCATAATGCACAGGAGATGACAATTCATCACTGTGGGTTTAGCCACTTTTGTTAGGGTTTATAATTTCCCATGACTATACGGTAACAGACCTAAAGAGGTACTGTATAATGAAGATGAGAAGCTGTAAAAAACGAGTAACGTCCACTAGGTGACAGTGTTTACAACGGGACATGTCTGTGGTCTTAGAACTCCTTCACGCCAAGCCATTCAGTTTATTCAGGCCTGTTGCTGATCCATAGCAGTTGAATCTAAAGCTAAATACTAATCTACTTCTGCTGAGTTAAACGTTCATCTGTTTATCTGTTCATTTAAGTTTCTCAGCAACCAATTGAAAGCTACATTATATGACTACAATGACCACTTCAGTTCTCATAAGTATTCAGGCTTTGTGACACAACCTGGTACTAACTCATGACATTACCAAGGGCCTCTTCATAACAAATGTAAGTTTGGCATTTCCATGTGTCTCTCATGTCTTTTATCTGCCTTAGATATTCTAGCTTCACTCTGATATCTTGGTGTCGCAAACCAGTCTCATGCAGTCATAGTAGCCCTACATTTGAATAAACTTTGTGGCTTCCTCTGTCAATATTCTAAGAAATGATACTGCTATTGAATCCAATGAAACCAAATCTAAATGAAATTGTGATTACTTTCATGTACTGTGGAAAGGCATATATTATCATAAAACTTCAAAATGCTCAAAAATCATTGTATCCTATTGAAACAATTAGCATGTAAATGTACTTACCTGAAATAATTCTGATCACTTAAAGCATATTCCACCAAAGTGAACTTTGTGTTCCTGTAACAAGCTGATATAAAATGTCTTACTGCTTTATGACAGTGATATAAATGCAGCTAAAGGCCATCCTTCAGCCTTAAAGACACAAGAAACAAGGTGTGTTGTGAGCAAGTTTCTGTTTCAGATGGAAGAGCATGGGCTAACACATCTGATGAAAAAAGGTTTGTGTGTGTGTGTGTGTGTGTGTGTGTGTGTGTGTGTGTGTGAGACCCCAAACCCCAATCTCTTCATCTTGAAGAGAGATGGCGTGAAGGAAAATACGATTCCTCTCCTGTAAGTGACAGTTTCTTCATCCATCAGTGAGCTAGACAGCACATGTGCTCAAACATAACAGTTTCGAGGGCAGGGCTTCTCAGTTATGATAGGTGAGGGAAAATTTAGGAACCCAACGTTGAACTCAGGGCCAAAGGGGAGCAATGGGGAAAAAAAACTGAAAAAGAAAACCCCATATGTAATTATTTTAATGATCATTTTGCATCTCTAAAGTTTACATTTATTGCAATAAATAAATACCTATAAATGTCACTAAACACCATTCTCTCAAAGCAATGTACAGTTTAAACACTTTTACAGATATTATCAGATGATATCGCGGGACACCAAAAATATTTCTGCAGGCCGCCATTGGCCCCCAGGTCGCACTTTGAGAACCTATGTTCTAGGGGTTGTCAGTACAGTAGTGTTTGCTTGAATCTATTGCCCTCTACTGGTGGTAGTGCAGAACTAAATGAGTCTCTCAGGATAGAGAACAGTAGCCAATGTATTGTACTATGTAGGTTAGGTGCCAATGTGCAGTAGAACACTGTCTGTAGTCACTGCTGACATTTTAAAAAGAGGAAACGTGTCACATGACCACATATAGGCCCTGGACTCTTGTTGATGATATGATTAACTTTTCAATTCAGTTTCAGTTCAATATTATTTATTGTTATGATATAGAGCAGATACAGTACAATATGGCCTAATAGTATCAGTACAGGCAGTATAATAAAATAGGCCGACAGATGGAAAATAGCCTACAGGGCACATAACATAATGCATGCAGGACCATAGGCCAGGCTAACAATTGGAGATAAGGCATGTTAATGCATGTAAGAAACACACAATAATGGCCGACATTTTGTAAACTAGGCAAGGTTTGGTTAATAGGCCTATATTAAAAATCACTTTGGTGATTTGTAAAAGACTGGTAAAAAAAATCTTGTTTTGTTGCAATAGGTTTAAAAGCATGGTCGATAATTACTATTAAATTAATAATTAAATTAATCATTACTGAATAATTGTATGCTACAGTAATATACAGTACAAAGTACATTAAGCAGTAGACTCTGCTTGTTCTAATTCATCAGATCTCTTTGCTTTCTCCTCTGGCAGGTTCACACTGCGGCGGGTAGAACTTCTGCGTTCTAAAGGTACCAAGGATCCGATTCCAGAATCTATAGTGCTTGTTGACCTCACAGAGCTCCTATTTGAAGAGTCCATGGAGGCTTTCTCAGCCAGGTTTACACTGTAGCGTGCAGAACTTCTGTGTCCTAAAGGCATGAAGGATCCGATTCCAGAACTCACACTGCTTGTTATTGACCTAATAGAGCTCCTGAATGAAGAGGCCCAGGATGAGAGTGATGAGATTGTATCATAGACAGATGATCTGTTGTCTTCACTCACTGGAAGACATGAAGATACAAAAAGCTGGTGTCTGACATTTGATACAATTTATTATTACACATTGCAGTACTAAGAAAGAAATACTAATCTAACAGAAATGTAATATGATGGGATTGTGTTATAATAGTTCTAGTGAATGTTTCTGTTTGCTTGTGTGTTTACTCATTTGTCAGTTTTTGTGGGCTTGTTTTAGGCTGAATGGTGTTTTTTGCCCCAAACGGGACCTTCCAAGCAGCACAGCCTAAAAGGCACCACTCTAACCCTGTTCCTAACCATAACCCCCTCAACCCTCATCCTAACCCTAAACTGAGTGGAGTAGTGCCTTGAAGGCAGCATTGCCTGGAAGGCACAACGGAGGGCAAAAAATACCAAAGACTTAGCACTCGTGTAACTGGCAGTCTTACAAGACTGCAAAACCTCTGAAAGTGTTCACATATACAAGCAGTTTATCTATTTGAGTAGATGATGTTTGTGAGCAGTTCTTCAATAATATCATGCAAGAATGCCCCATTTATAGGCTACACATTGAATTAACAATTAGTAATCTAATAATATTCTGTAGCGGTTACTCACTGTTAGGGGGAGTATCAATGCTTCCCTCCAGGTCCAGTTCTCCCATTCGTTCTGCCAGACGTTGGGTCACCTTTTGGGTTTTCTCTTCACCTTTTTCCAGTTAAATAAGCCTTAAGTCACAGAAATATGAATGAGTCAACCGCATGAACTTGCATGCATTGATTACTCGTAGGTAGTCTGTCAATTGACAGTTAGGTTAGGTTTTTTTTTTTTTTTTTTCAATCACATTTCCTTCCAGCCAAAGAAGTTATTTCAGTAAAAAGTATGCGAGAATGTACTGAACCATTTGCAAGAACATACCAATTTTTACAATTTACTTTTCATAGATTAAATAGTCTTAGGTAATTTATATGTTACAGTGGAAGTGACTACTACCTTTTATCATACTTTGTCAAAATGGTAAGGCAGGCAATGGACTGAACTGAGACCCAAAAATGCTGAAGTGACTAAATCAATGTTCAGGACACTCTTAAGATGGCCAAATAATTGTGATTGCAGCGCTCACGGGGAAATGACACAGCTGTACCTGATTAGGTAGATACACTGTTATAGCAACACTGAAAAGAAATAAAGCATTACCAATTTAGAAACTTACCATCTTTCACTTTCTTCCCTCTTGGCGGTGTTCCTGTCACATATTGATGGTTGCTATTCATCACCACCATCTCCTCAATCTTCTCCAGAAGCTCAGTCACCTGTGTCCTGTCAGTCCTGTCCATGTTGTTGAGGACATGATATCTGTTCCCACATTTCTCTATCAGCCATTTCAGGGCTTCTCCTTCACTCTCTATGTGCTGCTCAATGGTTTTGTCCCCCAGCCAATCTCCATGGGTGAACAGCACTATGGTGTGACTCCAGATATCATTACTAAAAAGCCTCAAATGTTCCTCCATAATCTTTCTGCTTTGCTCTGAAACAGAAACATCTGCCAGTATGACTAGTAGAACAGCATGTGGTTCTGGAGGACACTGAGACACACTGTGGATGATCTCCTTCCTAATGACCTTTGAAGTGTCTTTGACAGAGTGATTCCTCCGCCATCCTGGAGCCTCCACTAAACTGACCTGTCTGCCTGCTACTTCTCCCTGTCTCTTCACACACTGAGCTGTTCTTGTCTTCAGGTCAAACTCATCTCTGCCCAGGATGGTGTTTCCAGATGAACTCTTCCCAGCAAATCTGTATCCCAGCAGCACAATCCTCATTGAAGAAAGTTGAGGGATATCACCTGCATTGGCAAACAGCATGTAATGAATGTAGTAAAAGCAATCTTATCCATCTTGGTCTACATTTTATGTGAAATCTTATTCAGTGTTTCACATTGATGCAAGATTAATGATTGTCCTCATAGGGGAATTTGTAGTATACATACAATTTGGAGCAGTGAGCTCAGAAACACAGTTCCCATGGAGCAGTTTAGGAATTCTGTATACAGTAGGTGCCTTCCTCAAGGGGACCTTACTCTGGACATGGCTATAGACCCACGTTTACGTTTCTGTGCCAACAAACAGCAAGGCCACAACAGCACCCCTTTCACTATTGACATTCTCTCTTCAAACTGTCTATTTACGATGGATACAAAATCAATAAGTGCCTCTGAGTTGTAAACTTTATTGCGGTCTTTCCAGGAGTGAAAATGAATATCAATAAAATCAAGGCCCCTATTTTGACGACGCAAAGTCAACTGTTGTTTGACAGATGACGCATATGGTTTTGGGGGCCTGCCGGCGGATTTTTGCTATTTTCACAGCGCAGAAAATGAACTTCGCGCCGGCGCAAAGTTCGAAAAGGTTGAACTTACGATGCCCAATTAATCATGGGTGTAACGCAGACATAACCAATGACAGATCACTCTCTCATTGCCTTTAAGAACGAAGAGCGCAAAGCGCCTGGTGAATTGCTATCACACCAGCTGATCTCCTCCTTGTGCATTTAAAGAAATTAAAATATTGAATAGCGAGCAAGCTCACACGTCGGGTCTAGTAATAGTCAGAGCCGTAATGGGTCTGGTAATATTAAATTGATGTCTACAGGCTGCACAAGACAGGAAGGAAGCTGATTTAATCCTGATAGATATCTCGGAATATTCATTCGAAAGCGAAAGTAAACTTGATTCTCCATTTAACGTCCCCCCTTCATAAATCCTCATACGTTTCTGTGGTTAACCACATCTTCCTGAACATCATAATGATTTTCCGATTGTAATAATTATTGTTGTGGCCTTCATTGTTATGTTGGAAGGAGGACTGCATTAGGCCTACCTATTGCGTTGTGTGCCCATAAAATAGCATTTCAGGAATGCGTGACTGACGAATGACCAGATTTTTTCCAGTCAGTGGCGGATCCCTTTCTGCGTCAGTATAATAGCATCTTTTGCGCTATGCGCCTAGCCACACCTTCGACACACCTCCGAGGACGCAAAGTCACTTGCTAATTAGACAATGTGAATTATTTGACAGAAAAACGAACCATGCGCTCGCACAAAATAGCAATGACAGCTTGCGCGAGTTGCGAAGGCATGGTGCGCCGTCTGCAAGATAGGGCCCCATATTGTAGTGTGTATGGAACAGAATCTGCAATGTGGATACATACATACAAACATGTTGATTAGGCAATTTTGTGGATGGCTATGGTAAACCATAATTATCAATCAAAATATAATTTAATAATGATTGAATTATTCCACTTACCAGCTGAAAATCTTAAGGGAACTCTTTGTCTGTAGACACGCATCTGTCTGTCCTCTGCTCTCTGCATCTGTTGTTTTTTTCTCTCCTCTATCTCCTTCAGTCTCTGTCTGTCCATCTCATAATGATGCCCACCGTTTCCTGCCACAAGGTCTTCTATTTTCTCCAGCAGTTGTGTGACCTGATCATCAGTCCTGTTGTTATTGTTGAACACATGATATCTGTTACCACATTTCTCTACTAGAGACTGCAGGGCCCCTTCACTCTCTATGTGCTGCTCAATGGTTGTGTCTCCCAGCCAGTCTCCAAAGGTGAACAGTACCATGGTGTGACTCCATACTCTCTCACTGAGGAGCTCCAGGTGTTGCTGTATATCTGCTCTAAAGTCCTCAGTGACAGAATAATCCACATCAATAACCAGAAGGACAGCATGTGGTCCAGGAGGACACAGAGACACACTGAACTGAATCTCCTCTTTAGTGAGCTCAGGAGTCTCTGTGAGGTTGATATTATGCCACCATCCTGGAGCCTTAACTACAGTGACCTGTCTGCCTGCTACTTCTCCCTGTCTCTTCACACACTGAGCTGTTCGTCTCTTCAGGTCAAACTCCTTTCTGCCAAGGATTGTGTTTCCTGATGAACTCTTCCCAGATTCTCTGTGTCCCAGCAGCACAACTCTGAACTCTGGCAAAGAGGGGAGTCACCTGCAAAGTACAATACAGCAAATTCAGGTTATGCAATATTTGTTTTTAAATTTAGAAAATATATATACCATATCATATTACATCAAGTTTTATAAATTTGGAAATAGAAGTACATTATTTTGCTGACAATATGATGCACTATGATTGTATTGTTCTACTTACATGTGCATTGATGTAAATCCTATTTTTATGTGGTCTCTATGACATTTTGAAAACTGACCTACAGTACACACATTTGCCTGTTTGGAAACAGAAAGTATTGCATTTATGATAAACATCAGCAAACTCACGCATCAGTATCTGGAGATTCTCTCTTTTCTTCTTCACCTTCATCAGTCTCTCTCTTGCTCTCTCTTCTGCTTTTCTCCTCCTTTCCTGTGTTTCCTGCAGTCTGTTTCTGTCCATCTCAAAATAATAATTTTTCTTTCCTGCCATCATTTCTTCTATTTTATCCAACAGTTGTGTGACCTGGTCATCAGTTCTGTTGTTATTATTGAAGACATGATATCTGTTCCCACATTTCTCTACTAGAGACTGCAAGGCCCCTTCACTCTCTATGTGCTGCTCAATGGTTGTGTCTCCCAGCCAGTCTCCAAAGGTGAACAGCACCGTGGTGCGACTCCACACTCTCTCACTGAGAAGTTCGGTGTGTTGCTGGATGATTGCTCTCTTGTCTTCAGTGACAGATGAATTCACACCAATGACCAGCAGGACAGCAGGTGGTCCTGGAGGACACAGAGACACACTGAGCACAATCTCGTCTTTAGTGAGCTCAGGAGTGGCTTTGAGATTTACATTATTCCACCATCCTGGAGCCTCGACTACAGTGACCTGTCTGCCTGCTACTTCTCCCTGTCTCTTCACACACTGAGCTGTTCTTCTCTTCAGGTCAAACTCCTCTCTGCCCAGGATGGTGTTTCCTGATGAACTCTTCCCAGATGCTCTGTATCCCAGCAGCACAACTCTGAACTCTGGGAGAGAGGGCGAATCACCTGCAAAGTACAATTCAGGAAATCTCAGGATCTATTTCGACCTCACTCAGACTGTCACCACGGTCGTTACACTCTGAATGATGCCATTCCTTGTACCTACCTTCGAGACCTAATGACAACAATGTCATGTGATTGACCACAGGTGGCATGGCTCACTTCCTATATTCGCCCCATTGTGAGTCAGCCACTTCCTCTTGCCTTTCTCGCGAACCTAGAGACCGGTGTATTTTAGTAAGACTCTTTATTAAGATTTGCTTGTTATTGTTGATATTTGTTACTGTGTGGCGGCTTCCAGTGCGTCCGCGCACGTAACTGAAGTTCGTGGTTAAAGCGGTGTGTCGCACCCGTAAGTCTTTATTTTCCTGTTTTGTGTTTAGGTTACACGGCATTTGTACAGAGCAACGCGTTCGTGCGTGTGAGCCTTTGTTCATTTATTTTGTTAAAGTAGGGCTATCTTTTTTGTTGTTAACTTACTTCATTTGTTAAGCAGTGCATGCGTGCACGTTAGCCTTGTTTGTATTTCATTTTGCCCTTCAGCTGTTCATTCATTCTGACTAGAGGTGTGTTCGCCCACGTCAGGTTCCTTTTGTTAAGTGACAGCACATCTGAGTCTTCTGCCGTGCTTTACCTAGAGTGTGTGTTTTCTCTTATTTGGTCAAAGACTTAAAAAAAAAAAAAAAAGATAAAAGCGTTGCGTTCGTGCATGTGAGCCTTTTCCATTTTCTGACCCGTACAGTGTGTGTGCTGTAGGTTCCAGTTTGTTTATTTTATTGAGCTTTGCTGTGCGCATATTAGTCTCTTTTGTTTGCTGTTTGTAAGCTTCTGGCAGTTGTGTACTGTGGTGTGATTACAACTTGTCAGCTCGAGCAGTGCGTGCGCGCATGTCAGTCTCCTTTGCTTGCCACTTATACAGCGTGTTGTGCGCTGTGGAGAGATAACAGCTTGTCAGCTCGAGCAGTGCGTGCGCGCATGTCAGTCTCTTTTGTTTGCTGCTTACACAGTGTGTTGTGTAGTATCAGCTACTACTTAGTGAGCAGTGTGTTAGTGCACATTAGTCTCCTTCTCTGTTTAGTGAGTATTTGTAAACTGTTATTAGCACAGCTTGTATCTTGGTAAGTATTTACAAGCGGTTAGCACTGCTTATATTTTGGTAAGTATTTTGTAAGCATGGCGTCAGAATTTTGCTGTTCATGTTCAGCCCCCATGGATCCTCGGGATGGCCATAGGGACTGCCCCACCTGCTTAGGGGCAGTGCATGTGAGAGAAGACGTTGAGAGCCCGTGCACAGCTGCGCTTGAGCTTCCTTTGGAGGAGCGTGCGCGGAGAGCCAAGAGAGTGGAGCAGTTGGTAGATTCAGCCGCTGCGCCTTCACTGTCTCAGGCCAACCCTGACCGGCGAGGTGCTGGGGCCTCTAGGAGGCGTGCACACTCACCTGAGGATAAACGTACAGGCAGCTCAAAGAAACATGCCTCTAAGAAGCCTCACGTGTCCAGAGATGACGGGGGTTTTGGCGGCTATACAAGCTCTCTCTGAGAGGCTTGGTAAAATGGAGGAGCAGCAGCATGCTGTAGGCGGGGGCTCCACTTCACCAAGTGTGTCAACCCCTGAGGACTTACCCTAACATCAGCAGGACGTCACAGGTACTGATGTGCTTTCTTTGCATGCTGAAGACTCCCTATTTGACTCTGCTACAGAGTCTAGAGAGGAAAGACACGTCTCATCACTTTCCTAGGCAGGCTCTGCTCGGGAGGAGATAGGTGATGGTGAAGCTGCATCAATGGATGTCTTATCCAAGGTTCTTTCTGCAGAGAGACCTCATAGGCATGCCGGTTGTTCCCAGTAGAGTTTTTCATCCTGACTCTCAGGGCTTGGCTGAGGCTGCAGAACGTTCTCGGAGAGAGTCAGTCCGTCGTGCGTCCGGTAGGGCTGGTCGTTCATATGGTTCCAGGGTCTCTTATCCACAACCAGACTGGTCACGTCTCAGGGGCACTGAAAGTACCCGTAGGGTGGTGTTTAATGCCCCAAGGGCCCCACAACAGCAGCCAGCCTCTCAAGTTCCTGCTTCCAGAGTAACTCGATCTCAAAGACAGCACCCCCCAGAGCCTCAGGTCCTCGGGGCTACAACAGGTATGGGGCCACCTGCCGAGGCCGCGTCCCAGCTTCGCCTGGACAGCTGGGAAAAATGTATGTGTCAGACCAGTGGGTGCTTACCACAGTAGCAAACGGAGTAAGCACCCACCCAGCGAGGCTGGGGTTTTACAGCAAATATTTTATCATTCCAAAAAAGGATGGGGGTTTGCGCCCCATTTTGGACCTCAGGAGGTTAAACGTCTTTTTAAAGGTCCTGTCTTTCAAAATGCTCACCACACATCTTGGTGTCCGTGGAAAGAGGGGAGTGGTTCATCTCGCTAGATTTAAAAGATGCATACTTTCGCGTCCCCATCTGTGTGGACCACAGGCCTTTTCTAAGATTTGCGTTCCAAGGGCAGGCCTATCAGTTCAAGGTGTTTCCGTTTGGCCTTTCACTCTCACCAAGGGTCTTAACAAGGGTGGTGGCGGCAGCCTTATCCCCTCTTCAAGCAGCGGGTCTGAACATCCTACCGTACTTAGACGACTGGTTAATTTGTGCCCCAGGTCGCTGCCAAGTTGCGCTGGACACGGAAAGGGTCATCCATCACGTGCAGAACCTAGGGTTCAGGGTGAACCTGGAAAAGAGCAACCTCGTCCCCACGCAGGATGTGTCATTTGTGGGGCTTCGGATAGACTCTGTAGCAATGCGTGCCTCACTCCCCCTCTCAGGGTAACGAGGCTTCTGTCATGGGTGAGCCAGTTCCGTCTCGGCAGGAGACTGAAGTTGGTACAATTTCAAAGGCTGCTTGGCACAATAGTGGCGGCAACAGCGGTGGTGCTGTTGGGTCTCCTTCGGGCCCGGCCTCTTGGTGGTTGAATGCATTCAATCTTCATCCAGTGTGAAACTCAAGGTGACTCAGTCATTCACACGAGCGCTGCGTCCTTGGAGCAAAGAGGACTTGTGGAATGCAGCTCGGAAACATCCCTTCTTGCAGGACTTTGGTGTCCACAGACGCCTCCCTAACTGGGTGGGGTACAGTTTGGGAAGGCAAGATGGTGAGGGGTTCCTGGGACCCCTATTGGCGGGTAGAGCACATAAATGTGCTGGGGTTACAGGCAGTCCATCTGGCCCTGCAAGAACTCCTCCCTCACATCAGAGGCAGACACGCCCTGGTGAGGACAGACAATTCCTCTACAGTGTACCACACAAACCACCAAGGCGGCACCAGGTCCTTGCGCAGCCTTCAGGTTGCCAGGATCTTGCTGGAATGGGCCTTCACTCATCTGGCATCTCTGAGAGCTGTATTCAGCCAGGGGTGGAGAATCGGGCAGCAGACCTCCTCTCCAGGACAGGTCCCCTACCAGGGGAGTGGAGACTACACCCGGAGGTGGTAGGCCAGCTGTGGTCCCAGTTCAGCAGAGCACAGGCCGACCTGTTTCTGTCATCGGAGACGACTCATTGCAACATGTGGTTCTCAATGAGGGAGGACAACGCCCCTCTCGGGCTGGATGCCCTGTCAGGAGAATGGCCGTCAGGTCTTCTCTACGCCTTCCCTCCTTTTGCCCTACTCACTCATGTGCTCCACAGGGTCCTTATGGGTCACTACAGGATCCTGCTGATCGCCCCCAGGTGGCCGAGGAGGAGATGGTTCCCCGCTCTCCTCAGACTCCTTCACGGACGACCGTGGCCTCTTCCAGTCAGAGCAGATCTCCTGTCTCAGGCAGATGGACAGATTTGGCACCCCAATCCGGCGTTGCTTCAGTTGTGGGCGTGGCCGCTGCTCAGCCCCTCTCTCAGGAGTTAGATGAGGCTGCCAGACTCACCATTCAGAGCGCCAGGGCTCCCTCAACACGGGCCTGCTATGGCCAGAAATGGAGGGTATTTTCACAGTGGTGTGTTGACAGGCAGCTGGATCCAGCATCGTGTCCTGTGCACTGTGTTATTAATTTCCTTCAGTCTCTTCTTGGTGCAGGAAAAGCGAGAAGGGTCCAGCTGCAGTATTGACGGTTCCGCCTTAATGCCAGAACGCCCATGGGCGTTCCAAGAATTTGCAGATTGGCCAATCGTGAAGAATTTCGCAAGGGACACTGGGTATGATGTCATTCTCAAATCCATTTCTGAAAGCTATGGCGCACACCGCTCTAACTCGTGGTCAGCAATGGTGACATCAGGAAGATTATGTTGGTAAGTTGGCTATATTGTTTATTTCGACAACATGCACTGACATTGTAGCCTAGCTTTCGCAGACACTCGTGTATTCATTCATCTGCGCGGGAGTCAGGTTACTGACATTAAGGTTGTAATCTTAATTGCATTCAAATTCGACAGACAGATATAACGTTAACGTTAGCAGCTAACGTTAGGGTCGTGTTCTCTTCTCTCGTCCTACTGTATGTGGTGTACACTTAGCAGCTAACGCTACCTAAAAGAAAGTACCCCATAATATAAGTGCTAAACAAAACTGTTATTTGAAATACGATACGATTGAGAAGCAAGGTTAACGTGGTTAAGCACAACGGCGCCATGGACCTGTGCACAGATATTAAACCTGAACTGTGAAAGTATGCTAACGTTATGAATTGTTTGGCTGATGAGGTAAAATGTGTGCCTGCAAATCTTTGCATTTAGTCAAGTTGCTTACACTGCTACAGTCTTGATTGTTAACTGTGATTTGATGACATAATCAAAGCTATTGAGGGTGGAGATCTGTATAACGTTACAGCCATCATGAAATACGATACGATTGAGAAGCAAGGTTAACGTGGTTAAGCACAACGGTGCCATGGACCTGTGCACAGATATTAAACCTGAACTGTGAAAGTATGCTAACGTTATGAATTGTTTGGCTGATGAGGTAAAATGTGTGCCTGCAAATCTTTGCATTTAGTCAAGTTGCTTACACTGCTACAGTCTTGATTGTTAACTGTGATTTGATGACATAATCAAAGCTATTGAGGGTGGAGATCTGTATACAGCCATCATTTAATGATATAGTAGGGGAAGTTATCAACAAAAAAGGGCCAAATCGTTACGCGGTGGATAGAAGCACCAAAATTGGTATACATACTCTTTAGGATGTATCTCATCATTTCAGAAGGGGTGCCCAAAAATTTAAGTCCATTTAGGTCCTTTTTATAGTGAAAATCCAAGATGGCCGCCAAACACAACCTAATATTATTATAATGTTACATAGCTTGGACATTATGACTTATTTTGTCATTAAATCTTTTTGGATGTGATGTACAGAGACTGCCCTCATATAATATGTGCAATATCTACCATAAACTATTGTTTCATGGCTTTTATAAAGCTTTAAAGAGAAAAAAATACTAAAAAAAGCGATCAGAATGAGATGACCTTTCAAATGGATCTTCATTTAAGTCTGGAAATATTTGTATAAAACACACATAAGTAGCTTAAAAAACTTTCACAGGAACTATTCTTTAACTCTGAAAGAGTAGTTCACTAATAAAATGTAAATTTCAGCAGGAATGGAGCCTTGAATCAGGACACAACTCGTTGAAAAAATACAAAGCCAATTTTAGCATTAGCATTAGCCAATGTAGACTCGGTGTGAAATGATGATTTCTAAGTAAGTTTTTCCTACTCCAAATACCCAAGCCCCACCCTAAGACTACCCCCATCTCAAACACACACACACACACACACACACACACACACACACACACACACACACACACACACACACACACACACACTAGGCTACAAATGAATCCATTGATACTATAACTCAATGGGCAACTCTTAGTTATCTTTTATTAATCAAAAAATATACTGGCCAATAAACTGATTAATACTGTACTATGGATAATGGTAGCCAGCTAGTATAAATGTGTTATGAGTAAATGCCCTCTTGATGTTTCAAGAGAGTCATGTTAGCTCCTATGGGATAGCAAGCCTGCATCTTTTAAGGAATTATCCGGTGTGAAACAACCCGTAGACCTGCTGTTTCACATTGCTATGTGAAGTAGATAGCTAGGAGAATGATCCAATTTCGTGCAACATGGCAGCAAACGGCGACAAATGTGGGGTTCCCTTCGCCTGGGAGTTCCCATGCTCCTTTCCATGCTTATTTCATTTCACTCTGCAAAGCAGCATGGTGACCATGACCGATTTTCTCGCCTGCTTTCGGTATCCAGTCACAGAACAAAAAGGGATTTGTACGGCCCTCGATTGCATTTTACGCCACGTGGTGGCTCTGGTATTGCCTCCGAGGTATGTACAGATGGTATGATAGACATTCGTTGCGCCCAATAAACGTCTCTGTACAATCGCAAACGATTCTTCCACTACGAGAAATGCAATAGGTAGGGCTCCAGACTAAATATCACTTGTGATTTTTAGTTTGGCATTCGCCAGGCTAGGGTTCTCTTGAGTTCTAATTTGGGCACTGTGCTATGAAAACGGTCCCCTTGAGTACAAATTCAATTCGATCAATTCAGACTGATATGAAGATCGGTTTTAAAAAGGAGTTGTAGCGCTGTAATCAAGCATCGCATGCAAGCTGTTGCAAAAGATTCCACTTGTCAAATTACGCATAGTTTCAGAGTTTTAGAGCGTCTGGTTTTTAGAACATCATACAGCCTGTGTCGTCATGGATCTTTGGTCTGTAGCCACCTTTTGGTGACATTTTATGCAGATGGCACTCAATTGTACCTCAAATCAAGGGATTCCATACAGCCTTTACTAGACTGTCTCAAGGACATCAACTGCTGAATGACCAATAACTTTCTCCAGCTAAATAATGATAAAACTGAAGCCAATATTTTTGGTCCTACAAAAAGCAATTCCATAGTTGTTGAGAAATTATGTCACCCCACTCCCTATGTCAATGCATATGCTATAAACCTAGGTGTCATTCTTGACTCGTGACTTGACAGATTAGCTCTGTTCCCAGCTTAAGCCTTCTCTGTTAATCAAGGATCTAGAAATAGTTATCCATGCCTGTATCACATCAGACTATTGTAGATGTTTTTTATCTTAAGCTCCCCCAATGCCCTTCTGTTGGTCTATAAAGCATTGCATGGTAAGGCCCCTACCTAAATCATGGACCAATTATTACCTCTACACTTAAGTCCCTTACGTTTGCGGACAAAGGTATTTTTCACGTGACTTGTGCTCTATAAATTAAACTTACTTACTATATGAAAACAAAACCTAATTGTTTCATTTGTTCATCCATTTAGCCTGGGATTACCCAGCCACGTG
Organism: Sardinella longiceps; assembly: GCA_027497455.2. Taxonomy (NCBI): domain Eukaryota; kingdom Metazoa; phylum Chordata; class Actinopteri; order Clupeiformes; family Clupeidae; genus Sardinella; species Sardinella longiceps. Next base: position 4,650,106 of record JAODXP020000016.1, on the reverse strand, counting down.
GGCTATATGTAGACGTGAATGATAGATATTCGTATATAAACAGCATAATTATTGACTATGCTTAGCAATGTGAAAGAACAAGGCAACTGGTTGATTCATAATAATTTTTTTAAATAAGAATAATTGCTCAATGCTTTGGGTGATGAAAGCCAGCTAGTACAGATGTGTTATGAGTAAAAATTGGTTTGAGAACTGCACTGTACAGTGAACAAGGAATTTGCAGGTTTACATGATTGATTTATAGATAGATAATATTAACAGTCAATTTGTGTAATATTATCTAATTTATACTACAGGTGGTTAAATCAAGAAATAATTGCAACCACTATCTGTATAGCCTACTGTATGTCAACTTATCTATCTATCTTTTTAATGTTATCCATACAAAAATGTTCCATTATATACACCGATGCATTTATGTTTTGATCAGCTGGCAATTAGACTATAATGGTGACCATAGTGAATTTCTTCAAAAAGTCACTTCCTGTTTGAAGTCTTAATGCCACCCAAATTTCATGCTTTTATAAGGTTGTCTTCGGTGTTCATTATCAACAACCAATTGAATGTTCATCCATATAGTTTTTTTTTTTTTTTAAACGTAATGTAAGGGATGTATACAAATTGCATGCTTTTATGAGGTTGTTTTGGTGTATTTTGAATCAATAGCCAATTGAATGGTCGGCTAGCCTACTCTGAATCTTTCAAAAATCAAAAATTCACTTCCCGTTTGAGATTTGTTTAGGCACCCCCTCTAAGATGTCTTAGGATCATGTAAGGGATGTATATACCAAATTGCATGCTTTTATGAGGTTGTTTTGGTGTATTTTGAATCAATAGCCAATTGAATGGTTGGCTAGCCTACTCTGAATCTTTCAAAAATTTGCCTCCCGTTTGAGATTTGTTTAGGCAACCCTTCTAGGATGGCTTAGGATCAGCCAAGGGACGTTAATACCAAATAGCATGCTTTTAAGAGGTTGTCTTGGTGTATTTTGAATAAACAGCCAATTGAATGGTCGATTATGTTTAATTTGTCAAAAATTCACTTCCTGTTTGAATTTTTTAGGCACCCCTTCTAGGATGTCTTAGGATCACCCAAGGGACATATATACCAAATTTCATGCTTTTATGAGGTTGTCTTTGGTGTGTCTTGAATTAACAGCCAATTGAATGGTCGGCTATTTGGAATTTTTTCAAAAATTCCCTTCTTGTTTGAATTTTTTTGGGCACCCCTTCCAGGATGTCTTAGGATTACCCAAGGGACATATATACCCAATTTCATGCTTTGATGTGGCTATCTTTGGTGTATTTCGAATCAATAGCCAATTGAATAGTCGGCCATTTTGAATTTTTGCAAAAACTTACTTCCTGTTTAAAAAAATTTTGGGCACCCCTTCTAGGATATCTTAGGATCACCCAAGGGCCATATATACCAAATTTCATGCTTTGATGTGACTGTCTTTGGTGTGTTTTGAATTAACAGCTAATTTAATGGTCGGCCATTTTGAATTTTTCAAAAACTTACTTCCTGTTTTACATTTTTTGGTGCACCCCTTCTAGGATGTCTTAGGACCACCTAATGGACATATATACCAAATTTCATGCTTCTATCCACCACGTAACGATTTTTCATATAACTTCCCCTACTATCATTGTTAAGAAATTGCGTTCTTTTTTCTCAATTACAGGGTGCATCTTGCCAGTACCAAAGCAACAGCTGTGGGGTATATATGTTGATGGTGAGAGAGCCTACAATATTTTACAAAATGATTACTGATATTGCGTTTGCAGACTAACTAACAGGTCCTGATGTTTTTTGTTTGTTTGTTTGTTTTTTTCAGTATGCAATGTACGCCACACTGTAAAAGACGTGTGATTTTGGGGAGGTGAGTTTTCTGAATCTTAAAAGAATATGTAGTGGAATATGTTTTTTTAATATTCCAGCCATTCTATTTGGAGCCTACAGTTAACATTCACCATATACACTTAGCTATTGAAGGAAAGGACTACATCTCTGTACATTGCCAGTACTATAACCTTGTAAAAAGCTATGGAGATCTTTAAAAGGGAACTATGCTACGCTACTATACTAACATTTTTAGTTCAATTTACCTTTATTTAGCAGCTTAAGAGTCATTGTGGTGATTGTACAGCAATTTTTAGGTCGATTGATAACCGCTTCGCCTCGCTCTAGCTCCTCTCGGCGTAGAAATTGAATATGCAATATTCATATGCATAGTTCATCTTTTTACTGTACAGGTTGATATGTTGTCTATTTGGAGGTGGTGGTGCCAACAGCTGTTGCAGGGATCCCTACTGAAGTATTATATACTGTATTCATAATTTCCTCACTACTCATACATATTGGGTGTTCCCAATACCTTTCCCACTACCCCCCCCCCCCTTTCCTGTAGCCCTACAGGTCAACGTAGCGCATCTGTGGCACCTGTCAGCCAAACCCTGGAGGCCGCATGCATGGAGAGGTACAGTATTAGAGATTGTACTTTACCATTTGCCCACATAGCAATAAGTAAAAGAAATTTTGAGTATTTTCCTATCTGCTCATATTGGCTGCTCATGAAGCTGGTAGTTAAACCTCACCCTCTCTCTCTCTCTCTCTCTGTACCCCAACAGAACAAGCTGGAACACCTTTCTTGCCCTCGCCATTAACACATGTTGGTCCCACCCTTGAAGCATTGAGCAGAGAAAGGTATTAAAGAATGTACTTTGCCATTTGCCAACATCTATCTATTAATGCATGGAAGGCCTGTCTGTTACCCTGTGTGTCTATTCCATGCAAAACCCGTGGGCGACACAGGATGCTTTACATTGACATTAAGTCAATTTATATCATAAGCACATGAAAAAGTGGTCTATTTTGTTTTTAGGATGTTCACTGCACTGCCTTCTGTGGTGTAACCAGCTCCATTGATCACAGTGGAAGTTAATTGTTACGGCAGAAGTGGCTTTCACTTCATGCATCCAGCGTAGCCTCCCTGTGTAACTCTTGAGCCACTCATCTGACTTACCATCAATTTGCTACTATGTGTGAGAGCAGTGCGAAGTTGTTGGCTTTGGACCAAAAACAACAAATGTCATTATACACTGTATCCATAATTTTCTCACTACTCATACATATTGCATAATTTTCTCTCTGTTCATATTGGCTGCTCATGAAGATGGTTGCCTCCGTGTGTAACTCTTGAACCACTCATCTGACTGACCTTCAATTTGCTACAGGTTTTGCTAATGGCATGTGTGAGTGCAGTGCAAAGTGGTTGGCTTTGGACCAAAAACAACTAATATCTAAATATTAAGCCATTGCCCAAAGCAGTAAATCATTCAAAGCAAACCTTGCATTTATTTTTTATTTGGTGTATTCTCTCTTTCCCTCTCCTCAGCCCCGCAGAACAAGTGGCAGCGATGGACAGGCCTGTCCTCCCCCGGAGATCCTGCAGAGGATCATCAAGGAGACGCTCTGCTTGGACATGGGAATGCTGTTTTTTTTAATAGGATATCATCATAGAAGATGTCTGACTCCCTGCCTGGCACTAACACACACACACACACACACACACACACACACACACACACACACACACAGTCCAGCCAGTCTCCCAACTCACTGCACAGCATTTTAATGTATCTGACCACAAATTGTCCTGAAATCCTTGAAGTTAATGCAAATTAGTTAATAATACCATATCCTTAACAGAGCAAGGTGTAAGTTCTAATTTCTTATCTCTAAAACTGGGGGTAGGGATATCTCAGGCTTTTTTTGTTTTGAGTTCTGAGACATGCTTCTTTTTTGAGAGAGAGAGAGGATTGGGGGATATGTTTGCAATATAATATAATAGTATCTGAAGTTTAAGGATTTTATTTGTTCAGTTTGAAAAAGAAAGAAGAGAAACTAGGGAAAAGGAGAGAAACTTAACACTGCCAAGCTGATTCCTGACCTTGTGCCACAGCTTTAATCCAGTTTTATTCATTCTTTATTTCTTGTTTATTCATTGCTTTTTATTTATTTGCTATTCTGGTCTATAATGTGTTTTTGGTATTTATTTATTTGTTATGCCGGTCTGAAATGTGTTTTAATATGTCCACAGATGTAAAATAGCTTTGTAGCTAACTGGTACATGGCCCCTGTCAAATAAACCAATAAACTAAACTTCACTTCACTGTTCATGTTTGTTTGAAATAAACTGTTTGAGAGTTACAATTCTGTTTTATTTAATCATCCAATGTGTGCTAAAGGTGGTGGGGGCGGCATAGAAGTGTCCCCAGCTCGTAAGCGACGTTCAACATGCAACCTAGGAAGTGCAAGTTTTCTGTATGGTCTCAATGGCGGAATAAAACTGTTTTTGTGTTATCGTTATCATACTATAACGTAGAGGGACGTGCCGCGTGACTTATGAGCTCTGCGGATTCAGTCAGTAGGCTATCTGTAATGTAAAGGAAGGGGCCTCATTGAGTGTATTCACTGGTATTAGGTAGGGATACACCGAAAAATATTTGGTTGATGTAGGCCTACGTGTCCTGTTAACTCTTTTTCCGTTTGACATCAAACAATCTGCATGACTTAAATATTGCAAATACTCCTTTTACAATCGGAATAAGAATCATTTTCACGAACTTTACTCTGGACAAAATACAAACGAGTCGCCAAATGCTTTCACTTTCCTATCTATCGAGGCTAGCGATAGCACATGAGAACCCGGATGTTCAATAACAAAGCAGCACGTTGACAGTGACGAAGTAAGGGGCAGTACTGTGTGAGGGCGTTTTATCGAGGACTGGGCGTTTTAGATGAGACGCAGCTGGATGATGTTGGGAAAAGCAGCTAGCACTGTGAAAGCTGCTATTTCTTCCTTCCATCATGTGGTTGATGGCCTCACTGTTGGAAAACACCCGTTGGTGTGTCAGTTTCTTAAAGGCGCACACCGCCTCCATCCTGGCAAGAGCCTGAGGGCTCCATCCTGGGACCTGCCCACAGTGTTGCAGGCACTGACAGTGGCCCCATATGAACCCTTGGATACGGCTGACTTGAAGTATCTTACGCAGAAAACGGTGTTCCTCCTGGCGATCTGTACCGCCAAAAGAGTTGGTGAGTTACATGCTCTTTCAGTCAGTGAGCAGTGTCTTAGGTGGAAGACTGACTACACTGGGGTGTCGCTATGGCCTAATCCTTCTTTCCTTCCCAAGGTTCTGAATCCTCAGACCTTGAACCAGGTCACTGAGGTTAGTGCATTCACAGGCTCTTCCCTTGGTTCAGAGAGCGCGAATTTGGCAGGCTTGTGCCCAGTGAGGGCGTTACGGACATATGTGACACGTACACACTCAATCAGACGTTCTCATCTGCAGCTGTTCGTCTGCTATGGCGAGAATAAACTTGGAGAACCAGTCTCTAAACAGAGGTTGTCCCATTGGGTGGTGGACACAATCTCCCATGCCTATGACAGTCAGAATCTTCCTGTTCCTGGCAACCTAGTTGCGCACTCTACAAGGAGTACAGCTACCTCCTGGGCTGCGCTTAAAGGGGTTTCTGTAGCAGAGATCTGTGCAGCTGCTTCCTGGAGCACGCCATGCACATTTGCACGTTTTTACAGAGTCAATATGGCTGCTTCAGCACCACTAGGCTCGGCGGTTCTCTCTGCTGCTAGCGGGACTTGAAGCATGCGCTATTATATTATAACGATGACCGTCACCATCTCTTGTCGCTCGGAACGGGTGGGACGTTCCAGGCAAGAGGAAGTGGCTGACTCACAATGGGGCTAATATAGGAAGTGAGCCATGCCACCTGCGGTCAATCACATGACATTGTTGTCATTAGGTCTCGAAGGTAGGTACAAGGAATGGCATCATTCAGAGTGTAACGACCGTTGGTGACGGGTCATCGTTCGGTCTCATAGATCCATAGTTATGTACATAACTTACGTTATGCAATATTAGTTATTATTTCTTTTTAAATTCAGAAAATGTGTATACTATATCATATTATATTATATTCTCTAAATTTGGAAATAGAACTACATAATTTTGCAGATGTTATGTTTTACTTATTGATAGGAATACAATTCAAGAAACCCAGGGCCCAGTTTTTCAAAAGGAATCCAGTGGGATTTCTGATCACGGATAGGATCAAATGTTGGAAATGAGTTTTTCAGAGGCAAAGGTAAAGTGAATGACAACCGAAATTAATGTTTACTGATGAAATGTACATGTCTTCATCTTTAGTGTATAAAATCCATTGATCAAGACACTGATCATGGAAATAAAGAAAATCTAGGTAACACATCTAATGAGATGGTTAACAACAAACAAAACAAAAAAATATTTCCAAGCTCTCAGCTGTGAAATAAATGTCACTGTTGTCAGAAAATGAAAACAAACAATGGCAAACTGTATTGTGCGTGTAATTTCTATGCTTAGCCAGTAGGGGCTACAAAAGTGGCTCAATATAAAGGAATATTCCACTTTTTTATGAAAATTGGTCATTAAACCTGTTCCCTGGTGTTACATATGAGGGTAAAATAATTTTGGTCTCAGTGCATGCGCTTTCCTAATCTGGCAAATTTAGCTTTAGCTTAGCATAGGCGCTGGAATGTAATGTAGCCAAAGAGTTGCTATCTGGGTGGACTATTCCTTTAAGTCTGTGATAGACAGGATTTGGTAATCCTGAAATTTGGTACTTGGATCACAGTGATCCAATCCAGTGTTTCTTTAAAAAAAAAACTGGCATAAAAGTGAGTTGGATCAGGTGATTCTGGATAGCCAAACATGGGATTTCAAAATCCAGATCAATTTGATCCAGATTACACTTTTTTTAAAAACTGGGCCCAGATTATGCAAGATTTTTTTTACGCTCAAAAATAACCATTCTTACATATTTTGGAAATGAAAAAAATATATATATTTTGACAGAGGTGATCGGAATTTCACCTACATTGAGAAACAGCATGGAATGAATCTATATGGACCACATGTAAAGTCTCATTCAGCATGAAGCAAGGTTAAGTACAGTAATGCTATACGTCACTGTGCTACGAGGGAAATTTGTCTTTCAAATTGTAGGACACACAGAGATCAGAGAAGTGATCTTACAAACACCCAGTGCCCATGGAGCAGTTTGGAGATTCTGAAAGGTACTTGGTTGTGGACATGGGAGGCTGCTGCACAGTCACACCCACATTTATATTTATATTTATGACCAACAACCAGGAAACAAATTCCATCCTTTAACTTATTCACCTCTGGGCCCTGAAACTGTCCCACAAACTGCCCAGTATATTTCACATGCTCACAAACTCAAAGTGCTGCTGAATTTTAAAATTATTGATTATCAATCAACAAAGATGTGTTAAATTGTAAAATTAGTTGTGAATAATTATTCCACTTACCAACTGTAAATCTTAAGGATGCTCTCTGTCTGTAGACAGAAATCTGTCTGTCCTCTGCTCTCTGCATCTGTTGTTTTTTTCTCTCCTCCATCTCCTTCAGTCCGTGTCTGTCCATCTCATAGTGATGGCCACCATTTCCTACCACAAGTTCTTCAATCTTCTCAAACAGCTCTGTGACCTGATCAGTAGCCCTGTTGTTATTGTTGAGAACATGATATCTGTTCCCACATTTCTCAATCAGCCATTTCAGATCCTCTCCTTCACTCTCTATGTGCTGCTCCATGCTTGTGTCTCCCAGCCAGTCTCCACATGTGAACAGCACAACGGTATAACTCCAGATATCCCCACTGAAAAGCTCCAAGTATTTTTGTACTGCTTGTCTGAATGAAGCAGTGACACCACAATCTACCCTTATGATTAGTAAGAGAGCATGTGGTCCCGGATCACACAGGGACAAACTCAGAACAGTTTCCTGCTGGAGACTGAAAGGAGCTTCATCATTCCAAAACCAGCTTGGAGTGGTAACCACGGTGACCTGTCTCCCGCCTACTTCCCCTTCTCTCTTCTCACACTCTGACATAGAGCGCAACTCAAACACATCTTTGCCCAGAATGGTGTTCCCTGTTGATGATTTGCCCAAATATTTGAACCCCAGCAATAGTATCCTCAGGGGGGTCTGTTGCATGTGGCCTACATGGGAAAATAGGGACAAATATGAATGTGTTAGAAGCCACAAGAAAGCAATAGTTAGATGAAAAAAATAATTAAAAAAAAACTATGAAGTACAATGTGTAATGTGTATGAGTGTAAATCATGAGCTGCATTGATCCATGCTTTATAACTTCCCAGTCTTTCCTTGGACTCTCTGTTACTCACCCAGTGATGCCCGGAGCTTCTCTCTTTGTTTCTTCACCTTCATCATCCTCTTCTCTGCACAAATCGTCTCAGTCTTTTTCTGCTCTTCCAGCTTTTGATAAACATCTGCACATACTTTATAAAGAGTGTTATTGTTTCCTGCTTGCAGTTCTTCTATCTTCTCCAGCAGCTCTAAGACCTGGACATTGTCATGACTGGTGTTATTGTTTAGGACATGATATCTGTTCCCACACTTCTCTATAATGGCCTGTAGGGGCTCTCCCTCACTCTCTATGTGCTGCTCAATGGGTGTGTCTCCCAGCCAGTCTCCATGGGTGAACAGCACTATGGATTGACTCCACATTCTCTCACTGAGAAGAAATAAGTGTTGCTGAGTCAATATCTTGTGTTCCTTTTTGAAAGCAGAATCCACTCTTATGACCAAACAAAATACCTGAAGACCTTGATCACACAAACTTGGACTGAGTACAATCTCTCTTTTGACCATCTCAGTGCTGTTCCCAGAGGGACAATGTCCATTCCATCCTGGAGCCTCCACCACAGTGACTTGTCTGCCTGCTACTTCTCCCTGTCTCTTCGCACAAACAGCAGATCTCTTTCCAGGCTGAAACTTCTCTCTGCCCAGGATGGTGTTTCCTGATGAACACTTCCCAGCATCTATAGGTCCAAGCAGCACAATGTTGAGATCTGCAAGTAATAAATAATGAGACTTCAATTAACGGAGTTAATGTGTGTGTGCACACGTGTGTGTGTCTGTGTGTGTGTGAGAGAGAGAGAGAGTGAGAGAATAGAGAGAAATAGAAATGTGCGTGCAGAATAAAGAGATGAATAAACTCACGTGTTGATGGCCTGAGTTTTTCTCTGACATATCTCTGCAACTCTGTTTGCCACTCCTTAGCTGTCTGTTCATCTCTACTTCTGTTCAGTTCAACATTCTGTAGAATATCCCTCTTTATTACATAATAATCACTGTGGTTTACTGTCACCATTTCTTCAATCTTCTTCAGCAGCACTAAGACTTCACGAACATCCTTGTTCTTGACATTCAGAACATGGTATCTGTTCCCACACTTTTCTACCAGCCACTTGACCATTTTTCCTTTAACCTTAAAGTCTTTCTCTTCTGCAGGAGTCTCCTGAATGAACAAAACTAGAGAGTGTTTCCAGGCCTCATGGCCCAGAAGACTCAAGTGGTTTGATGTAGTATTTCTCTGCATTTCTGTGAAGGTCATGTTCTCATGGATGACCAGCAGAAAAGCATGAGGTCCTGGAGGACACAGAGTCACACTGAGAACAATCTCCTCTTTTAGTAGATTAGGAGAATCTCTCCCAAGTATAAGGTCATAGTCTTTCCATCCTGGTGTGTCCACCACAGTGACCGGTCTCCTTGCTACCTCTCCCTGTCTCTTCACACACTGCAGTGTTTGTACATCATGATCAAACTCCTCTCTGCCCAGGATGATGTTTCCTGCAGAACTCTTCCCAGCTTCTCTGTTCCCCAGGAGCACAATCCTCAAGTCTGGAAGATGGGGGACTCATATTCACAAGACAACCAGAGTTAGTAAATATACTGTATATTACCTTATATAAAACAATGATAACAATGTTGGAAAGAATTCTAATTATGCACACACCCACTGCACTGGTATTAGACTGATAAACTCACCAGCAGATAATCCCACTACATCCATCCTCCCTTCTTCACGGTAATGGCCTCAATGTCATGAAGGCTACTCAGGCTACTCCCCCAGTAACATTTTTTGGTTCCGGGAAGGTTTTCTGTCGGGTATGAGAACGTTCCCTGAAAGTAGTTTTGGTTGTTTGAAGGGGCATCAAAAAAGTTTTTTTAACTAGAGCGTTAGCTGCTGGTTTGCATTTCTGGTTAGGAGAATGTTCCCGCAACGTTATTCTAACGTGACATTTTGTGAGAAAAATATAAATAAAAAACACATAAATAATGCACGCATCGAGCAGGAAATGAACCCCAGTCACCCAAGCCACATGCAGGTGCATTACCGCTACACCACACAATCATTTACTTTGAAATGGAAAAAAAAAAAAAAAAAACATAGCTCTGATACATCACAAATTGCGAGTCATAAAATTAAGATAGCCTAAATCTATTATCATAAACAATCAAAACCAAGTTGTTTAATGATAATTTACACATAATGTCTATCAGATTGAAATTTCAATACAATTTTTTTCGGACGGTCACAAAGTTACCACGCTGTAACGTTAGAGTTTTAACGTTCTCCGAACTAAAATAGGATAACTTTCTTAAAATAACCATAGGAGAACCATGAAGGAACGTTAGTTAAGGTTGCCATAATGTTCCATGTTTGCTGGGTCACTGTGCTTCTCTCTGTGTTTGTCCTTTCTTTGTAACATCATACAACCCAATGGTGTCAATCACTATAACATTTAGGGATGCACCGATACCGATACCAGTATTGGGTATTGGGCCAATACTTCGTTAAAATACTCGTACTCGTATTCGTACATAAACTGCCGATACCACGCACCGATACCACTCAACAATGAATAGACTGTTTTCACTGCATCAAAAATTAACACAGTAGGTGTGTGGAATTGTCCTAAACGACTTCGGCCTCTAGGGGGAGACTAACGACCTGAAAATTTGGCTTCGGTGATCTATTAGCTTCTCTGGCTAGTAGCAAGTGAAAAACTGAAAGCATTAGACGAGCACATTTTCCAGACTAATCAGCAATGTCAGCAATTTGGGAATGCTTTAAGATAAATGACGACGATAGGAGTTAGGCACATTGTAAAATCTGTACTGCTGGCTATTATTACAATCAACAGCTCTGTTGCATATCATTGCAGGCTACTGAGATGCCGTGATCAGCAGTGGTTAGCCAAACATAAACTTTCCTTGCAAATTAAAAAACGACATCTCGACGTCTCCCGAGCACAAATGAGCCAAACTCAATCGGATCATATTAATAAACCAATTGTATATTACAAAAAAAAAGTCACACTGCCATTTTCTATGTGTGCGTAAATGTTACGGTGCCGTTCTGAGCACATGCAGCTCCTAGTTACGATCAAAGCTTGGCAGGTTGCGCCATTACTCTTTCAGCCAGAGGGGTAGACTGTACCATGTTATTACAGCAGACACTTGATGAAAAAAACAAAAAGATTTGCACAGTGCTTTCAAGAGACTCAATTTTTAATGGGCAACGTTTCGATCTCTTGATCTTTTTCAAGCATCCAAAGATCAAGAGATCAAAACGTTGCCCATTAAAAATTGAGTCTCTTGAAAGCACTGTGCAAATCTTTTTGTTTTTTTCATCAGTTTATCCTTTTGATTTAGCACCTGCCATAAGATATTTGGATGTGCGCACACAACTATTCACTTTGATTACAGCACTTACTACATGTGAATTTGCAATTGGTAGTCTATTTTTGTTTTAACACCCACATACAATTATTTAGGATACATTTCAGAATGTTAAAAAAAGAAAAAAAAAAAAAAAACTTGCTGTAAATATTTTGAGCTGCTAAATAAAATTCAATGATTTGTTACAGATTTTTGAGATTGTTTTCAGATTTAAACAAATAAATACATTTATAAATGTATTAAATAAATTAACTTCCACTCAATTTACAATTCTACAAGGTGCATAATATCTACAGACATTTGCACATTAGGCCCAATTTTTGCTTCACACTTTCATGGAAACCCAATCTCAGAAATATCGGCATCGGTACTCGGTATCGGCAAGTACACATACAAAAGTATCGGTATCGTATCGTTTTTTAAAAAGTGGTATCGGTGCATCCCTAATAACATTAGACTGAAGTTCCATTGAATTGGTCTTTACAATCATATCATCAATCGGTCATTGCAACATATTATGCAACCTATGCAATAGCGAAGTCTTACCTACTTTATGTACGTTTTGAAGTTTTCAGAAGTGTTTCTGTTTAGAGTGGACAGAACACACTCTGAATAATGTTCCAGTGCACAGTAAACAAAACCTGTTTAACAGGAAAGGACTGGTATCATATTTCATTGATACATCATGTGTGACATTGAAAATGATAGTAATCTGTCTATTCTTGTCATTAGGATGTATTCACTGATGAGCATAATGTGTACTGGTTTGCTTAATTGAGCCCAGCATCTCCTGTGTGTGATGTTTTAAGAGTAAATCTATTCTTGCTACTAGGATATGTTCATACTCATCAGTATTACTGTCATTATAGCAATAGACACAACCAGTGCCACATATTTCTCCGCATGGAAACCCGTTGGACAAGTTAGAGGCTGCATTGATGTGTGATAGTTTCAAAATCAGAACTGGTAGTGACATTTTGTCCGATTCTATTTCAACACATAAATTATGTCTATGGAGGCACTCTCAGCCTGTTCATCTGTTTACTCTGTCTGTGTGCCCAGATATATTTATGTCTGTGCAAATCTAAATGGTCTCTATAGCTGTTGATCTGTTGTCATCCGTGACCTAAACTACAGGTGTGGTAAATGGAATGCTTGGTTGAGTGTGTGACTGTGTGTGTCATCATTCAGGGGTTCGCTAGAACATTGTCTCATTTCCATTAGACAAATGGCTGTGCAGTGCATGCTTTTTCTGGGATTAGCTACAAGTCGACAGCATGTTGCAAGGTCGCTGTAACTAATGGATTGAGAGAAGCTACTGTGAACTCATCTGATGCTCATCAAATAGATGGCAGTGTTTCGAACAGGGCTCTAAATGTAGCAGAGAGACCTTCTCTTCTTGCTGTTTCTAATAGCATTTTAGGCTCTCTTGGTTGGACTCAAGCCTTCGCACTGCAGCCCTCAGCTCTGGCCATCCCTGCTTCTGTTCACCTTCCTTTCCTCACTATGCTGCAGCACCTGGTTGTGCGCCATGGTTTTCATCTGCCTGTCTGTAGCAGTGAAATGTTTTAAGGCCATTCTATCGAAAAAAATAACGAATTATATGTAAACTTTGGACTATTAACAACTCAATTTAGGTGCCATATTGTAATTACAATAATGTATGAAGCATGTGGTGAAAGTGTGTGTGTGTGTGTGTGTGTGTGTGTGCATGAAAACTGGAGTTCTGAGTAGCCTACACTAGGTGTCAGTGTTGTACAGTGAACAATGGCAGTTTAAAGACTGAGATGTTGCCAAAAGCCAATTAGCTTTCAGGTTTCAGGTTTATTTTAACCATTCTGCACAATAAATCAGTATGCCAGTACTCTCTTTCTTTGTTAAAAAATGTACCTGATCCTGCACCTGATGCATCATTTTACAGGTGTGGTGCTGGTCGACCAATGGGAAAACTGGGACATGCAGGAAGTGGGCTGAAAGGACGGAACAGTGCAACCAAACAGGACAGGAGGCCTTTTCGTTTGTAAATGTATGGTGATCCTAACCTGAACTGAAGTAGCAATAAATTAATATATACGAATCAATGATCAGGTTTTGGTTGTGAAAGGAGGTTTTGTGTCAAGTCTCATGCCCTCAGGAACACAAAACAAATGGGACAAAAAGGTCAAAGGCTCATTAAGTTAAAGAGGACATAGAATGGAAAACCACTTTTACATTGGCTTTGATGAATTAAGAAAGGTTGTGCATAGTCAAAGAGCTATCATGAACATGAGTCATGGTTCTCCCCTCTTTCATATGGAAAACTTACCTTTATAAATAGCCATTAAATAATGGGTTAATTAGAACAAAGCCTACAAATGATGTCAAATAGCAAACAGGCATTGCAGTTCAATTAAGGTGGCGAGAGTGGGGCGTTGTTTAGGCAAAAAATCCATTTCAATATGCACCTTAAATATGACTTGTTAACTAGGCTTGTAAAATATCACTTGATCCTCTTTTTGACAAAATACAATTGAATATATTGTATTTTGACATCAGAGAGCAAGGTACAATACTCCATTAATCTATTCTGTCACCTTTAAGTTACTTAAAAGTATACATTAATTGGTCTACTCATTTAAGCTTTATGAATTTGTTGTGCCCTACATTTGAAGCCCTATAGGCAAGTTGGTTTTGGGCCGCGAGAGTTCGCATATAGGGTCTGTACCAGCCTACTTGTCCCGCATTCTGAAGAAAGTGTCCTTCATTTTGGATGTGAGAATGGCAGTAGCCTATGTATTGTATGGTGTCAATGTGCAGTAGAACACTGCCTATAGTCACTGCTGACATTAAAAAAGAGGAAATGTGTCACATGACCATATATCTACCCTGGAATCTTTTGTTGTTGTTGATTAAATTTTCAATTCAGTTTCAATTCAATGCAGTTTATTGTAATGATATAGAGCAGAGTCTGCAAAATACATTTGTACACAATACACCATTATCATTAATCATGTTACCATTATCATAATCATAATATCATTATCATCAATCATATTTCCATTAAGCATTACAGTATCAGTAAAGGCAGAACAACAAGTAGGCCTACAGATGGAAAATAGCCTACAAAGCCTATAAAGTGCATGCAGGACCATAGTCAGCGTAGGTCAGGCAGATAATGGGAGAAAAGCATGTTAAAACACACTGACACACTATTAATAAATGGCTGACATTTGGTAACGTTCTGTTAGGCCTACATAAAGAAAATCACTTTACAGAGAAGTAAAATAAAGTCATTACTTTTAAATTAATCATTACTCAATATATGTATGCTACTGTTTCCCACTACCAGATTTGCCAGTAGGGCCTAATATACAAAGTACAAACTTGTCAAGAGTCGGACGGACATAATGGTTTTCTTAACACACTTTAAGGAGGACATGTTTGAAGTAAATATGCATTGAGGGAGACAAGAGTGCCATAATCTACTCTGTATTGAATTATTAAAGTGATTGAGAAGCTGATAAATTAACCAACCAACATAGTGTTCCAAACTGATACAGTATAAGATAAGATTTTGGTTTACTTCGTCTGAATACACAGTAGGCCCTATTGAAAACTCTCTAACATCAAGGATCTAGGTTACAATCTGCTGGAGTACAACTTTAATCTGATGAAATTGCCATTAAGCAGTAAATTAACTTCAGCAGTAAATTAACTAGTTTGTTTTTTTCAAACTGGAGTGCCGTACTCTGCTTGTTTCAAATCTTGATTGATGGAATTTACCTCCCCTTCCAAGTCCACACTGTGATACAGAGAACTCTTCGGTTCTAATGGTCCCAAAGAACTGATTCTTGAACTTTCAGTGTTAATGGACGTCACAGAGCTCCTACGAGATGTGGTCTGGGATGGTGGTGATGAGTGAGTACCATATGCAGATGTGTCTTCAGTCAGGATGTCTGATCTGTTATCACAACTCACTGGGAAACAAAGATATACAGATGTTGGTCTGGTCTCTGGCATTTGATTGACTTAAAGATAACACAAGATGGATGAAATGTCTAGGCTGATAGCTTGTTCTTTGATAATCAAACTAAAGGTAGCCCATTCAATTTTGAATTCTCAAAATTTAGTTCACAGGCAATTTCACGAGCCCCATTAACCACTGGTGAACTATAGCTGATTTTCCAACAGTCTAATTCACTCTTTTTTTTTTTTTTTTACTACAAGTCGCTAATTCTATGTTCATGATGTTAATGTCAGAACCGTTGGGCGCCTGCCTTTACGGTTACTCACTATTAGGGGAGTCATTATGCTTCCCTCCAGCTCCAGCTCTTCCATTCCCTCTGCCAGACGTTTGTCCATCTCCATTTTCCTCCTATTAGCTGCATCCCAGAATAATAATTACATGTTACTGTATCAGTTGCTTACTTAGGGCGGTACTCTCCTTGGTGCTTAAATCCAAAGAAGTGCTTAGTGCAAGCTGAAATGCATGACGCTAAGCGCTTTTTTGGACTAAGCACCTGGGAGAATACCGCCTTTAATGCGTTCCTAGAAATAAGATTGGTTTATTTTCTGCATTCATCAACCAAATACATTATATTTTATAACTGATGTAAATCTTAAATCTGATAACAAATTGTAAGTATTTAGTAATAGACTAGATAAAAACTGCTCATTGGAACTTACTCTGAAGGAACTGTGTTTTGTTTTGTCTCATTCGGCTCCACTCAAAGGAATGGCCATCATTCATTACCACCATGTCTTCTATCTTCTCCAGCAGCTCAAGAACCTGTTGGCTGTCAGTCCTGTCCTTGTTGTTAAGGACATGATATCTGTTCCCGCATTTCTCTACTAAAGACTGCAGGGCCCCTTCACTCTCTATGTGCTGCTCAATGCTTGTGTCTTCCAGCCGGTCTCCAAAGGTGAACAGCACCATGGTTTGATTCCAGATAGCATCGCTAACAAACTTCAAATACTCCTCCATATTTTTTCTTACATTTTCTGAAACAGAAATATCTATTCGTATGACTAACAGGACAGCATGCGGTCCTGGAGGACACAGAGACATACTAGACAGGTGGTTGATATTCAATATCATGGAATCAATGTCTGTATTAGAATTTATGAACCATCCTGGAGCCTCGACTACAGTGACCTGTCTGCCTGCTACTTCACCCTGTCTCTTCACACACTGCACAGTTTTTATCTCCGGGTAAATCTTTAAGTTCACTTCAAACTCCTCTGTGCCAAGGATTGTGTTTCCTGCAGAACTCTTCCCAGCATTTCTGTATCCCAGCAGCACAATCCTCACCTCCGACAGATGTGGAACATCACCTTCATTGAGAAATAAGATGTAGTTAATCTACTATCCTGCATTTAATGTGAAATGTAATCCAACAGCTCATTCAGGGTGGGGGGCGATCTGCACCACACACAGGTCTGGAACCCTCCACTCCCGTCAGCTACAACGAACTCACAAGAGTCGAATGCTCTAACCACTGACCAAACAGTCCAGGCTCCTAACTCAGCAGTTAGAAGCAATTCTTGAAGGAGATTGGGTTGTGAGGATTTACACGTACTGCTGGCAGCTAGCAGAGCTAGTTGGCATTCCTTACACAAATCATAATTATAATGCCTGAATCCCAATGCCCACCTTAAGCTTTGAGCCCTCAAAGACTTAACTGGCATGAACTGGCTTATAAAGCAGACTCTTTTCATGAAAATGGGTTATTCATCCACTTTCCTGGAGTTACATATGTGGGTAAAAGCATTTTGGTCTTACCCTGTGGTCACACAGGAGGGCAACTGGGCAATTTGAACAAGCAACTCAGTTGCCAAGGAGGCGTGACTCGTATGAAGTTCGTTGCTACCGGCAAACACTAAAATATGCGTCTGGTAGCGACAACGTATATCGCCACAGATGTATTTTTGTGTTACAAAACCCATGTTTTCAGGTTTATCTTACCTCATTTGCCGCCTCGTTTTACAAAATATCAAGTCATAAATCCTTAACTTCTAGAGTTTGTTACAGATAAATGCGATTTTGGAGTTAGCGCCGCCATGACAGGCGCCCGATCAAAATTCTTTTTGAAAGTATGCCGGCACGCATGGCTTCACTCTGATTGGCGTTTATGAAAAATCGCCTTGTTAAATCGCCCAACTTTTGCAGAAAATAGCCTGCATTTCTATTTTTCCCCGCCCACCAGGCGATCTGTTGCTCAGTTGCCTGTACTAATCGCCCGTTGCCTACCGTCATTGAAAATGAATGGGAACTAGTCGCCCAACACCAGTGGTTTTATTGCCCGTGTGACCACGGGGTTAGGGCATGCGTTTTCCTTGCCTGGCAACCCAGATTTTAGCTGTAGCTTAGCATAGGCGCTGGAAAGTAAAGTAGCCAAAGCAAAGCATTGCTATGTAGTTACTTTACATTCCAGTGCATATGCTAAGCTAAAGCCAAAATAAAGCTAAAAGTGGGGTTGTCAGATAGTGAAAACAGGTGCACTGAGACTAAAATGCTTTTACCCACATATCTAACTCCAGGTAAGAGGGTGAATCACCCATTTTCACAAAGAGGAGGAATATTCCTTTAAGTCTTTGAGGGTTCAGGGCTTAGGACTTGAGATTCATCCAATGATACATGTATGTAAGGGATAACAGCAGACGAGGTGACGGCGAGACTGGTCACCTCGAAGGCCATTATCCCGCTTATCTCCCGTTTGTATATCTCCCGTATACTTTAAGCAATTAGTAAAGCGAAGGGAGTTTTTCTTTGCCCCCGTTACTCATGGATGCTTCCCGTATTGTCTGTAAAGCGCCGCGAGATAATGCGCTCTACAAATTGAATTGAATTAAATTGAATTGAATTGTTGAAAACCTAAAACAAACACTCAACCCAATTAAAATGAAGTTAACCTGTTCGATTGGGGTGCTATTGTCATGCGAAAGTAGATCTACAAAGCTGCTTACTGTTGTTATGGCTGGTTACCATTCTAAAAAGCATTGATATGGAACAGTGGTGAAACTTTTTAACGGAAAAACATCTCAGGTAGCCGGTAATACGAAAATAATGGCCATCCCTATCAGCCAATCAGAGAGAGAATCACATTCTCAAGTCAGATAACTTTAGATAATTTTCCCCTTACTCTCTGAAAATCTTAAAGGTAATCTCTGCCTGTAGACTTGCATTCCTCTGTCATCTGCTCTCTGCATCTGTTGCTTTTTTCTTTCTTCCATCTCCTGCAGTCTCTGTCTGTCCATCTCAAAGTGATGGCCTCCATTTCCAGCGATAATTTCCTCCGTCTTCTCCATCAGCTCCGTGATCTGTGTTCTGTCACCTTGGAGACCATTGTTGAGAACATGATATCTGTTCCCACATTTCTCTACCAGATATCTGAGGTGTTCTTCACTCTCAATGTACTGCTCAATGCTTGTGTCTCCCAGCCAGTCTCCATAGGTGAACAGCACCATGGTGTGACTCCAGAGTCTTTCACTGATAAACTCCAGATGTTCTTGGATGTTTCTTATGCAGTCACGTACATAACAATCACCAACTTTAACAAGCAGTAAGATAATGTGAGGTCCAGGGGGACACTGATACACACTGTAGACAATCTCCTGTTTAGTGGACCCAGGGGACACTTTAGAGTTCTGATTCTTCCACCATCCTGGAGCCTTGACTACAGTGACATGTCTGCCTAATACTTCTCCCTGTTTCTTCTCATAGTGAATTGTTCCTCTCTTCAGGTCAAACTGCTGTTTGCCGAAGATGGTGTTTCCTGATGATCTCTTCCCAGATCCTCTGTGTCCCAGCAGCACAACTCTGAACTCTGACACAGGAGATAATTCACCTGAAAAATATATTGATGTTCATGTTCATAATTGAACTCTCGCAACAGAGATCCACTAGAAAATAATTGACTGAGAGAAGTTAGGCATGGTGCCTACACAAAAATACCAACACAGTCAAACTGCCACAACACCATGCCAGAAGCACAGTGTTTTACTTATTTATTTTATTGCAGTCACAAGCAAACACACAGTCTCTTTCTCTGTCTCTCTTCCTCTCTCTGTTTCTTTGTCACACACACACAAAAACATAACCACATACAGTTAAAACAGTATTTTCATTTTCAATGTAAGACTTCTGTAACCCAGGCTATATTGCCGGAGTTCCTATGCAAGCCTTTTCATTATGTGTAATAAATAGTTAAATACACAATAAATAGATAAATAATTAAATTTGTCATTAAATAGTAATTAAATAGTTAAATACACATTTAAATAGATAAATAATAGCAGCACATAGGTTTGTAGCTTATAGGCCTTTATAGCCAATCACAGTTGGCACAAGGTTTTTAGCTTGTGGCACGGGCGCTTGCAGAGTAGTCGGGCTACTGGAGATCTGTGCTCTAAAAAGTAACTTAAACTTTAGAAAGCCGTTTTGATTTGTTCAGTTGTCTGCTCGAGAACTGTAATATTTTAACAAGTGAAACGTAATGTCATACGGGTCCTCTTCAATGTGGATTAGTTAGTTTACTGTGTATGTAAACTGTTGTGAAGCTAACTCAGCCAACAGTAGTGACTAGCTAAAGGCTGTAATGCACTCATTTAAGTGTGAATAGGAGGTAATTTCAGATTAGGGAACACATGAGGTTTATTAAGTACCAAATTAATTGTGAATTAAATGTGAACAGACACAACTGTAGAATAGGGGACATATTCTGCATTACAAAGACTTAATTATGAGTCATTTGTACACTATCCCTTCTGGTTTTGTATCTAATTCCATATGCGCCAGTCTACTGCCTGGTTATTGTTATTCTACTGTGGCGCATGCACGCCCCCTCTCTCTCCCTATGTGTATTTACCTCCCTGCTCATTCCTTCAGTAAAGTTGTGCCCGACTACCCACTCTCTCTCTCAGCTGTGAGTTATTCCTAATTACTGGCGATGAGTAGACCATTATTATAGGGGTGAATAACTGCTCTTGTGTTACTACCCCTTAACAAGCCCTGTACTGACCCATGCTTATTTAGATCATAATTCATATGCAACAACTTACTTACTAGCTATAGGGGTAATTAGGAGCTTATACAGGGGAAATTCTTAGTTAATGGTATATTATGGGTAGAACAAGTCTTGCAGAATAAAGTATTAATTAATGCTTTATAATGAATAATAAATAGTTAGTTTGCTACTAATATAC
Organism: Sardinella longiceps; assembly: GCA_027497455.2. Taxonomy (NCBI): domain Eukaryota; kingdom Metazoa; phylum Chordata; class Actinopteri; order Clupeiformes; family Clupeidae; genus Sardinella; species Sardinella longiceps. Next base: position 4,629,289 of record JAODXP020000016.1, on the reverse strand, counting down.
ATGTTCGGAAACAGCTAATTAATGGTGAATATGTCTTAATATAAAGTGTTACCGTAAATTGATATATTAGCAGATGGTGGCCATCTTGGATTTGAGAGCCAAGATGATGTCTAAATCTCAAAATTATGACAGAATCACAAGGGTCAATTTACCACAAACAGTGCTTTCATACATAACAGTGGGTGTTCTGGTAAAAATAATATTCTTTAATACTTTTTCAAGATGACGCCTGGCGCCATTTTTGATTTGGACCCTCCAAAAAAAAAAATTACCACATTTTTTTGTGAGAGACATGGGGGCAAATTTTTTTATGAATGGTTTATAGAAGCCAAATAAGTTATGAAAACATATTAGCCAATGGATGGTCACGGAATTGAGGTTTCTGACCCTACTACAAGCCCTCCTCTTTAGACATGTCACCTAGGACAAAAAACAAAACAAAACAAAACAAAATATAGTTAAAAAAAAAAACTGAAGACAAAACTCACGTTTTAGTGATTTGAGGTGAAGTCTTTGCTCATCAACAATCTTCATTCTCTCTTTTGCTCTCTTCTCATCTTCCCTCCTCCTTTCCAGTGTTTCCTCCAGTCTATTTCTGTCCATCTCAAAGTGATGTCCACTGTTTCCTGCCACAATTTCCTCAATCTTCTCCAGCAGCTCTGTGACCTGACTGCTATCAGTCACCTCGTTGTTGAAGATGTGATATCTGTTCCCACATTTCTCTACCAGATGTCTGAGGGGTTCTTCACACTCTATGTACCGCTCAATGCTTGTGTCTCCCAGCCAGTCTCCACGGGTGAACAGCACCATAGTGTGACTCCAGACACCATCATCGATAAAGTCCAGATGTGTTTGTATATTTTGAATGTCATCCTGTCCATGACAATTACCTAATTGGACATGCAGCAATAAAATGTCAGGTCCAGGGGGACACAGACACACACTGTACACAATCTCCTGTTTAGTGAGATGACAGGACTCTTCGATGTTCTCATTCTTCCACCATCCTGGAGCCTTGACTACAGTGACCTGTCTGCCTCCTACTTCTCCCTGTCTCTTCACACACTGAGCTGTTCTTCTCTTCAGGTCAAACTCTTCTCTGCCCAGGATGGTGTTTCCTGATGAACTCTTCCCAGATGTTCTGTATCCCAGCAGCACAAGTCTGAACTCTGATATGGGAGGTGATTCTCCTGGCAGAGGGGTTGAATGAGGTGAAAGAGAATGAGCTTGAGGGAAACTATGTACAAATCTACAAACACACATGAACACTGACAGTGGAGCACGACTCTGAACTCTGATGTGAGGGGGATTTGTTTACAAAGAAAGATGACATATATGATGATTTCAATGTCATTCTATGTTAAAAAAAATTGGTAGCACTTTATAATAACCATCCTCTATAATTGGTTTTAAATAGCTTATTAACATCAGTAAGTAATTAGTTAACAGTTAGTTTACAGTTTGTTATGGCTAAATTAAAAAAAAATGGTAAAACTTGATGGAATTAATTCATCTCATTGATTGAAACCACAAACTTTCCAATTAACATCTCTATCTAATAACCATTTATAGAAGACGGTTATTATAAAGTGCTAGGGAAAAATGTACTGAAATTCCATACACACTAGAACACACACACACAAAATATTGTGCCCCATGACAGCATTACTGCATATTTTGCTAAAAAGCTTTATAATTATGAAAACAGGTTGTTCTCTTAAACTTTGAAATTTATCTTGTATTTTGTAAAAATTGATACAAGAAAATCACTATTATATAATGAAACACATTGAAAAAAAAACTCACGCTTCAGTGACAGGAGGTGATTTCTTTGCTTCTCCACCTTCATCCGTCTTTCTGTTGCTCTCTCTTCTTCTTTCTCCCTCCTCTCCTTCACTTCCTCCAGTCTCTTTCTGTCCATCTTAAAGTGACGGCCTCCATTTCCAGCGATAATTTCCTCCATCTTCTCCATCAGCTCTGTGATCTGTGTTATGTCACTTTGGAGACCATTGTTGAGAACATGATATCTGTTGCCACATTTCTCTACCAGATATCTGAGGTGTTCTTCACTCTCTATGTACTGCTCAATGCTTGTGTCTCCCAGCCAGTCCCCATAGGTGAACAGCACCATAGTGTGACTCCAGACTCCCTCATCAATAAAGTCCAGATGTGTTTGGATATTTTGAATGTTATCCTGTCCATGACAATTAGCTAATTGGACATGCAGCAATAAAATGTCAGGTCCAGGGGGACACAGACACACGCTGTACAAAATCTCCTGCTTAGTGAGCTCACAAGACTTTTCGATGTCCTCATTCTTCCACCATCCTGGAGCCTCGACTACAGTGACCTGTCTGCCTGCTACTTCTCCCTGTCTCTTCACACACTGAGCTGTTCTTCTCTTCAGGTCAAACTCCTCTCTGCCCAGGATGGAGTTTCCTGATGAACTCTTCCCAGATCCTTTATATCCCAGAAGGACAACTCTGAACTCTGATGTGAGGGGGGATTTTTCTATAAAGAAAGATGACATATATGACAATTTCAATGTAATTTCATGTTGAAAAATTTACAGAAATTCCATTCACACTTGAACACACACACACAAACAAAATACTGTGCCCCATGACAGCATTACTGCATATTTTGCTAAAAAGCTTTATAATTATGAAAACAGACTGTTCTCTTAAAATTTTAAGTTTATCTTGTATTTTGTAAAATTGATAAAAAATAAAATAAATAAAAAGATTGAAAACAAAACTCACGCTTCAGTGACAGGGGGTGATTTCTTTGCTTCTCCACCACCATCTGTCTTTCTCTTGCTCTCTCTTCTTCTTTCTCCCTCCTCTCCTTCACTTCCTCCAGTCTCTTTCTGCCCATCTCCAAGTGACGGCCTCCATTTCCAGTGATAACTTCCTCCATCTTCTCCATCAACTCTGTGATCTGTGTTCTGTCACCTTGGAGACCATTGTTGAGAACATGATATCTGTTCCCACATTTCTCTACCAGATATCTGAGGTGTTCTTCACTCTCAATATACTGCTCAATGCTTTTGTGTCCCAGATAGTCTCCACGGGTGAACAGCACCATAGTGTGACTCCAGATTATGTCACTAATAAACTCCAAGTGTGCTTGAATGTTTCTTATATCGTTCTGTTCATAGCAACAACCTATTTGTACAAGTAGTACGATAATGTGAGGTCCAGGGGGACACAGATACACACTGAGCACAATCTCCTGTTTAATGAGCTCACAAGAATCTTTAATGTCCTGATT
>JAODXP020000016.1:4573853-4625916 GCA_027497455.2 Sardinella longiceps | reverse complement strand
TTGGGCCCCATGAAAGATTAGAATTTAGGGCCCCCTCATAAAACTACCTAGCGATTTGTGTAATAGTACAAATTTTCAAGCGCAAGTTAAGATTTTTGGCTGGCACTCAACGCTTGTATTGACTTGATGGCACTTTCTTTCGATGAACAGCTACACAAACACGCAGGTTTTTAGCAACACATAATTATGCTAATTGATTGATGTCATTTTGTGCTGTCTTAAAATGACAGTGGTTGTTAGACAGATATCATCTGACACACTTTGAAAGATACAATGGGTGTTCAACGGCAGATGAGACAGCCAATTTTATGTAATGCTTAAGAACTAGTTGCACACCATTGCCAGCTATCTACTGACAATCCCTCTGGGTGTCTACTATGGAATGTGTGCCAATGGTTGCTGACCTCTGGTTTACTCTGGGCTTTATGCTACACTACTTTCATATTGTTCCCATTAGGGCTGGGCGATATGGCTGAAATCTCTATCACGATATAGGCTCAGTATATTGGTCGATATCGATAATTATTGAATTTTTTTAATGACGTATTTAAATGGGCCCAGGTGCGCAAAACACCTTAAATTTTTTTAAGGTTTATATTTTATTTTTAATATAGAGTTATTACATTAAATGGCAGCACTGTCATGTATAAATATATACTAAAAAATAGTGTTTGAGCAGGGTTGAATTCTGCTTTAAAGTGGCCTATTATTTTAGGGTTCTTTTAAACTCCTGAAGTAGCCCATTCTCTCCCTTAAATAAAACTAGTAGTCAAAAAATAATAATTTAAGAGGAGAAGTCTAATGTCTCTCCACACTAAAATATAAGCTGAATAAATAGGCCTACCAATACATAAAGGAAATTAATATTTTAACTAAAATATGTTATGTTATTCATCTATTAAATAGGCCAATCAGAGAGGGGCTTTGTATGGTTTACATTGTTGCCTATGTGGCAACTGTTCTGCAACAGACTCGTTAGCATAATGTGACTTCAAAACGAAGTTTGTTTTGGTGCACTGGCATGCTTTTCACTTCACACAAGGCTACTTGATAACATGTATTACTTCAATGAGTTTGATTAAGTTAAAATTACAAAATCATTCAGCTTTAATGTGTTCAGTAGGTTGCTGACCATACTAGCTAGTTTGAGCTTTGTCTGTTGTATGTTTACCTTGCTAACGTTGTGCGCTAACATCGTCAAATCTGTCCCTGCAGCCAGTAACGTCATGTGCACCGTTAGCTGTCAGCTGTCGTACTTTACAAGTTCATATGTGAACAGTTCCGACTTTTCAAACAATCTACTCACAGTTATTAATTACGATTGCCCTGCATTACTAAATCAGAACATGAATCAGCTGAAAGTATCTCTGACTAGTTTCAGGCTACATGAAAAGCAAGCCTGAGTGGCAGCAGCTAACCAGTAAACAATCAGTCAGTGCGTGCCCTTTCTGGTAGAGCGCAGTCAATGAGCGCAGCGCGCTTCTTGAAAATGCAGACAGAGCGGAGCTAGAATCCGCCCGGGGAAAAAAATTCTATCGAAAGTTCTATCGAGCGCATTTTCTATTGCTATCGTGTAAGTGTCTATCGCGATTCATATCGCTATCGTTTTATCGCCCAGCCCTAGTTCCCATTGTAGCAAATTTGACTTGCTTTTGATGGCCAGCTGTTTAGCTTTTACACCTATATAATTACAGTTTCCACACCTACATAATCCTCCTGCAATGTCCAGTTTGGCAGGTTGGACATGCTTTTTATGATCAGTCATCAAGTCAACCACCAAGTCATCAAGTCAACCATCAAGTCTTCTGAAACCCAAAAGCCTTTAAAGCACTTGCACTCCCAGTTTGGAAGTCAACCACTGGGTACCTCAAAGTGCTTGTGTTTTCTCTTGGGCACACTGCTCATAGCACATAGCCACTGCCCATAGCCACTGCTCATAGCACAGGGACTCTGCATGCTGCTGTATCCCATGTACATAGGTAACTCACCATAATTAATTCAGCTTCAACTAATTCAATTCATAGTGGAACGTGCATCCTATTACATTTCTAATGCCTTTGCCCACGGCAAGCCATTGATTGTCTGCTGGCTTTTTGCTTGTCAGTTGTCCAGCAGCGTGTAAGACCTGCCGCTCTTTTGCCTTTCATGGTATTTCTGCTCTGTGACTAAACTTTGAGCAAATCATCAGCGTACTGCTGAGGAACACACAAGCAAAAACATCAGTGGATCACTTGACGGCCTAACTGTTGGACCACCAGCATTTGGATTGTATCACCAGGGGATTCTGTATCATTGGTTAAAAAGCATTTCACGTCTATCAGTGTATCTTAATTGTTTCATGTTGAGTCCTGAAATGCTTGCAGATATCCTTGAAAAGTCCTTAAATTTGATGCTGGAGAAAGAGTGGGAACCCTGTGCATGTGATGAACTACATCTTAACATTTTCAATCAACAACTGTGAAAATTAACCTATAGGCTACTGTAAAGAATAAACCATTGTTTCCTTCCTTTAATGAGCAACTGTTAGAGAGCCGGGGGGTCTGGGGAATTTTTTTTTAAGAACTCATAGCCGTTCCCTGCATTCTGGTGCATTTTAATATTTTGTGAGATCACATATGGCAATTAAATCAATGGCTTAGCTAATTCCATTGCATGTCATTACAGTGCTCCATGAGGTTGGCTATACTGACAATTATACTGACCCTGACCAACTGTTGTAGTTTACATTTACATTAATGTTTATGCATTTAGCAGATGTTTTTATCCAAGTTGGTTAGTTGTCAGTCAGACATTGGAATCTTTTTTTTTCTTCTTTTTTACAATTGAACCCAATGTGCAGTCAATCTTAAAATTTGAGACTTGTTTCACTGCACACCTCTGTAAAATGAGTTATTTACAGTTACATTGTCAATTCAGTTGTCATTTAAATTTTTTTGTGGAAAGTAGCTTATGGTTAAATCATTGAAAGACATAGCCTATAGACCAACTTGTAATAATCTGCAGGAGTAGCGTACATAGCACAGGGAATTCTCTGACCAACAATTATCTGCCTATAGCTACATCAGCTTGACTACAGAAACAGCTGTGACTGGTGCAGTGGTATTAATAGTTGCAAAAAAAAACCTCACTATAGGCTTACAGATGAATAGATATGCCTATGGCTTCCACAGTTTTAGAAATGTAGGTATTTGACAGCATACCTCATGATCACAATGTAGAACTGTTTCCACAATACAACTCTTTACAATTAATACATTTGCAAACCCGTTTATTACCGCAACTAGTAACCACCGCGGTTAGGTAGCCCTTGCAAAGTACTTTAAAATGATATCTGTACAGCATTTGAGAGAGAAAAACTCTCTGAGTTATTAATTCATGAAGTAGGCTACTGGTGACTTTGGACATATGCGCACCCACCGCGAGATCGCATCTCATTTTAAAATGCGTGTGCCGTTCGCTCTTAAATTTCTGCTGTTTGTCCTTTCGTGTTTGGGGTAACAAAGCAATAGTTCATCAACACCATAAGTCTAATTTAGCAACTTGTTTCCACACTTGGCAAGCAATGCTCACCAGCAGTTGCAACCAACTTGAACACCTTGCAGCTGAGCAGCGTTGTCGGAGCAGAGGCATTTGAAGGTGTACCGCTGAACGATTCGGACCATACCATTTGGTAAAAAGGGAGAGGGATGAAACAACTATATAACAAATTATTTGTGGGAAATATTATAGAATATCGCAACAATGTTTAATTTGCTTAATTGAACAAATACAATGAAATATTTTATTTCAAAAGTCTTCTCAAGCCAATACTGTTTGAAGTAATACTAACAGCCCTGAAAGGGCCCCTTGTCAGTGCTGGGCCCTTAGAATCGTCCTAATCTTTCCCCCATTAGCGGCGCCCCTGCCGACGATTAAAAGCAAAGGGCAAAAATAAGATGATCGATCCCTTTTATTCTTGGAAACCGTACATTTAATCTAGTGATTTGTTTTTTAGAGACTCTTTTCTCAGTGAAAAAGGGAAGGACATGGCAAGTGAGGTAACAGAGCTGACAGACACTAAACAGGAGGGGAGGAGAGAGGGTGATGTAGCATAGGCCTACTGTAGGCTTCTAGTGGGGGATTTGTGCCACCCTGTATCTGAGGAATCATTGAAGAAAATTAATTATTTGACCACGCAGAAGCAAACAGCCCTATTTGATTGAGATATTGCAGAATAGAGCAAAGGCATTTTAAATGTGAGGCACTAACTAGGCCAACATACAAAAAAAAGAGAGAAAACTTTTCATAAGAGCCTGAAGGGGACAGAATCAGAATGAGCTGAGATTTTAAAGATCAGCCTGGATTGTCTTTGTATGTTATGCTCAAGTCACTCACACCTTGTCCATAACCTACCTGCTTCTGTGTATTGGTTACACTTGTGTAGAACTGTAGACAAACCAACATCTTCTGTATTTTCCAGATACAATTTTTACAGTATTGATTACAGCAGGTTCCTGCTCCAAACAGCCATTTCTGCATGTGGATGTGAAGTTATTAGTCCCAGTGCAGATGAATGTGAGTGAGCTGTAGAATGGGACCATGGGGTCTAGTTACCAGAGAGGGATGAAGCGGATGAAGTATTCCATGATCTTTGTAGTTACCGTCCCTGTTACCTCTGTAATATTAATTAATATTAAAACAAACTAAATAATATCATTAAATATGAGGCAGTTTTTTCATAAAGTTGACAGTGTTTGGGGTGCAGGAGTGACCAACACCTAGAGGCACTTAATTGCAACAGTGAAGTGTTCATGGTACACGTCATGTCATGCTTCTGCTCATGTCACTCTTATGTCACATTTGATACAAATGAAATATAGTTAATGACTGATGTAAACTACAGTGGAAGAAAGGCTGAGCTATTTAGAATTTCACACTTGGAAGTATGAAGCAGGATGGAGAAAATATTCTTTACTTAAAGGAACAGGCCAATTTATATTATACAAATTATTATGGTTTTGTTATAGTAAAGTGCATCCACACCAACTGTAAAAATATTTCAGTGATTTATTTATTCTTCTCTTTATTCAGAAGCTGCTGCTGCTTGCTGCTATGAATCAGCCCTACAGTTTAAACAGAGAACTTTAAGAGAGGAGAGCAGAGAGGAAGATGAAGAAGCAGAGACAGAATCACACATCAGCAGCAGGTGACACACACACACACACACACACACACACACACACACACACACACACACACACACACACACACACACACACACACGTGACACACCAGAAGGTGAGAGAATGTTTCAGGCTTTAATTCAAGCACTGGGAATATATATATATATATATATATATATATATATATATATATATATATGGGCAATTCCAGCATTATGGACGTGACATTTTCATGCATTATTGATGAACAAATTGCCACATAACCTCCGCAAAACTAGCAGTATTTCACAATTTTCTTCATATTCTTATGCAAACTCCATGGCTGAATATAGACAAACACAAAAAAATTATATCATGATTTACATTATAAGAATATGAGCCATTCAATTTGCGACAAACTTTTGAGAGAGCGTAGTTTTTGCTGTGAAGTGTGTGAAATTTTTAGAGAAATGTAAATATTACTGCATTCATACCAATCAGGACGCCTAAGTAAAGACAGAGAAAGACTTAATTTCAAATGTAAATGTAAAAAAAGTTGGTTTTCATTGGAAGAAATGGCGTTATGGATGTGACGTTATGGACGTGACATCTGGAAAAACCCTCCAAAACGATACAAAACAATTGTGAACGGTGGATTTTAACCTGTAACGACAGAAATAGTAATACAACAATAAAAAATAACTGATAGCATTGCAGCTTTGTGTGTTATCACCCACTTATGCCCATTATAAGCCCCTCCATAGACTTACATTATAGCTGAATAGGGTAAAAATTTTAACAAACAGATATCCTTTCGAAACTTGCTCAGTTGAATATTTACATTGAGACGATACTTTTTTGTATTGGAAGTTTTCTGAAAGAATTTGTATGTCCATGTAGGAGAGACTTAAATTTTTAAGGTGAGGTTTACTTTTTCGTGGAATTGCCCATATATATATTAACGTATTTCATTCATCATTTGTCACAAACACACACACACACACACACACACACACACACACACACACACACACACACACACACACACACACACACACACACACACACACACACTGCATAGGTCAGTATTCAGTAGTTGTACCCTGATAGCTGGTCTATTACACTGAGTGTGATGTTTGTTTCCAGGTGGACTTCCCCAAATCTCAGACATGAGGATTGTGTTGCTGGGACACAGACATGCTGGGAAAAGCTCTTCAGGAAACACCATCCTGGGCAGAGAGGAGTTTGATACTGTAGGGAGAACAGCTGAGTGTGTGAAGAGAGAAGGAGAAACAGCAGGGAGACACATCACTCTAGTGGAGGCACCAGGATGGTTTGGTAACTACACTGTAGCACAAACTCCTGAACGTGATAAACGAGAGATTATCCTCAGTGTGTCTCTGTGTCCTCCAGGACCCCATGCTCTACTCCTGCTCATTAATGTGACTTGGTCATTCACAGAGACACACAGAAGAGCAGTGCAGGAACACCTGGAGCTTCTGGGTGAGAGAGTCTGGAGTCACACTATAGTGCTGTTCACCTATGGGGACTGGCTGGGAGACACAAGCATTGAGCAACACATTGAGAGTGGAGGAGAGGCTCTGCAGTGGCTTGTAGAGAAATGTGGGAACAGGTATCATGTTGTAGACAATAAGAAGAGTGATGGTGGCCAGGTGACAGAGCTGCTGGAGAAGATAGAACAGATGGTGGCAGGAAATAAGGGATGTCCTTTCCTGTTGAAGCGAAGTCTTGATTTTCCTCCAGACTGTACATTTCCTTTATAGGCTTTCTTTTTCACTACTACACAGTGCTGGTGTCATGGCCACACAGAGCAGACACTGCCTGTATCGCATCCTATGCTGGCTATAGGGCACCTTCTGTAAGATTTCATAAACACTGAATTGATCTTTTTTTTTTTCATTGAGATTGAACTACAATTTAAAACTGCAAATGTGTTCTTACTGTGTATTGACCTGCATATGCACCACTTCAACCTCCCGTCACGCATCAGAATGAACTAAAAAGTGAATCGCTGGTGTAAACCTGACATAAACAATGTCAGTCTCATAGCTCAAATAGTGCCGAAGATGTTTTTGTCAGAAGTGCTAAATTGTAGGCAACTAGACTTCTTTTTAGAACTTCAAGAAGTTTCATCCACAGGGTTTCTTCTGTTCTTATTCTGAAGACACACACACACACCATCACTCATACCAACAATGTGATTGACTATTTTCACAAAATGCGTCAATATATTTTTCTTATGGAGGACTTTGTGAATGATGTGTCTCCTCTTATGAAATTGTCTCCGGCACATAAAGACAAATGCCGTTAAAAATGTTTTTTTTTTTTTTTAAATACATTAAATGTATTTGCAGTCAGAGAACCCCTCCCTGATGGCAGTTCAGGGAGCAGATCTGGGCAGCGTTCTGTATTTTCCAGATTATCTGATCTCTTGTGGCCCTTAAAGCGCCCTCTAGTGGCTGCCTCCACTCAGAGCTCTGGGTACGGCACAGGGGAGACGGCAGAGGGGAGTGGAGACACTGCAGGTGAGACTCAAACACACACAACACATGGAGGTGAGAGATTCAGAAACAGGATTGAACATTCAGATTAGTGCATAAATCTAAAAACGGCAGTTATTTACTTCATGTACTTGTAAATAAAACAGTACCACTGCTTCATCATCATTTCCTGTTTTCTCTTGCTGCTAGACCGCCTGAAGAGCATTACTTTTGTAGATCCGTCTACAATAACTGTGGACTACAAGCACTCTATTGGAAGGGGATCCTATGGAACAGTTTATAAGGGCTCATACCAGGACACTCCTGCTGCAGTGAAGATTATGGCCATTGGGAATACTGCAGTCATCACTAATGAGTTTCTCATACCACTGTGAGTGTGTGAATGTATGCTGTATTACATGTATGTTCAAGAGGCTCTTTGGAAACAATGTTATTGTTGCAATCAGTGTTCTTATTACTTAACTGCACTTCACTACAGTCAGCATGTTGTATTCAATATTCATTCCTAAAGTTGGACACAAACTCAGATTAAATATTTTGCAGGCGTTTGTCTCACCCCAACATTGTGCGGATGCTGGCTGTAGCCAAAAGTGAGACTGAGATTCTCATTGCTAATGAATACATCCATGGGGCCAACCTGCAGGAGATCATTCATGAAGCTACTTCCATTAAGGTCAGACATGATGTTTTCTGTAGATATTTACTGGTTACACTTTACTTGACAGATGAGCACATATAACACATTCATAGAAGCTGTAATAAACTGTTCCCAAAGCTTTCAAGTTTCAACAGACATAATGATAATCATTTTTTGACAGTCAAAACAATGTTTTGTTTGCTTCACTCACATATAAATAATACAATATATTGTGGAATTACACTTTCAGTTGCAGTCCAAGGATAAACTGCTTGTAGCTTTAGACATCGCTATGGCTGTGGAGTACATACATGACAAAAGAATCATCCACCAAGATCTGAAGCCGGCAAATATAATGGTTTGTAATGTATGGGATTGTTTGAGAAGACCACAATACAAAGTACATCTACAGGCAAAGTTAATGACTGTTACTCTGTTAAATGTAATGACTCTGATGTTACTCTGATGGTCATTTTTTGTGCTTAAAAGTTGTCATGAAATTTTGCAACAATATTAAAATATTTACCCTTTGACTGTTTTTTTTATCATTTTCGTTGTTTTGCTGTTCTAAGGTTGCAGCAGACAGCAAAACAGCCTATCTGACTGATTGGGGCTTGGCAGACTGCAAGGCGACAATATCAGTGACAATAAGACACATAGCAGGAGGAACTCCATCCTACATGGCCCCAGAGTGTCTAGTGGAGTGCCAGAAGGGCAGCAGCATGTCAGACATGTGGTCTCTTGGCATCACTCTGCTGGAGATGTTCACAGACTCTGAACCCTGGACAACCGTTAACTCTCAGGAAATACGACAACTTCTTTACAAACGCAAGAAACCTCATGCTCTGGATAAACTACAATCTAATCTTAAAGACGTTGTGAAACCACTGCTTGAATATAAACCCAATGCTCGCATGAATGCCAAAGATCTGGTGGTGGTGTTGAAGACAAAAGTTGATCCAATCACCAAAAGGTAGTTTCAGTCATAGTAGATATGGAAATACAAGTAAGCAATTATTACAAAGAAATTTTGAGTTTTGTCCAAAAAAGCTGTTAAATTGTTCAAATGTAGCCTTGCCATAAGCTTCGCTTCGTACATGGGTCTGGGATTCCGGCTATTGAGAAATGATTGCTCTCTGGAGATGTTTAAATCAAAACAGATTGGATCGGCCCTTGATAGCCTATGGTGTGCGCTGCATTCACAAAATTCACTGATTGGCTAGGATGCAATGCATCCTGAGTGAACGAGGCCAATGGCCGGAATCCCAGACGGAGTTCTGAAGGGAGATGAGAATTGAGTGGAATAACATAGTAATAGTAATTCTGAGATTTTGGTAAAATTGTAATGCTGTGATGTTGGATCAAGTGTATTCTGTGCTCTGTATTGAGTAACTAATGCAGAAAGAAAGGCCTCTGTGCAACATGCAGGCTGTGGGAACATTAATTACATCCATCTGCACTGAGCAGACAAGACAACAGGGCAACCGTGTCTCATATTACACACTTCTGTCAGTGCACTGCAATGTAGTAAACATTGTGCTCTGAGAACTTGCTGTGATACTGTGTACTTTCCACGTTCACTGTTGTTCCAAATGGATCAATCAGGGGCGGTTTCTGATAAGGGCGATATTAGCCGTTGCCCAGGACGTTGTGAGGGGGTGGGGGGAGAACAAGCAGAAAATATTGCAGGTGACACACCCCATTGGCATAAGGTGACCAGATTTCTTTGAGGAAAATCGGGGACATTTTGGCATTCAGCGAAAAAATTAACATTGAAATCAAAGGTTTTTTGGCGTCACCACATTTGACATTATTGTAGTTTATCCATGGCCTGGGACAGGGAGGCTTTCTTTTCTCCTCTTAGAAGGGTAGGCCTATATAGGCCTATATTAGTGTTGGCACTTATGTCTGTTCCCAGTATCTGGATGTTTTCCACTATGGATTCTAAACTCACTAATAGGCCCTAGTATAAAAGACAGGAACTTTCCCACAAATTTTCAGACGGACTTAAGTGTTATCATTTTGGATGATGCATTACATTGTGTATTCTATAGGCTATGCTAAAGCAATTCTAGGGTCTGTCAAGAGTTGTAGGAAATGTTAGGATATAGACCTTTTTACCATTTTAAATGTGGGACCCACCTGTCTGCACATAGCCTATCTACATGCTTGTTCCAAAAATGGGAAATAATGCCATTATGGACAGGAGTCCAGGAATCTTTGATACAAAATATCAACAAAGTAACAAATAGTGATTATGTGTAGTTGCCATGAAAATGAGAGCATCAGAAAAAAAGAAAATAGCGTCAGCGTTAAATGGAGGTGCAGGGATGGATCTAACATTTTCACTGTGCCAGGCTAGATTTGAGTTTTGCCTCCTCTTTTCTAGAAATACTAGTGAAATTCTTAAGAAAATAAGTAATGAATGTATTTCGATGCCCCGTTGATATTGGGTGCCATAGGAGATCACCTACTGTAGTTCATCTATGCTGAGAACCGGCCATGAACATGCATGACATTTTATAACAGGTGACTTTTGCCCACTGAGGATAATGGCACGTCCATAAAACATGTTTCTTATCTCTGAATGAGGGCAACAGGACATTGATACCAGGGGTGAAAGTAGTTTGAATTTCTTACCTGTTCTACAAAAAATAAAAAAATAAAAAAATTCAATAGCCTATTCTAGTGCGCCCTTGTGTGTGACAAAAAGTCACACACATTCCGACATTCCATGGTAGCAAACTGAACATACTGTCATACTAATTACCCCTTTTTCTGACTTGAAAAAAATGGGTAATGACATTTAAAACATATGATGAAATTCACTTTTTTTCAAATAATGCACATGGGAAGCCCACAAACTGGGAAGTCTCAAATAGACTACCATGGGATGGTCTGTTTATTAAACAGCCCTAGGAACTCTGCCAGGGCCGTGCTGAATTGCTCTCCCAAGTCGAATTGTAAGAATCCCGGCTATTTATTTAATATAATAAGCGCCTCAGGCTTAAAATGTTCACCTCTTACAATTACAATACCCCTAAGTCACCACTAGAGGGGGCGAGAGACCTAATTCTCCACTAACTATACTGTTACTCAGACCTGCAGTACCTCTATTAGTTTAAGTGAGAAGCACAGAAGGTGATCAGTCTTCTGTACCTCTTCTATGTAGACTAATATTTAACAGGTTTAGAGCTGGAGAATTTAGCTTACGTATAATTGGTTTGGTTTTAAATGGTTATAAAACACAGGTACTTTTAACTTCAGTCTAGTCTATAAGATAGGTCCCTCACAGACATTTACTGAAATGAGAAAGTTATCTTACCAATCCTTGTTTGGAAACGGTGGTTGAATGAACCAAACGGGAAACGAGATTAAGGTTTTTCTCTTTTTGGTAAGTTTACTGTTCAGTACTTCATAAATATACAAGAAGCACGGCACTTTACAATTTAGAAATAAAACGAAGTTACAGACAAACGACTAAGACTTCTTCCTAGTGATGAAAGCGCAATGTCAGAACGAGTCGTCTTTGCGGGCAATCAGCGTTCGGTTCGAAGTCCCAGCTTGACACACGAGGGTTAGGGATGGCGAAGGTCGTCTCAGGCGAAGCGTCCTCCAAGAGCGTAGCGTCCAAGTTATGCTACGGGTATATATATTGCCTCCGTCCCCCTAACCTCCGTTATGGTAAAGAATCCCCTGGTCAGTCTTTGTGAATCATTAACCAAGACTCGCAAAGTTCACCGTCAGCATCTTTAAGAAACTGCTGAGTGTGCACTAAGTTTGCCTCGACACAAAGGCCATCCAAAGGACACCACCAAGTCACCAAACTAACTTAACAAACTATATTTAACTAAACACAAATATATAAAATAGAGAAATAGAAAAATACTATTGATTTCTTTGGCATAATATTGTTAAATCATCATTACTACTCAAAACACACACAGGTTACATCCATGGTTTAGTAAATGAAATAACTTGAGATCAAAAGAAAAAAGGTTATAAAAGAACAACTTTGATTATAATGAAAAGTAAAAGATAAAATATAAACTAACATTGAGTAATATATAAAAATAAGAAAAAGAAAAGAAAAAATATAAAAGCAACAATATAGTAAATGAAATGACTAATTACCCCTACTATGCCCATTACAACATTGATTAAATGAATTCAACTAAAACTCATCTAATGTATCCAAATTCATGGTATTCACTCTTTTAACACTACTAATTCTAAGTGGGGGCCTAACTGGAGTCTCATTCATTCCACCAGTGGGTGCTGTATCCATTCTCTCAGTGGGGTCAGCAGGGTCAAAGGCGAGAGAAGGGACAGAGGGAGAACTAAGTTCAAGGGGTGAATTGTGGATTGGCACTAGGTTGCTCTCACTGGAGGGTTGAACAGATGGTATAATATCAACCACTGGGTCATAACTGGTTTTCCCAGCACTTTGAATTATGACATGTTGTTGTCTGGCATTTGCCTGTCTGGCAGCAGCTCTACGCCTCTGCCTACGCCTGCGCCTGCGCTTAGCTTTGGCTGCTTTTGACAAGTGGTCAGTGTCTGGTACTGCCGATGTTTCCCTATCATTATTTCTGGGTTCCAAAACAGTGCAGAGACCTTTGGAGGGGCAGGGGCTCAAATTTCAAAAAAGGGCATATTGAGCAAAATTTACAAACAACATGCCAACTCTAATTACAAGTACTTTTTAATTACAAGAGGGATGAAGAATACTGTATTTTGAAAAATAAAACTCTAAGTCTCCTATCTTAATATATCCAACAATAATGCTTGTCTTTATACAGAGGCTAGGGGCGTCAGGTCAGGAATTTTGTAAGCATTTTCATGCAATGTCCTTCATTCTGGTGCATTTTACCAGGTTGCTATACAATTAATTCAATGGCTTACCTAATTTGATTTGATATCACACCAAAAAGTAGTTTGCAAAGTACTATTGCCACATTACAATAGTACTGAAAATGTCAGGCCCACATGTCACCTGTGGGACTCAAAACCTGTGTGTGAGCATGTGACTGGCCTGGCTACCAGGCACAAAAATGTTTTTTTTCTTTCTTTTTTTAACATTTACTCAATTGTAGTCATGACTTTGAGCCTGTGTTTGAGTGTAACATCTAGGCTACTTGGTTATCCCTTTTATACAGTAATCTATATATATCTATATATAAAAATGATGCAGCACAGCTCATCATCATGGCCTAGATCAAGAGGATAAAAACAACAAACCAAAAATGTATATAGCCATTTCTACTAAGTTCCTCTTTTTTATTTTATTTTTTTTTTTTTTTGTAGAACTCTATGGGATTAGTTGCTCTACTCTATGCTAGTCTAGCTGCTACAGGAAAGAAAAAGATCTGAAACTCAAACTCCTCCCCTTTCTTGTGTGTGAGACTTCAGCACTGAAGTCTGAACTGGCAAACGGATTTGGGGTCACTTTCTGCAAATGAGAGATAGAAAACTCGATAACACTTTGCGGTAAGGGTACATGAATTATCATGAATTCATGCATGATTTCATTCATGATTCATGCATTACTTCATCTCTGAATATCTAATGACTCATCAGGTATTACCATGAATTCATTGTTTATCATTAATGACCTCCTGCTGAAATAGCAGATGATCTTAAGCATTAATTACTCTGGGTACATCATCATGAGTCATGACTAATTACACATGATCATGATGTTTTTGTTCAAAAGAATTTGATATAATAAAAGTACTTATTTAGCCTACTTTGGCCTAGTTCCTCATATCTATCCCATACATCAACTAAATTTTACCAATTTAACCATGTCAACACTTTAGTTGAGGGGGCACAAACATGATGAATTCATCATAATCATGCTAATAATCATGACTCATGCTAATTAATCATGACTCATGATGATGTACCCAGAGTAACTAATACTTAAGATCATGTGCTATTTCAGCAGGAGGTCATTAATGACAAACAATGAATTCATGTTAATTCCTGATAACTCATTAGACTTTCAGAGATGAAGTAATGCATGAATCATGAATTTATCATGAATGAAATAATGCATGAATTCATGATGATTCATGTACCCTTACCGCGAAGTGTTACTGAAAACTCTTCTATTCAAATTACAGGCCTATATCATAATGTGTAATGTTTTTTGTTTAGTTTTATTTTTTGAGCTCTTGGTTATTAGATGGAAGTCTAGCAGCTAACTAAGCCAAGTTTATAATATCAAATAAAGATATTTCCCTAGCCAAATGATCTTTACACTGAAATTGAACCACCTCATTCTCAAGCAAGTACATTGCAAGTGGTACCAATGCATGCCTCTGGTTGTCTACTTTAATTTGATACCGAATACCCCCATTGTAGATGCAGGTAAGTCCATATCAAAGCTTCCAAAAGACAATTAAGCAAAACCGCTTCACCCGCTATTGTATTTTTCGGCGCTCGCGTGTGCAAAAATAAACAACAAAGAAAAAACTTCGGATACTTCGGAAACTTCAGATGACAGAAAATGTATTTGCAAATGGTACAAATAATTGGTGAGACTTTTTAGCGATTTTCCAAGTCTGAACAACAAGTGTTACTGTCACAAATGCCAAAGACAGGCAGGCAGGCCCTGTCAGAAGGGCACTTTTGACATCAAAGAGCAAAGGGGCGGTAATGTCTTACCACTACGGCGTACCACCTGTCAATCTTATACCGGTACGTAGTATAGGTGCGTACCAGCTTACTTTCACCTATATCCTGAATCCATGGTCATGATAGAAAAATGTTTTATAGTAGGCTAGGCCTGTTTTGTTTGGTATCTTTTTAAATAGTAGAGTAGACTGAGCACAGCTGAGGCAGTTTTTGCTCTCCATTGCCCTATAGGAATTTCATGAACACAGTCCTGGTGTCCATTATGCTCGCTATAATTCCTGAAATGTTCATAAACAAAGACAAATGTCAGAATCACAAGAAGAAAAAAAAAATCACAGGAAATAGACAATACTTCACATATCTCTCCTCCCATAATGTGCTTGTTCCTGGGGCAGCCTTTTTGGAGTAAAAGAAATGGGTGCTGGAATGTAAAGTAGCCCAAAACCTGCTATCTGGCTACTGTCCTGGATTTTCTTTCTTTTATTCTTATTGCCTTTCAAATTATTTGCCCTCTAGAATTCATCGCTGAGAAAGAGATGGGAAAGAGAGGGACCAGACTCTCTTTATTCACAGCAGTCCAGCAATACAACCAAAGAGTACAAAAGTCTTCTATACTCTTTGATACAACCCAAGAGTTTGCAACATGTAGCCTTGTGTTGCAGCTTGATTGCTATCCCTCTTTTGTAAGTCGCTTTGGATAAAAGCGTCTGCTAAATGCATAATAGCCTATATTTCATTTCAGTGAAGTCAACTGATTTCCCAAGACAGTTGGTCAACTCTCAATTCTTCACTAAGTTCGTTATGTTTTATACCTGAAAATTGGGAATGGAAAATACTAAAAATTAAGTGCGCAAAATAAGGAGGTTTACAATTTACATTTACAAACTAATACAAATCCCCTATTGATTATAAAGAATTAAACATTGGACACATTGAACAGCAAGACTTTGATTAACATTATTAATGTAAATCTAGTTGTTACAACAGCAAGATATGTCTTATATCATTACATATTTACTGGAATTAACATATAACTTCACATGACTCCTTATAGGAGATGACAGGAAAAAACAAAACATTAAAAGCAGCATTATTGCTTATTGCTAATTCAGAATGAGATTATAAAAAAGTTAAAACATTAGACATTTTTCCTAAGAGATTGACTGGAGTAATTATAATCTTCAATAATCTTTGTACCAGAACACAGGGCAGCATTCAGCATGTGAGAGGTCTGTTGACTCACATGCAGAGGTTGTGGTTAGCTTACTCGCTTATCAAGCGTAGCTGATGGAACGTTGTCTGCTTCAGCTCTGGTTCGAACTGGTCTTGTGGTTTATTGTTGTTCAGTATCTCTCTCGGTTAGGTACATTTCCCCATCTGACTTTATTTTCTCCAAATTGGCTGTTTCATTAAAATAGTGCAGGGAGTGGGGGGCTTGATGGCAACTCATAGGCACCACTTGATGCGCATTAGGTCCAGTCACCTATGTACTGTAGGTGCTTGGTTTGATTCCACACAGGCCTGTTGTACAGTAGGTGGCTCAGTCTCACACAGGATGGCTCTGGCTCTGTAGCCTGATCGCCATCGACTTTCAAAGCTCTACGAGACTTTGGTCTGACCAAGAGCCCGTATTACAAAGTTTCTCAAAGCGCATGGTTGACCCGCCTCCCTGAAATGCCTCGGTTTGCTACTGGTTGATGTTAGAAAATGCTGTGCCGAAGCAAAACCAATCACATCACTCTTTCCTCTGACGTATGTGACGCAAAGGGAATTGCTTGAACAGGACTGAGAGCCATTGGAGCTGCTCAAAGTTGATTGGTTCTCGACCAAGGGGGGCAGTTGGGGAATTCAGAAATCCTGCCCGATCAGCAGCTGGCCAGACCAGCGACAGCAACGACGAAGGTGTTACGTCACTGGGAGGGCGTGCCAGGCTACTGGCTCTGTCTCAGTTGTTACATATTCCTACTGTGAGCAAACCAAAACTGAATCAGTGTATTGTCAGAATCAGTTGAAACTGGTAGGCTACCCCGCCACAATAATTTAGTAGATTAACGTTACACATGGAAAGATGTCTTAACATTTATTTATTTGCTTATTTTGTTTGTTTGTTTGTTTGTTTAGTATTGCATTGTATTGCATTGTTTTTATTGTATTGTATATGCTTTCAAGTAAACCTTCATGCAAAGTAGGCTATTCTGCCTAAACCCTATTCTCATTTGCACCATTTCTGAGTATAAAATGGGGCTCCTCTAGTGTAAAGGACCATAGCTGTCCTTTATATTTTTATAATTTTGTATAGGGCTCCTCTAGCATTTGTTTGTGGATAGCCTGACATAGCCCGCCCATAATACTGCTGTTCATCCGTATTCATGGTCTGGAGGTTCTTTAACCTGACGCGATTATTCTGCGGGGGGAGGGCATTCACTTTTGATTTGAAACGATTGGACAGCTTGTCTAATCAGCTTCGCTTATTGGTCGGTAAACTCTCTACCGATGTAAACACGCCCATGAAGACCGTCCCCAGACCATGGATATGGATGAACATTCGTATTATGGGCGGGCTATGTCAGGCTAGAATGTGGAGACCTGAGCTGAGCTGTCTGTCACTATTGATATAGTGATATGCATGCATATGGGTCTAGTTCTGTTAGTTATTTATTATTTATTCAATCATTGGCAGAGAAAAGGTGCAGCTAAAATAAAACATTGTGCAACCGTGTAGTGAGCAATGTAAAGGTATATATATTTACAACAACAAAAAAAGAAAACATAAAAAAGGACTGCAACATTAATTTACGGCCTAGACCCTTTACAAAATGAGCCCCATTTCATTTTTGTATTTATTTTTTTTAACATTACAGCACATTTTTTAAAATTCACATGACATCTTACATTTTTATCCATTAGACTGATTTATCTGCCCCATGGAATCATCTAAAAAGAATTTGGCTGTTCTCAAGCTGGATTGTATGTCAAATCTGCTGTAATAACACAAACTTCCATGGAAAACTTATTGGGAATTTTGTCAGTGGAATATTGCTCCATGAATATACAGTAGAAAGCTGTATTTCAGAAGAACATAAAACTTCCCCATGTCCCCACTAGTTTCAGGCCTCATTATGCTAATTAGCAAATGTAAAACTCATTTGGGAAACAGGGCTGTAGGCATTCCTTTACAATGTTTGACTACAAATGGCTTTAGTATGTGTCCAGTCTATGGTCATGATGCACCATTTAGAGATCCAGCAAGGCAGGTATGGATGGATTTGCCATGTACATGTAGACATTCCTTCACAATGTTTCACTACACATGTCTTTAGTAGCTACAGTATGTGTCCAATCTATGGCCATGATCCATTTAGAGATCCAACAAAGCAAGTAGGCTATGAATGGATTTACCATGGACAGTAGGGCAGTGATATCCAAATGGCGGCCCGTGGGCCAGATCAGGCCCGTAAGGACCAAATGAGTGGCCCACAGCACCATCTGACTCATGTAGTGTAGAGTAGAATAAACATGTGCCTGTCGTCTTTGCATCAATATTCCATTTGTGTGCCTGTAGCAGTCTGCGAGACAAATTCATTGCTGGTATTATGTGAGGTAAATGACAACTAATTTCATAAAATAAAATAGTTAAAACAACTATTATGTGCAATTGTGATGTGCATGCCATTGTTATTCTCATTAGAGAATGTAGGCTAAGGGAAGACCACTTTGTGCAAACCGCAAACCAAGCCACCTATTCAATGCATAGGTTTTTAGGTGTTTGCGGGTTTGGCCCTCGACTTGGCATGATTGACAAAATTTGGCCCCTGAGGAAAAATAATTGTTGATTGAGGTACAGTTGGATGGGGGTGGTGGTCACAGTTACCCAGTGTGGCCACTGGATGGACTGAAGGAAAACACTAAAACAATGATGGATTTCTTTGAATGGAGGAAAAACACTGTTTGTCCTTTGTTAGTAGGGGAGTCTTTAAAGAATCTTTAAAGGATCTCGCCTGTCACTTGCACTTCCCTATGACTGAAGCATTATCTTCTGGTAACTGGACCAACTTTTGTCTTCAACAGTGTGACCAGATCTTTGGCATTCATGCGAGCATTGGGTTTATATTCAAGCAGTGGTTTCACAATGTCATTAAGACTAGTCTGTAGTTTATCCAGAGCATGAGGTTTCTGGCGGTCATAAAGAAGTTTTCGTATTTCTTTAGACTTAATGGTTGTCCAGGGTTCAGAGTCTGTGAACATCTCCAGCAGAGTGATGCCAAGAGACCACATGTCTGACATGCTGCTGCCCTTATCACACTCCACTAGACACTCTGGGGCCATGTAGGATGGAGTGCCTCCTAGTAATTGTCCTGTTGTCGCTGTTATGGTTTCCTTACATTCGGCCAAACCCCAGTCAGTCAGATAGGCCTTTCTGGTGTCCGCTGCAACCTTAGAGTAGCAAAACAATGATAATGTTTGTTACAATAACAGTTTTGTAAATCTATATACCTGAAATGTTTGAGAACAAAAATGGAACTAAAACCATAAATTCCTCAATTGTATCAAGCAGGTTTGGATTACAAAAGGCAAGTAAATGTAAAAAGAGCACATTGGATGTACTTCCCTTGCATAATCTCACTGTAGTATCTTCAAAAGACCCTGCATGATACTAACCATTATATTTGCTGGCTTCAGATCGTTGTGGATGATTCGTTTGTCATGTATGTACTCAACAGCCATGGCGACATCTAAAGCTATCAGTAGCTTATCCTTGGACTGCAACTGAATGGGTATGAAACAAAATTTGTTGTTAAAAAATGATGTGATACAAATTTCATACAATGTTAATACAATAAACATCTAGAGAAAACACTCTGCCTCACCTTAATGGAAGCAGCTTCATGAAGGACCAACTGCAGGTTGGCCCCATGGATGTATTCATTAGCAATGAGAATCTCAGTCTTACTTTTGGCTACAGCCAACATCCGCACAATGTTGGGGTGAGACAAACGCCTGGAAAATATTTAGTGTAATTTGAGCATCTAACAATGGAAAATGAATAATGTAAACAGCATTCAGATTGTATTTTGGTGCTTATGTAAGACAATTGATGGCAGCTACAACACTAACTGCTGCAACTACAGCATATCATTTCCAAAAAGCCTCTTGAACAATATAGCACACAATCACACACTTACAGCGGTATGAGAAACTCATTAGTGATGACTGCAGTGTTCCCAAAGGGGATTATCTTCACAGCTGCAGAAGATTGCTTGTATGAGCCCTTATAAACAGTTCCATAAGATCCCTTTCCAATGCATGCATTACGGTTGAAAAATATCTTGATTGTTTGCAACTTGGAAAAGGACTGTTTTGCTGATTTATGGACGTGATGGACACAATGGTGTGTGCGGATAAGACACGAGCTCCAGACAGGATTTCAAGTTATTATTGTTTACTGATGGATTGATGATTGGGTTGCAGTAGCGATGTTTGTTACATAAGTGTGGTTTTCTAAAAATAAAGAAAGAGAAAGAAATAAATAGAATTTGCATCTGAATAAAGAACAAAATATTAAACAAAGCATTCATACAACTTAAGTAAATCAATGGTTATCAAACATCGTAACATATGTAGGCTACACATAATCTTAAATAAACAAAGGAGACGCAACATGCATGAACGGCATATTGTGAACAACGTAAAGGTAATGAAAACAATAAAGGCAAATAACCAACATAATTATTAAACAGATGGTTCAGGTTGAACTTACATTTCATTGACGCACGATTCTAGACAAAGGAAAACATGCCGCCACCAGATTCAAAGCCAAACCCGCACTTGCGCACGAACGCCATTAATGTAGGCGACCTAGAGCGCAGGCGGAGATTGGAGAGGCGGAGACAGAGACGCGCTCTGAAATGCGGGGATTTTTTACAGCCGCCCCTCAAATATGAGCGGCATATTTGATAACTTGAAAAATCTCTACTTAATATTATCATTATCATCCTCATCTATGCAAGGCAAAGCAATTAATGTGCTGACAGGTCTCACATAGACTTTCCCATTAATCAGGACCTCTGCAGTTCGGACACGTCCGTCTTTACTGGGTTTAAGGGTCTGTATCCGTCCAACAGGCCATGATGCGCGGGGGAGCTGACGATCAACCACCATCACCACAGTTGAGGGAGAGAGATTAGGAGTGTCCTGCTTCCATTTCTGACGGGTTTGGAGGGTTGGGAGATAATTTCTAATAAAGCTGGACCAAAATTGATCAGCAAGTATCTGACTATGGCGCCATCGCCTGTTGGAAAGCAGCTCAGCATGGGAATACATGACAAGGGGTAAAGCTGCCTCCCGCCGCCCCATAAGGAGGTAATTTGGGGTAACAGGGTCAGCGTCTGAGAGGTCTGAAGACACATACCCCAGGGGTTTGGAGTTGAGGATCTCTTCTACCTCCACCAAGACTGTTCTCAGGACCTCTTCTGTCACTGACTGGCTCCCAAGCGTCACTCTCAAGGCAGTTTTCACAGCTCGCACCTCTCTTTCCCATGATCCTCCGAAATGCGGCGCATAGGGAGGGTTCAACTTGAACTTCACCTTTTGCTTTTCAAGCTGTTCCTGTAAGGCCGGCATGAGATTGGAGAAAGCTTCTTCCAACTCCCTTGCCCCCCAACAAAATTGGTTCTGTGATCTGAGATGACTTCATAAGGGCATCCTCGGCGGGCCACGAAACGTCGGAAGGACAAGAGGAAGCTGTCCGCATCCATACTACTCAGAAGGTCCAAGTGCACACAGCGAGTGGTGAGGCACTTAAAAAGGATGCCCCACCTCTTTTCCGTACGCCGGCCAATCTTTACCACAAAAGGACCAAAGCAGTCCGTTCCTGCGGACCAGAAGGGTGGTTTGTGTAGACGGAGGCGACAAGGGGGAAGGTCGGACATCCTCGGTATGATAGGCTTTCCTCTCCATCTCCTGCATTCCAGACATGCGTGCTGATGTTTCCTCACTGCCTGTCTTCCACGCAGAATCCAATACTGACGGCGCAGGCTGGCGAACACTCTCTCTGGACCAGGATGAAGGAGCTTCCTATCAAAGTCCTTTATCAACAGAGTGGTAATGGGGTGCTGGGGATCCAGCACAATTGGGTGCACTTCCATGTCTGCCAGGTCTGGACCTTGACGCAGCCTCCCCCGACTCTGATGACTTGGCCCACAGGATCAAATTCAGGGGTCAAAGTTATAAGCCTACTAGAGACTGAGATTGTTTTGCCAGATTGTAGCAGGCGATATTCCTCAGGAAATGACTCACGTTGGGCCTTCTGTAGAACTAGGAGCTCGGCCTTAGGGCGATCAGGAGAGCTGACAAGGGGTTCCTCGGAGAAAACAGAATCTACCAGCTCGTCCCATGTCTCATAGTCAACTGAGAGCAAGTTATGGGTTTGGACATTCCCACAAAATGCAGACTTGCGTAGCTCAGTGTTGGCTTCAGGAGCAGGCTTTGCAGGGAACTGAGGCCATTGGTCAGGGGGCAAGCGCAGAAAGGATGGGCCTTGGTTCCACCGGCTAGGACTGGCTATAGCTCTCAAGGTCATTCCTCTGGTAATGTCATCAGCAGGGTTGGAAGCTGAATTGACATATCTCCAGTCTTTGGGGTCGCTGTTATCTAGGATTTCATTCACCCTGTTTGCCACAAACACTTTATATTGGCAGTTTTCGGAGGAGATCCAGGTTAGTACCGTGGTGGAGTCAGACCACAGAACAGTGCGATGGAGGGTGAGGGATAACTCTGTTTGCAGTAGCTTGGCCAACTGAACTCCAGAGAGAGCGGCGCAAAGCTCAAGGCGTGGAATGGAGAGCTGTCGTTTAGGTGTTACACGGGACCTTGCCATAAGGAATGAAGTATGAATTTGACCTTTGTCATTCTGCATTCTCATATATGCAACTGAGCCATACGCCTTTTCAGAAGCATCACAGAAAATGTGTAGTTCCCTCTCTTTTATGCATTCAGTGGCATCAGGGCTATAGCACCGTGGGATTTTGATAGCAGACAGGTGAGGCAGCTCATCCTCCCATGCCATCCAGGACGTCTTAAAGCCTTCAGGGAGAGCTGGATCATCCCATTCCCTCTCCTTCCACCAAAGCTGCTGTAACAGGATTTTGGCCCGAGTGGTATAAGGCACTATGTAGCCTAGGGGGTCATATTGGCTCGCCAAGACTCTATACACATTACGGAGGGTTAAGTGCTGGTACACCACAGGCCTGTGTTTGTAACCCAATGTATCAGAAGTAAAGTGCCATGACAAGCCTAATGTGCCCTCTAGAGGTTCAGTGGGGTCATGGCTAAGCCAGCGTTCTGTGTTCTCTGATTGAGATTCAGGTGGGAGATGTTGGATAACACTGGTGCGGTTGCTGGCCCATTGACGAATATTGAAGCCACCAAGAGTGAGAACTGCTCTCAAGTTGTTCAGGACATCACAAGCCTCCACTTCCGTGGGAAAACTCTGTAGACAATTGTCCACATAAAATGCTTGGAGAACAGAATGCAGGACATCTTCATGGCCAGGTTGACTGTCTTTAACATGCCGTTGCAATGCATACGTTGCACAGCAAGGACTACAAGTAGTAGTAGTAGTAGTAGTTTTTCAGTGTTACGGAGCATGGACATTACAGCACTGGGAGGAGCCTTAAGGAGAGGCGCATTCTTCACACGAAGGAGGGGTGTGGCATAACGGTAGACACCATCTAACATCACTCTGATGGTGTGCTTATCCAGATTGGCGACAGCCTCTTGATCACGTTTAGACCTTGTGATGGCAACAGCTGACTGGTAAGGCAGGACATCTATCTGCCAAAGTTGTTGGACATCCTCCCGGAGCTGCATCTCACTGGAGCTAATTCCAACGAACAGGACCTCAGCTTCTTGTGGAGCTTGTGCTTTACATTGCTCCTCAGGAAAAAGCGTCGGCCCTTGAAGAGCCCAGCCCAGACGTGTGTGAACAGCGGCGGGACCACAACCAGGGCCCAGTATGACACGGCCCACCGGACAGAGGAGATGTGGATGGTCCGATCCAATAAGAAGAGTAGGTGTGGAGGCCAGCCTACAGGCCTCAGTGTGAAAGGCATAGGATGTTCTCAACGCGTAGTTCAACAAACAAATGTCCAATCTGTAGCTCCAGTTGGGTGGTGTTCCCATTTATTCCGAGTCAAGATTTCTTTTCCATAAAAATGTTGGCCTATATGTTACCTTATTCCCGTGCTGTATGTGTTGTATGATGATAAAATAAAAGATGCTGTTTGCTGTGTGCAGGCGGCTACACGGCTACGGTAAGAACCGTGTGTTCCCCACCTTCCACACCATTGTCTCATTAGTGGTCTCACCTGTACTAATACCTACCTGGACACCATGTGACTAACACCAGTGCAATACACCCCCAAGTGGCTAAATTAAGACAAGATAAATAAAACTAATAAACCTAAACTAAGGAGTGACTATAAATGGCTCCTACACCCCGGCCCCATAATTGTGATTACCACCCCACACAATTACCAAAATTACCAAATTTAAACTAAAAGGAGCCATTTGTGCAGAGCTTAACCTATTACTAAGTGAGATCTCTGTTCTTCTCAGTCTCAGGACAGCAGCCAGGTCATCATATCAGGTCATCATGTTAGGTCATCATGGGACTTCAGCTTCCATCAACAGACAGATCTTGGACACTGGTCTGTCCAGCTGGCCCGTTCTTGTTTTAAGCTGAACTGAACGTACATGGCCCTTCTTGTCAGGATACGTCTGGGTAATTCTTCCCATCAGCCAGGAAGCGCGTGGCGCCAGTGGATCCATTATGACCACGATGTCACCGACAGCAAAGCTTCTTTTTGGTCTCATCCACTTTTGTCTCTCCTGGAGCAGCGGTAAGTACTCCCTCACCCAGCGTTTCCAAAAGAGATCAGAAAGAAACTGCACTTGTCGCCATCTTCTCTTGAGGTACAGGTCATCCTTCTGAAAGAGTCCAGGAGGGAGATGTGGCTTTGACTTCAAGAGGAGAATATGATTGGGTGTAAGCGCCTCGAGGTCATTCACGTCGTCCGAAGCCTTTGTAATAGGACGTCCATTAAGAATGGCCTCAACTTCGCAAAGAACAGTATGAAAGCCCTCATCATCCAAAACCTGGAGTCTGAGAGTAGAAGACAGAATTCTTTTAACAAGACGAATAAGCCTCTCCCAGACGCCCCCATGATGAGAGGCGGCTGGAGGGTTAAAAGACCATGTTAGGCCACTTGACAGGAGAGCATGCTGAATCTTCACATGATCTAACTCAGCAACGGCTTCCCTCAACTCCCGTTCAGCCCCAATAAAGTTGGTGCCATTATCTGATGTGAAATGAGACACCTGACCTCTACGGCACATGAAACGGCGGATGGCATTTATACACGAATCAGTGTCTAGACTGTAAGCCACCTCAAGATGAACTCCCCTACTAGCCATGCAGGTAAAGAGAACACCATAGCGCTTTACTCGCCCACGACCTTTCTTCACCTCCACAGGCCCGAAATAATCGACGCCTACATTTGTAAAGGCAGGTAAGTCTGGCACAATTCTTTCCAAAGGCAGGTCAGCCATCTTCT
The DNA here is from genome assembly GCA_027497455.2 of Sardinella longiceps. Classification (NCBI taxonomy): domain Eukaryota; kingdom Metazoa; phylum Chordata; class Actinopteri; order Clupeiformes; family Clupeidae; genus Sardinella; species Sardinella longiceps. Next base: position 4,600,361 of record JAODXP020000016.1, on the reverse strand, counting down.
GCTGACCGGTCTTGCCCTGAAAACGACGGCACACAACACATTCAGAAAGGACCTTTCTGCAAGCTGAATTTGCATGTGTGATCCAATATCGCTTTCTGAGAGAGGACAGCATATGGTTCCTCCCTGCATGGCCCAGCTGCTGATGGAGATGCTTTAAGAGGAGTTTAGACACATCTTGGTCTTTTGAAAGAATGACTGGGTGTTTTTCTTCTTCAGGCATAGCAGCCCTACTAAGTCTGCCCCCCACTCGCAGCAATCCATCCTTCAACACTGGATCAAGCCTGTAGAGGTCGCTGTTCTGTTTCACAGATCCTCCATCTCTCAGCGCAGCAATTTCTTCAGGAAACCTCTCCTGCTGATAGAAACGAATAATGGCATCCTCTGCCCTCTGAAGATCACCTGGCGTCAAGGACTGGCCACGGACCACCGGTCATCTCTCCTCCCATCTGAGCGCGGACATCCCCCTCTAGGTGTCGGCCATCATCACATGGAAAGGGCCCAGGATGCTTTCTTCTACCAGACAGCATTCGGAGCATATCTCTGAGTCTGAGCATCCATGCTACAGACGTTCTCAATCTGGTAAAATCAGAAAAGTACGTTAAAAACAACTTTGTTGGACTCTGTGGGCATGGAGAAACACAGGCACTGACTAACAGATCTTTCTTCACTTCAGGGTCATCAGCAGAGATCAAAGGCTGCTCAATGATGGTGTTCGGCCATTCCTCTTGCCCCCTCAAGAGAAACTCCGGTCCCTTAAGCCATCTCTCACATGTCAGGAACTCTTCAGCGCTGAGACCTCTGGATGCCTCGTCTGCAGGATTCAGTCTTGTCCCTATGTGTCTCCACTGTGCCACGTCAGTCTCTTCTCTTATGACAGCCACCCTATTGGCCACGAAAGTATGAAACCTCCTGGTCTCATTAGCAATATATTTTAAAACAGTTGTGCTGTCTACCCAAAATGTTGATGGGCACAGGTCAAGCTGCAACTCTTTCTTTAACATTTTGTCCACACGGACTGCGAGGACAGCAGCAGTTAGCTCAAGCCTTGGAATAGTTGTTTGCTTTAAAGGAGCAACCCTGGATTTGCCCAATATAAAAGCAACACTAACCTCCTTCTTCTCATTCTCCATCCGTAAGTATGACACGGTTCCGTAGCCATACTCACTGGCGTCGGAGAAGTGATGCAACTGCAGGTGAGTAGGCTTTCCGAAATCCACTGGCTTTATGCATCTATCCACCTGGAACTCTGTGATGCGATGGAGATTAGACAGCCACTTGGACCACTGCTGGGAAAAGGTGTTTGGTATCTGAGCATCCCAAGCGATGTTCAGTCTGCACATGTCCTGCAGCATTTTCTTCACAGGCAGAGTGAACGGTGCAAGAAAACCTAAAGGGTCATAGATAGACGACACCACAGACAATATGCCACGTCTTGTGTGTGGGCGCTCTTCTATGGCTAACCTAAAGGTCAGAACATCTGTATCAATGCACCAGTGAAGCCCCAGAGCAGTCTCAACAGAGTTGGTGCTTTGATCTAAGTTAAGCCCCCTAGTGGTCTTTGTGCGCTGTTCCTCAGCGATGTTGGCCAAAACTGCACTGCTGTTACTCGTCCATTTCCATAGATGGAACCCTCCTCTGGCACAGGCTGCAGTCAGTTCCTTCACCATCTCCATGGCCTCCGTCTCTGATGGCACAGACTTCAGGCAGTCATCCATATAGTAGTTGTGAAGTATTGTGTTCAGCACACTAGGCTGGAAGTGATCTTGATTGTCTTGTACAATTCTCCTAAGTGCATAATTTGCACAACTTGGCGAAGACACCGCGCCAAAGAGGTGGACCTTCATCCTATACTCCACAGGAGGGCGTGTCACATCACCATCAGGATACCACAAGAAGCGTAAAAGGTCTGTGTGCTCCGGAGACACCCTCACCTGATGGAACATGGCTTGGATGTCTGCCATCAACGCTACACGTTCCTGTCGAAATCTGGTAAGTACGCCTAGCAGGGTGCTGGTGAGATAGGGCCCTTGCAGCAGCTGTGCATTCAGCGATGTTCCTTTAAAGACAGCAGCGCAATCAAAAACAACTCGAAGGGATTTCTTTTTGGGATGATATACCCCATGATGGGGAATATACCATACCTTGCCGTCTGCTCGATGCAACTGCTCGCATGGCACCAGTTCAGCATAGCCTTTTCCAATGACCTCAGAGAGGAAAGCTGTGTACTCTTGATGGTATTCTTTATTCCTTTTAAACTTTCTCTGAAGACCAAGGAGACGCTGTTCTGCAATGCTGCGGTTGTTCGGCAGGATGACATCGGCAACCTTAAAGGGTAAATCAATACAGTAGTGCCCCTCGTCAAGATGAACAGAAGAATCCATGATCTGCATAAACTTCTGATCTTCTCTGGACATACACACCTCTTCTGATTTCTCATTGAAGTCCTGGTTATACTGAGCAATCAGCAAATCCTGTAGCTTGGCAACTGAGATCCTATTGGCAGTGACAGCAGGGAGACCTTTACTCTGCCCACCCCCTCTCAGAGGACCATTCACGACCCACCCCAGTAGAGTCTTCACAGCATACGGTCCTTCGCCTTTACTATTGATGACTTCCCACGGTTCCATGAGCTTCGGTGCATTGGTGCCTATTAACAACTCCACCTCTGCCTCAAGACTGGGAATGTTAATGCCTTCAAGATACTGTCCAACCCTTTAAATCCTGCTGAGTAAGGATGTTATTTTTACTCACAGGCATTGTTCTCTGTGTGTAGACTTCAGGTAAGTCCATAAAGTTCTCTTCACTCAGGCTAGAAATCTCAAGACCACTGAGCAAGAAAGTGTTGACAGACTTCTCCTGACCAAGAGTACGAAGAAGAATGCTGGTCTTGACTCCTGAGAGATTCAGCCGTCTCATAAGATGTTCGGTACAGAAAGTAGCTGAACTCCCAGGGTCTAAGAAAGCGTAGGTGGTCACAGTCTTGCTCCCGGACTTGGCCTTCACCTGTACAGGCACAATAGAAAGCACATAATCATCGCGCCCGGCCCCAGTATGGCCACATGTCTCCAATGACACAAGCGCATTATTGACTGCCACCTCTGATGTTGCTTTTGCTTCAATATGTAAGACAGTGGGATGTTTTAGCCTGCAAACATCACAAGTTAGAGGCCTATTGCACTCCCTACTCATGTGACCTGTCCTCAGACAGCTGAAACAAACTCTGCCAGCTTTAAGAGCATCCATTTTCTCCCTATGAGACATCTTGCAAAGCTGAGAACAGTTTTCAACTGAATGAGGCTTCTTACACACACAGCACAATACAGCGTTACCTCTCTGTGATGCTGGCCCTTTGTGGTGTGATGGCAAAGCAGATGATGGATGTTGCTCGGCAGTGGTGACGGCTGCAACTGTAGCCTGACCCCGTCCAGTGTGTCTGGGCTTGGCTTTAAAGGGTGGAGTGGGTCTTGGATCCTGTAGATCACCAAACAAAGGATCCAAAAGAAACTTAACCTGACGCTCCACAAAAGTCACAAAGTCTGGAAACATGGCTCTGTAACCACGGCGCTCCTGCAATTCACAAGCCACGGTCCTCCACCTCTCCCTCAGCTTGTATGGCAGCTTCATCATCATCAAGCGAAGGTTAGATGGCACGTTCATCTCCTCCATATGTTCCAAGTCCTCCATAACGTTACAGCAGTCCCTTAAGAATATGGAAAAAGATTGTAAAGCAGTTGTATCGTCAGGTTTCATTGCTGACCACTTCATAGCCTTTTCTATGTAAGCTGCAGCAATTTTTAGCTCATTCCCAAAATGCTCCTTTAACAGGTTCTTTGCACGGTCATAGCCCTGACCTGCAGGCATATTATAGCAACTCCGAACTAACTCCCTTGGTTGCCCCCTAGTGTATTGTTCAAGGTAGTAAAGACACTCTTGTTTGTCAGTAGTTTTCTTTTCAATAGCTTGTTCAAAAGCTCTGATGAAAGAAGCATATTTGAGAGGATTTCCATCAAACTCCACTATTGCTCGAGGAGGAAGAGAGGCTAGAGCTTGGTTGTATGCTAATTGAGCAGTGATGTTATTCTGCTGTTGCATAAGATCATAAAGAGTGAACTGTTGAGGGTTACCAAGAGGGTGATGAATTGGCTGTGACTGCATATTACCAACAGGAACATGAGAGCTTGGTCGTGTGTGAGCACTTCTCTGTGAAGATGGCATCGGAGGCTCCGACAGCTGAGGCCCAACTGGTGGTGGGTTGGCGAGTCTGGATCCCAGGATGTTTCCACGCACTTCCGACCTATGAGAACGTGGTGGTGCCTGTGAACTTAGAGGTGCAGTGTTAATGGACATATGTGAAGATACGGCTTGTGGGACATGTTTTTCTTTAGGTCTTACAACCAATGATGCAGACATGTCAGGTTGAAAAGAAACATTTTTAGGCTGTTGCAAGACAGAGCTCATGTTATTTGATGGGTGTGACTTCAACTGAGCATGGAGGTAGGCATTCATGCCATCCTCTCCATCATCCTCATCCTCACAAACAGCATTTTCAAACACAGACAATTTAGCTGTAGCAACTGCCAACTTAGCTTCAATTTCCAGCTGTTCCTTTTTCCTCTTCAGCTTGGCCTTTTCCAACTGAAGCGCCTCTTCCTCCGCATCAATATCATGCATTTTCCTTAAAGCAGCTGCAGACTGTAAGAGTGCGGCCCTTTCAGCTTTAGCCTTTAAGCGAACAGAAGAAATACTAGAAGAATTTGAATGGATAGAAGAATGGCCTTTACGTTTAGATCCTTTACTTGAAACATTAGAAATGCTATCATCAGGCCTTATATCTGTGTTTGTTATAGACAGCACATCATCAAGAACATCACCATTTGATACACCAGCATCAGTTAAGCATTGCTCCACATTATTTTCAAAAGTGTTAATTTCCTTTCTCTTCTGTTCCAGCCAACTCTGCTGCTTCTTATATTCAGGATCTGGCATAGGCATTTCCAGCAACATCAATTGACTGTCTATTGCCTCTTTGCACAGCATAGAATATTTCTTTAAACACTTCTTTACTTCAACTGCAGTACGAGATGACATTTTTTCAGAAAGCAACTCATTTGTCCTTTGTTTAAATTTATTTGCTTGCATGAGTTTAGATTTCCTATTTTTCTGCAGATTTTCAAAAAGCATTGTAATTCCCTTTGCAGTTAATTTTCTCTCGCGCTTCCCAACTTCGCCAATAGAGGAATTTGCGTGGCCACTAACGTCGGTCTCGTCATTTTCTCTCATAGCGTCAGCAGCTCTAACTTGGGAAGATAACGGTAAATTTTCTCCGTGAACAGTAGTCACGTCAATTTCATTGGTGGCCGCCTCTACGGCTTTAACCTGGGAAGATGCATTTTCTTCGACAACGCTCATGTTGCGCATACAGGCAGAAACAATTCAGAGAACTTTCCTTCGGCAAGGCTTTAACTTTACTGTTGCGCTTACAAACGCGCAGCGCTCAAACAGTGAATAAACAGCACAATAAACTTGTGTGGAGGGACTAACGTTAAATCAGCACGCACAGCACAGCACAGCATTTATAAACAGCACAGCAGAACATAGCTTGAGTTAGGCCTATTTTCATACAGCACTCAGTCCTTTGGGTTCAACTTTAAACTGATCCGCAACTCCAATAGCCACAGAAGAAAAGTAAAGTTTACCCACCGAGGATGCCTTCGGACTTTTCACCGTTCCTATCGGAGATTAATGAAGCAGGTGCGTTGATTGAAACTGCGCGGCTCCGCAATGATAAGCATTCCGTTTTCCAATCACGGCTACTCACTTCCAATTCATGTAGGCCACTGGCTGAAGAAATCCTAAGCGCTCCAATGCTTCATTCTCCTGGTAAATCCTTTTGTTTGTTCGTCGGGCAAACAACTTGTGATCGTCTCCTACAGCGGAATCCTTTGTTCTCACGGTGAAATTTCCTTATGGAAAAGTATTCTTGCGACGTCTTCCTCAGAGAAATCCTTACAACTTCAGAGGAATAGGTTCTTACGGTGAAACTTCCAATTCCAGAGGTCTCCTACGTCCGGGAATGGTTCTTACGATGTGGAGGCCAGCCTACAGGCCTCAGTGTGAAAGGCATAGGATGTTCTCAACGCGTAGCTCAACAAACAAATGTCCAATCTGTAGCTCCAGTTGGGTGGTGTTCCCATTTATTCTGAGTCAAGATTTCTTTTCCATAAAATTGAAGGCCTATATGTTACCTTATTCCCGTGCTGTATGTGTTGTATGATGATAAAATAAAAGATGCTGTTTGCTGTGTGCTGGCGGCTACACGGCTACGGTAAGAACCGTGTGTTCCCCACCTTCCACACCATTGTCTAATTAGTGGACTCACCTGTACTAATACCTACCTGGACACCATGTGACTAACACCAGTGCAATACACCCCCAAGTGGCTAAATTAAGACAAGATAAATAAAACTAATAAACCTAAACTAAGGAGTGATTATAAATGGCTCCTACAGTAGGTTTCACCTTATTGAATGCCTGAAGGGGAGGCCATGTAGATGTTTAAAACGCTGTAGCACACGGTTAGGGTATGTCTGTTCAGAGAGGCGCAGATTCCCTGAAGTAAAAGCTCCTTTGATTATAAACTGCTTTTCAGGATCTGAAGCTGAGGCAACATTAAAGGATACAGTTTGGCCTGTAAAGGTCTCGGTGTCCTGACGGACTGTTCTGAGAAGAAGTGACTCAGCCGCCCCATCAAGGCCGAGGGAATCAGCAGCTGCGCTCAACAGCATTGTTCGCTCTGACCCATCATCCAGAATAGCGTAGGTGTCCAGGTTCTTACCCCGGTAGCTCAAGACCACCTTCACCACCTTGAGGAGAACTCTGGAATTGCAGCTAGATCTAATCAGATAAGAGGAGCCCGGATCGGCCTTTGTTTGATTAGCATCGTGCAGCACACCTAGATGTTTACCACCACACTTAGGGCAGAGCTTCTTCAAGTCGCACTGTGAGGCCCTATGATCCCGACCACATCTCCAGCAGCGGCCTTTGTCTATAATCCATCTCTGTACCTCATTGGCTGGCAGCTGCCTGAAGTCTGGGCACACACTCAGGTGATGATCTCCCATGGCGCAGAATGGACAGCTATTCCTCTGATTGAACGAGTTAGAGGAACGGACATTACTCACAGCGGTGGTCTGTGACCTCCGTTGGGACTGACTTGATCCATGCAGAATTGTGGCTGGCATAGGGAACTCTGATTTAACGGGTCTTCTTTCCTTTTGGAACATCTCTCGCTTTCCCCGTTGACCCGCCTGAGTGGCTACTATCTGGCATTCGGCTTCCTGCTCAAGCCACTCCGCAAAGTCCACTAAATTATACGAGGCACCTGGTCGTGTCATACGGGCATGTCTGGCAAAATTTGCAACTAATTCAGAAGGGAGCTTGCCAAGGAGCTGCTGAACATGTGAAGCACAGGCTAACTCTGCATCTCCTTGACTTGTTTCCAGAGACTGGATCATACCCACAAGGGCTCGAACTCTCATGGCGAAGTCACTGAAGTGTTTTGCATCTCCAGAACGAACAGGGTGCAGACTGAGGATGTTACTGATCTCTTTCAGTACTAACTGATGTGGCTGCCCATATCTCTTCTGGAGGGCTGCTAAGGCACAGGTATAGGGAAGTGGGCTATGAGCATAGGCGAGGGCTAGGTGACGTGCAGTGTCTAGTTTGAGGTGATCTAACAGAATATGATATTTATACTGCCCTGTTTCACCTGGTGGAAGTAAATTAATGAGGGCCATTTTGAGCATAGCAAACTCCAAGGGGTCATCGTGGAGAAAGTTAGGAAAGGACGGTGCTTCAATACGTGGCCAAAGTACTCTTGAGCCTACTGGCAGCTGAGTAAGCCCATGGTGAGGGCCTGGAAGGTGAGGGTGCACATAAGCAGGGGCCTGAGGTAGAGTTTGAGGATAGGCCTGTGGATATCCCACCTGGGCAAGGGGATCGCCATAAAGAGGATGAGCAGCTAGAGCTCCACCTGGTGGTTGTGGATAAGGGCGGAGAACAGGCTGGGGCCTTGGAACCATGACAGGAGGCTGTGGCTGCTGCAACACTGGGCCAGGTATTGGTGGGTGCACTGGATGTAGGCGCGCCTCACGACGCAGGTTAACGCCTGGTTGGTTGCGGCGTGGTAGAACAGGTGGCAGGACATTCTCATAGGGAGGGGCATGAGGAGGCAGATTAACATTTGCAGGGGGCAATAAAGGCTGATTCTGCACCACTGGTTCCCTAATCTCATGGGGAGGATTGGAATGTCTACCAGCTACCATTTCATGCTGAGGAAGAGGAGGAGGAGGCAAAGGGAGTTGCTCCTCCTCAGGGGGAGAATCCTCAATTATTATGACCTGATCAGGCTGAGCTGGATCTCTTGGGCTTGCAAGCATAGAGGGTGGAGGTGGCGGCAATTCTGATAAACGGCTAATGGGTGGAGGTAACTGAGCATGATCATTAGCCTGTCCAGGTAAGGGAATATTGCGCTCATTTAAACAGGCACGCAACTCTTGGACTATTGGGATATTACGGTTGTCTGGTGATGAAGCTGCTGAGGCAGGATCAGAAGTGGATGAAACATAATAAACAGATCTTTGTTCACAACGCTCCATTCTACCCTCTAAAGCACGAACATTATGTCCCAAATTACTAATAAGCTCTTTCAATTGATACATATCACATTGCAATCTACTCATATCATAAGCATTAGAAACATTAGATAATGGTTGAGAGTGTTGAGCATGTGACATTTCAAAGGAATTCCGATTTGGGACAGCTGTTCCAGTTTCAGCCACTAGGGGCATGGGAGATGGGCGTGCATGGGGTGCATGCAGAACCCCTGCATCGTCAAAGTCTCTTGCAGCTCCAGCGCCGTAACAGGTGCGTGGATCATTAGTACCGTAATTGAATCCCGAGTACTGTGTCTGGTAATCCTGTAGGTGAGCAGGGGGGTGCCTTGGTCTTGAAGATCTCCGTTGATCTGGGGCTTTCTCCGCCATTGCATCTATCAACTCCGGCTCGAACGGACCATGAAAAATATCTTGATTGTTTGCAACTTGGAAAAGGACTGTTTTGCTGATTTATGGACGTGATGGACACAATGGTGTGTGCGGATAAGACACGAGCTCCAGACAGGATTTCAAGTTATTATTGTTTACTGATGGATTGATGATTGGGTTGCAGTAGCGATGTTTGTTACATAAGTGTGGTTTTCTAAAAATAAAGAAAGAGAAAGAAATAAATAGAATTTGCATCTGAATAAAGAACAAAATATTAAACAAAGCATTCATACAACTTAAGTAAATCAATGGTTATCAAACATCGTAACATATGTAGGCTACACATAATCTTAAATAAACAAAGGAGACGCAACATGCATGAACGGCATATTGTGAACAACGTAAAGGTAATGAAAACAATAAAGGCAAATAACCAACATAATTATTAAACAGATGGTTCAGGTTGAACTTACATTTCATTGACGCACGATTCTAGACAAAGGAAAACATGCCGCCACCAGATTCAAAGCCAAACCCGCACTTGCGCACGAACGCCATTAATGTAGGCGACCTAGAGCGCAGGCGGAGATTGGAGAGGCGGAGACAGAGACGCGCTCTGAAATGCGGGGATTTTTTACAACGGTCCATAGTTATTGTAGACAGATCTACAAAATTAAAGATTTCCTGGTGGCCTAGAAGCAGACAAACATACAAATTAGTTGGGTCATCTAAGTTCCGTGACCGCGGAGAGGAAAGGTTCGTTTCTCACTGGATTTGTCATCTATAAAGGTTAAATAAAAAAATGAGCCGGGGTGCCCCTCACAAAAATGTGGGGAAATTTTTTAGAGCCCTATATCCAAAATGGCTGCTGCCAGCCAAGCTAGAAATTTACTTTTTAATGGTTTTGCCCACAGTCCTGAATAATACATGGTTTCTGCGACTATTTGGGTCCAGAAATTCACAAATGATGTAGATTTATTGATTTGACCTATTTTTGACCTTCAAATTCAAGATGGCTGCCACTTTTGGCTCTTTAAATGTCAATTTTTCAAAATCGTCAGAGAGCCTTAATGTTAGGCTCAAATGAAAGGTCTGCTCATACTGAATTCAGTTATGGATAGTAAAATTACAACATACACATAGGTTATCAGATGTCTTGGGTGGAACCAATGAAAGCAGGGAGACAGAGACTATTCCTTAGCTTGGGGTTGTTTTCATTAACATAACATTAACATTTTTTTACAATTTATTTATTGAATTAACTAAAAAGACTCTCCATCTGAATCTGTTGAGTCTCCACACTGACTCATCTCATCATCACTGCTACTTTCGTCTGAGCAGTCATGAGGTGTGAACTGCTGGGGCAAGGGGGGCAGGGTGTGACGCACTGGTCGACACTTTCCATTCACTAGTTCCCAGCCGTGACCAATGGGAGAAGGATGCTCTTGTAGATTGTAATGGAGCTGGCAATATGTAAGGTAGTTTGACCTTTCCATATGAAGATTCAAAGAGTCATCATCAGGTGGGAGACGGATTGTACTCTTATTCTTCAGTAGAAAACACCTGACCATGGTGGATTTTTAAGAAGCCAAAACCAAACCAAAGATCATGCCAAAACTGCCAGCGGTTTCTGTCCAAAAAACTACACCGATCAAGAGTTCATTCTAAAACATATAAGTATGTTACAATCGTTAGGCTAGGCTACAAACTTTATCTTAGGTTGCTTGTATCAGTGTCAACCAGCACCTGATGTAGGCCTAGCGTTTGGATGAGAAAAGTAGCCCATGTGGTAGATATTATGATATAACGTGTTGGTTTTGTCACAGCGCTCTTCATGTTCACTAACGAGAACAACTAGTTGCTCCGTCGGTAACGACTTTAGAAATAAAAGATGGCGACCAAAATAATAAAATCAGAATTTTCATTAGACCTTCGATCGTGACACAAGTTCTCATTCATTGGTCAGCTGTCAAAAAGCGCCTGACATTGGGTGCTTTTTCTTGGCGAGTTGAAGTTTTCTCAACTTGAAAACCACCCGGAGCAGGGAAAAAACCTCCTAGCGGCGGTGTTTTTAAAAAGCGCCCAGTCTTTTTTTCAAAATCACTCTGTACCATAGGGATATAATGTAAAACATACAAAAAACACTGTAGAAGCCATTTGGCACCTCTCCTGTATTATTGTGTTTGTCCACTAGGTGGCAGTATAACTTAATTGGGGTTCAGGCCAATATAGTGGGGGAACAAACGTCCAGGTGACAGGTGTTGCCTGACGGAGGGGAGCACACACAGTTTTTGACCGCTACGCTATGCTATGCTACGTGTTTACCACGCTGAATGCTTGTATGTACTTTTCTATGGATTATATTGGACTCTATGCACGAAGGATGGATTACTGACTTGGTGTGGTGCAATAAATACACCGTCATTCATACGTAAGGCTCATGTAATTTTATACGCATTTACAGTGGCTAATGTTAAGCAAAGCGCGTCAACTAGGTGCTCGTCTAGTAACCCCTCAGGGGCTTCAAGTATAGGCTTAGCCTCTTCATTTCTAGTCAAAAACTGTCGCTTCGTGCTACCGACGCGGAAAGAGTTTCATCACACGCTGATATGGATGTTAGCTGTTCGTGCGTGGAGAGGAGCTACTGAAACAGCTTGTTGTGTTCGTGAGACCGAGGACGGCGGGTCTACGTATCGCTTCAGTGTTCGCTTGTTTGGATTAAGGATTACCAGAGAACTTTTAATAGGGGAGAATTAGCACTCCGGTGGTACTGCGCCTAGATGGCGCGCGCGAGTCAGTGAAGAATGAATTGGGTTCTATGCAGCTGCACCCTCAAATGCTGTATTTCTTTAGATACAATTTTTTCTTGAATAAATGCATTCATGCATGCGGTTCAGAGTAATTTGACTTAATTCGCAGTCCACACATAATATTTTTAGCATTTTTTGTTCATTTGTAAAATCCCTTCCAAAGTGTCTGTCACGTGACACAGCAAGTCTATAGAGTAGCAGAATGCTAGTGAGTCAGGGGAAAAAACAGCTCAAAGATGAAAAACGTAATGGTCATATGTATTAAATATATTTCATTTTGATTGAAATCCATGTCAAAGTTGCTTAAAATAAAATGCAATCTGTGATATGTTGTCCCTAAATATGTGAAAATTATACATTTAGCCCTATACCTCATAGGTGCCCATTGATTTTCCACTCAGTTTCCACTGACTCGCGATCGCCCCCTAGCGGATTTGCAATTGGAATTGCAGGTTGAATGGCGTTAATAGGAGTGCCATGGCTCGCCGTAAACGGGCTCTGGGATTACCATCGGCACCGCAGAGGACAACGGAGCCACACTCGTCGAAAGTCTACAGATTGATTGGAAGGCGCCCAACGCGAGGTAGGCCTTATGTAGCGCTACTAGGAATGAATGGCCATTCAGTTTGTGTGCACACATAGAGGGGCAAAATCCAATGCATTGGTGACGATCGGGCGGGGAATTGTTGCTTTGTTGCGAACTCCGCGACTTTGATACTTTGTTGCGAACTCGTTGCGAACTTTGAGCTCACGTCGCGTAAATAATGGAGACAAGTGAAATCGTGGACGGGCCATCGGGGCCGTCCTCAGAGTCGAACAATGTTGAAAATGGCGTTGATATGCAAGTGGACAAAGAGAAACGTACTGTTACATTGACTGTTAAGGCATTTGCTGAAAAACTTGAACGTTTGCAAAAGGAAAGGAAAGCTAAGCTCAACAAAGCTGGTAAACTAAGAAATGTGTTAGAAGGTCTAATGAAAGAAAAAGATAATGCACAGGTTCAATCTGTTTTTAATGATCTTTTGAAATTATGTGACGAAGCAAAAGGTGTTCATGAGTCTGTAATGGGTATGTTGCCTACTGCTGAACAAGAGAAACATGATCTGTGGTTTAAAGCCAAAATGATTGCTAATAATGATTTTATTTCTAATGTCCAATTGTGGTTTTCCAATGCTGATGAAATTGTGATTTCTGATTCTGCAATTAAGAGTGTCAATGATGGTATTAACCCAGGGGGCAGTATTTCAAATGTAGTCAGTAAACAAATTGTGACTTCTGATTATGCTTCTAAGAATGTTGATGATGGTATTAGCCCAGACGACAGTATATCAAATATAGCCAGTAGACACTCACAAAAGACCGGGAGTAGCACTAAGTACAGCACTGCATCCTCAAGAATTAAAGCAGCGGCTGAGAAGGCTGCGTTGCTTGCCCGGATGGCAGCATTAAAAGATAAACATGCATTGGAGGAACAAGAACAGCAAATAAAGAGGAAAATGGAGCAACAAAATTTGGAAACGATGCTTGCTGAGTCTGCTGCCAAACTTGCAGTGCTAGAGGCCTCTGAAAATCAAAGTTGTGTTAAGACATCAAATGCTATGAATGACTACTTAGAAAAGGCAATGCAAAAATCAGCACCAGCGCACAGACTTGATCCAAGAGCTTTGGAATTCAACCTCGCACCTCGGCCTCAATCACAGCAAACACGGGAGCGAGTAGTCACTGTCAATCAGCTAGCACCAATGGATGATCTACAGCCTGGCCTAAGCCAACAGCCTGTATGTAGGCCAAAGGAGCAGACTGGCACAAGCAGACAGCATTCATCGCATGTTATGGAAGCAGGACATCAAGCCTTCTATGTCAACGCACCAGTAGGGGACCAAAGTCAACATGGAGATCTCTTCTCTGTGCTTCATAAGCAAAATGAAATAACGTCGTCACTCTTTCAACAACAACGCCTGTTGTCATTGCCAGCAAGAGACATCCCTCTGTTTGATGGAAATCCACTTCAGTATCTCTCATTTATCAGGGCATTTGAACAAGGAGTCGAAGAAAAGGCCAGCAAGGGTGACTGCTTGTACTACCTTGAACAATTCACAAGGGGGCAGCCAAGAGAACTTGTTCGTAGCTGCCTGCATATGAGCCCTGACACAGGCTATGCTAAAGCAAAGGAGCTGCTGGAGAAACACTTTGGCAATAAATATAAGATCGCAGTGGCATATATTGAAAGAGCATTGTCCTGGCCTCCAATAAAAAATGAAGACGTGAGTTCCCTACAAGCATATTCCCTCTTTCTACAAGGCTGCTGCAATGTTATGGAAGAGCTGCAGTATATGCAAGAGCTGGATGTGCCAAGCAATATAAGAGCAATTGTTTCTAAATTACCTTTTAAGCTCAGAGAGCGATGGAGGACGGTTGCACATGACATACTGGAATCAACAGAACGCAGAGCCCTGTTAAAAGATCTGGTCAAAGTAGTTGACCGACATGTCCAGATTCTGTCAGATCCTTTGTATGGCAACATCAGTGACATACCATCTAGGACGTCTAGGCCAAGATCACATCCCGACCAGAGTGTCAGAGGAACAAGTTTCGCTACCACGGTCGAGCCAGTGGAACATCAAAGTGGCAGAGGCACAAGGGCTGCTTCACCAAGGCGTATTAACGCAATGGTCTCGGACTGTGCATGCTGTGAGCAACGTCATTCTCTAGAGCATTGCCAACAGTTTAAGCGCAAGAGCCACAGAGACAAGATGAACTTTGTGAAAGAAAAAGAGCTTTGCTTTGGTTGCCTGCAATATGGGCACAGGAGTCGGAACTGTGAGAACCGTTTAATCTGTAGAACATGCAATCAGAGACACCCAACCGTGCTCCATATTGACAAGAGAGGGACAAGTGATGCACGCATAGGGCACTCAAGGGCTACTTCCAGTACTTTCACAGAAGCCAACAGGGAGTTGGGGGCAAATCCATCTGCATCCTCACAGACTTGTGGACATACAGGGGCCGGAGTGGATCGTTGTTTATTGTCCATCCTGCCAGTCCAAGTGAAGTCCGCTAAAGGTGACCAAGTCATACAGACATATGCTTTCTTAGATCCAGGCAGTTCGGCCACCTTTTGTTCTGAACAGCTTATGCAGAGGCTTTGTCTCACTGGAAAACGAACCCAGTTCCTCTTGCAGACCATGGGTCAAGAAAAGGTGGTGCCTGCATTCACACTTCGAGATCTGGAAGTGTCTGCCATTGATAGTGACGTCTTTTACAAACTCCCACAAACCCTCACACAAAAAAGAATGCCTGTGAGTGCTGACAACATTGTATCTGCTGGTGACTTGAAAATGTGGCCTTACCTGTCTGGCTTGGAAATGCCTAACATACATGCTGACGTTGACCTGTTGATTGGAAGCAATGCACCCAAGTTGTTGGAGCCTTGGGAGGTCATCAACAGCATCGGAGGTGGCCCATATGCTATAAGAACGGCGTTAGGATGGGTCGTTAATGGCCCTATGCAGAAAGAAGATTCCATCTCGCCAGCCTACGTTAATAGGATTTCTGTATCGAAACTGGAAGAGATGCTGAATAACCAGTACAATCATGACTTCAGCGAACGGGCTACTGAGGAGAGAGGCTTATCAAGAGAAGACAGGAAGTTTATGGAGGTTATGGAAAGGTCTGCAATTCTCAAAGAGGGTCACTATCAATTAAACTTGCCTTTCAAGAAAGACGTGTGTCTGCCCAATAACTTCTCTGTGGCAAAGCAGAGGGTAATGGGTCTGAAGAGGAAGTTTCTAAAGAGTGAACATTTCTTTAAAGAGTACAATGTCAACATCAGTGAGATGATAAGTAAAGGCTATGCAGAGAAAGTACCCCCCCAGCAGTTGAGTGGGGACCATAGCCAGGTGTGGTATATCCCTCACCACGGGGTTTATCACCCCAGAAAGAAAACTCTGAGAGTGGTGTTTGACTGTGCTGCCACATTCAAGGGAACCTCGTTAAATCAGCAACTCTTGCAGGGTCCTAACCTCAACAGTACGTTGCTTGGAGTTCTATTGAGGTTTAGACAAGAGCCTGTTGCAGTCATGGGAGATATACAAGCAATGTACCATCAAGTCAAGGTCCCAGACGCAGACAGAGACTTCCTGCGGTTCCTGTGGTGGCCTGAAGGAGATCTCACCAAGGAATTGGCAGAGTACCGCATGACTGTCCATCTGTTTGGCGCTGTGTCGTCTCCAAGCTGCGCCATCTTTGCTCTGAGAAAAATGGCTGATGACAACCAGGCTGGTTTTCCATCAGAGGTTATCCAAACCGTGAAAGAAAACTTTTATGTTGACGACTGCCTGAAGAGTTTGCCGTCTGAAGTGGAAGCTCTGGCACTGGTCAACCATCTTACCCTGCTATGTCAAAGAGGAGGATTTACTTTGACGAAATGGATTAGCAATAGCCGCTCCGTATTGCAAGCACTGCCCGACGACAATCAAGCTAAGGGCCTGAAGGAACTCGATATGGACCGGGATGATCTTCCTGTTGAGCGAGCGCTTGGCCTGCAGTGGTGCGTTGAGGCGGACGCCTTCACGTTCAGGTTGGAGCTGCCTCAAAGGTCCTGCACCAGACGTGGAATACTATCTGTGTCCAGCTCCGTGTACGATCCACTGGGGTTTCTCGCACCAGTGCTGTTGCCTGCTAAGATCATACTCCAGGAACTCTGCAGAAGAAACTGTGGGTGGGATGAAACTGTACCCCAAGATCTCCTGCAGCCATGGATCAGATGGTTGGATGAGTTGCGTGAGCTGTCCAAGGTCCAGATCAAGAGGTGCATCAAGCCTAAAGGGTTTGGAGACGTCATTCAAGCACAGCTTCATCACTTCTCAGATGCCAGCGAGTCAGGGTATGGGGCAGTCGCCTACCTCAGGATGCAAAATGGCAGAGGTGATGTGCATGTTTCTTTCCAGATGGGTAAAGCCAGAGTAACACCTTTGAAAGCTGTGACCATTCCACGCTTAGAACTGACTGCTGCAGTGCTTGCTGTTCGCGTGGACCTGATGCTGAGGTCAGAGCTGCGGGTTCCATTACAAGAATCAGTCTTTTGGACCGATAGTACATCAGTGCTCAAGTATATAAAAAATGAGGACAAGCGTTTCCATACATTTGTGGCAAACAGGGTCACAACCATCAGAGAAGCAACAGCAACTTCACAATGGCGGTACATCAGTTCTAAGGAAAATCCAGCGGATGAGGCTTCCAGAGGTCTGAGGGTCCAGGACTTCGTTGGTCACAATAGGTGGACAGAAGGTCCAAGTTTCCTGTGCAAGCCAGAAGAGGCCTGGCCAGCTGACGGGGTGGATATGATGATCAAGGCAGACGACCTGGAGGTGAAAAGAGAAGCTGTGGTGAATGCAGTCAATATAAAGGACTCACCTGATGGTACCAGTCGGCTGATTGCATACTTTTCAGATTGGAGGAGACTGAGGGTGGCAGTAGCCTGGTATCTGAAGTTGAAAAGGATGCTCTTGGATAAGGTTCATAGGAGGCGAGAGTCTGACAGTTCTTCAAGTGTCACAACTGATAATGCTACAGCACTCAAAAGGCAAGCTTTGACTGTCGAAGATTTGTATGAGTCTGAACTTGCCATAATTCGTTACTGTCAACAGCAGAGGTTTAGCGAGGAGATTGCTACCTTGTCTGCAGGAAAGGGTGCAGTGAGCAGGCAGAGCTCGCTGTATAAGCTCGATCCAAAGCTGGATGATGGGCTCCTAAGAGTTGGCGGGCGATTGACCAGAGGTTCTATGCCGGAGGAAGCCAAACACCCGCTAATTCTGTCCAAGGACCAACACGTAGCCACTTTGCTGCTAAGAGACATCCACCAACAGCTTGGTCATAGTGGTCGCAACCACACTCTATCCACACTTAGGCGGAAGTATTGGGTGACTGGCGCAAACTCAGCAGTGCGGAAGATCGTGTCTGAGTGCTGCTTCTGCAGAAGACACAACGGTCGGATGATGACACAGAAGATGGCGGATTTGCCAAAGGAGCGGATTCTTCCTGACCATCCACCGTTCACCAATACGGGAGTCGACTATTTCGGACCAATAGAGGTGAAGAAGGGACGAGGCACAGTCAAGCGCTATGGCGTGATCTTTACCTGTCTATCAAGTCGAGCAGTTCATCTAGAAGTTGCCAACTCACTAGATACAGATGCATGTATTAACTCACTACGTCGTTTCATTAGCCGAAGGGGCCAAGTTATGCACCTGTTGTCTGACAACGGCACTAACTTCATAGGTGCTGAAAGAGAGCTTAGAGAGGCACTCTCATCCCTCAATCAGGCACAGATCGAAGGGATGCTGCATCAAAGGGGAATTAAGTGGAGCTTCAACCCCCAGCAGGGTCTCACTTTGGGGGTGTCTGGGAGCGCGTAATCCGTATGGTGAGGAGGATTCTGACTTCAGTGCTCAGGCAGCAAAGGCTTGACGATGATGCACTCCATACGGTCATATGCGAAGCTGAGGCCATCTTGAATGACCGCCCAATTTCCAAGGTGTCTGATGATCCAAACGATCTTGAGCCCCTCACCCCTAATCATATCCTGCTCATGAAGGGAAGACCATCGTTACCACCAGGTCTCTTCGAACAGCATGACATGTACATCAAACGGAGGTGGAGGCAAGCTCAGTACATATCCAATCTCTTCTGGAAACGCTGGGTCCGTGAGTACCTGCCACTACTGCAGGAAAGGCAGAAATGGAATGAGCAGAAGAACAATCTAAAGCCAGGAGATATTGTGATAATAATGGATCCTACTGCACCACGTGGCTCATGGCCACTCGCAAGAGTCTTGGAGGCATTTCATGATAAGAAAGGGCTAGTGCGCTCAGTACGTCTCCAGACCAAAAATACCATCATTGAAAGGCCTGTGACTAAACTTTGTTTACTGCATGAGTCAGGCTAGGGGTTTTATCATGTCCTCACTTAAACGTCCTCTCTGGGTTAATGTGTTCAATGTCTGGGCTTGTGTGTAAAAGGGTGTGTGCTTAATGTGTATGGGTTTCTAATGGCTCCTTGTTGTCTGTATGGGAATTGTCCTGTCAGTATGCCATCACAATTAGGGGCCGGGGTGTAGAAGCCATTTGGCACCTCTCCTGTATTATTGTGTTTGTCCACTAGGTGGCAGTATAACTTAATTGGGGTTCAGGCCAATATAGTGGGGGAACAAACGTCCAGGTGACAGGTGTTGCCTGACGGAGGGGAGCACACACAGTTTTTGACCGCTACGCTATGCTATGCTACGTGTTTACCACGCTGAATGCTTGTATGTACTTTTCTATGGATTATATTGGACTCTATGCACGAAGGATGGATTACTGACTTGGTGTGGTGCAATAAATACACCGTCATTCATACGTAAGGCTCATGTAATTTTATACGCATTTACAGTGGCTAATGTTAAGCAAAGCGCGTCAACTAGGTGCTCGTCTAGTAACCCCTCAGGGGCTTCAAGTATAGGCTTAGCCTCTTCAAACACCAATGTGAACACCCCCTAAATCAGGTTCCAAACAACCAAACTTACTGGCTTGACATTCCAATACCTTTGTCAGCATGTCAGTTAATAAATGAAAATCACAAAATATTTTAGAGATAGAAGTGAGAAATTGGAGAAAGTTACCAGATCTTTTCTTTCAGTTCACAACACTTAAAAAAGATACTTTTTGTAATTACATTCTACCAGTGGTAGATTATTTGCATTACACAATTATAGTAATTTACTGTAAATTAAGATGATAATAATAAGTGGTCTGAATGCTAAATCGTGTTCCTGACTCTCCCACCTCCATGTGTTGTGTTTGTTAGAGTCTCATCTGCAGTGTCTCCACTCCCCTCTGCCGTCTCCCCTGTGCCGTACCCAGAGCTCTGAGTGGAGGCAGCCACTAGAGGGCGCTTTAAGGGATCAGATAATCTGGAAAATACAGAGCGTTGCGCAGATCTGCTCCCAAAGCCTTCATCAGGGAGGGGTTCTCTGACTGAAAATAAAATACATACAAATGTAACACATTTAATTCTACAATTATTAAGCATTTTAAAAGGATATTTAATTCCAAGAACATGTAATTTAAAAAGAAACATAAATACAGTATACTAACATTCCGGAGGAAGATCTTGACTTGTCTTCAACAGGAAAGGACAGCCCTTATTTCCTGCCACCATCTCTTCTATCTTCTCCAGCAGCTCTGTCACCTGGCCACCATCACTCTTCTTATTGTTTACAACATGATACCTGTTCCCACATTTCTCTACAAGCCACTGCAGAGCCTCTCCTCCACTCTCAATGTGCTGCTCAATGCTTGTGTCTCCCAGACAGTCCCCATAGGTGAACAGCACTATAGTGTGACTCCAGACTCTCTCACCCAGAAGCTCCAGGTGTTCCTGCACAGCTCTTCTGTATGTTTCCTTGAATGGGTAACTCACCATAATTACCAGGAGTAGAGCATGGGGTCCTGGAGGCCACAGAGACACACTGCGGATAATCTCTCGTTCACCTTTAGGAGTTTGTGTAACAGTGCAATTAGCAAGCCATCCTGGTGCCTCCACTAGAGTGATGTATCTCCCTGCTATTTCTCCTTCTCTCTTCACACACTCTGCTGTTCTCCTTACAATATCAAACTCCTTTCTGCCCAGGATGGTGTTTCCTGATGAACTCTTCCCAGCCTTTATGTATCCCAGTAGCACAATCCTCATGTCTGAGATTTGTGGAACTCCACCTGGAAACAAATATCATAACACTCTGTCAAACACACAAGCTTAGGGTACACATTCTGCACTATGGAGTGTGTGTGTGTGTGTGTGTGTGTGTGTGTGTGTGTGTGTGTGTGCGTGTGCACGCACGTGTGTGTGTGTGTGTGTGTGTGTGTGTGTGTGTGTGTGTGTGCTAGGAGTTCAATAAGTGGAATGAGGATGGAATTATGGGTCTCGAGGGATGTTTTGACTGCACTTCATGGGAGCTTTTTAATTGCCCAGATCTGAATGAACAAGTTAATGTAAATTCAGACTACATAACCTTTGGTGGGGATCTAGTGATGTCCACTGGAGCTTTTAAGATCCAAAAACAAACTCTGGGTATCAAAGAAATTAAACAAAGAAAGTAGCTAAGAGGGATATACAAAGACAAATTAAAAGGCAGATAAACATGGATAAGAACCCCAAAAAGCAGAACAAAATCTGGCCCTAGGCAACCCCAGGAACCATACCATGACCACATTTCCCACAAAGACAGAGGTTCAGAACCACTATATATCAATAAAAAAGTAGCATGCTGTCATATCCCGCTGACTGTGGTGATTTTTCACAATCATGATAGTGAGGCATGATGGTAAGATTTGATAGTACAGATGCAAATAGACCTGTTAGATTTGATTTTATAAATAATTGATGCACATAATGTGAGCAGTGGCCTTGAAATCTAAGTGTATCCTAGCGGTAGCAGATTCTTTTCTGCAATAGGCAGAACATCTAGAAATGAGACACTGGGACTTCCAATGAGTCAGATATCTGTGGTGCATACTAAACACTCTAAGCGGCCGTTCACACTGACACGCTTTTTTCACCTCAGGCGCTCGATTTCAATTGTTTCCCTATGGAACGATGCGACTTGACCATTGCTACGCACCTCGCGTAAAAAAGCGCTATTAAAAACGCAAGCGACTAAAAAACGCAAGCGCAAAATAGTTCAACTTTTGAGGTCGCGTTTTCTTCAACAATGGGCCCATTGCCTAGCTGCCAGTCATAGCTAAGTCGGGGAGTTAGCGTAGCGGTTTAGCCAAATCTAGCTGTCATAGCAACAAGATGTGCATTTATCACTTTCGACCTCACATGTTTTTGTCACTCACATTTTCAGAATACTCGTGTTCAGTGTGAACGGCCCCTAAGCAATCATTTGACTCAGCCAAGAGTAGCAGTTGTTTGAAAGGTTTTAATCATCATTGTCATCTAGTTTGCTCCTCTGATTGGTTGTAGTGTTATCCTACTGTGTGCAGTGGCAGTTTGACAACCCCTGATTCTGCCCAGGATTGAGTTTGGTCTATGGTTCATAGCCAGACTATACAGATTGAGTTTGGTCTATGGTTCATGTCCAGACTATACAGATTGAGTTTGGTCTATGGTTCATAACCAGACTATACAGATTGAGTTTGGTCTATGGTTCATGTCCAGACTATACAGATTGAGTTTGGTCTATGGTTCATAACCAGACTATACAGATTGAGTTTGGTCTATGGTTCATAGCCAGACTATATTGATTGAGTTTGGTCCATGGTTCATGGCCAGACTATACAGATTGAGTTTGGTCTATGGTTCATAGCCAGACTATAGATCGTGTCCAGACTATACATTTCAATGTTATAGTTACAGACTTGTCAGGCTATGTGAGCAGAACTGCGTGGTGGTGGGAAAACACTCAGAACCCTGCTTCCTCTGCCCCGCCCATTCTCTCAAATCCAGACTAGGTCACGCCCCTTCATGCCGTTCCACACTCAGACCAAACTCAACACAGACCACTTCATGTTTTCATCTTGAAGCTTCCACTTCATTCAACTCCAAAATCTTCCAGAATCTGAGTCTCATTCACATTCCAATCTGTGCATTTGCAGCAGGACACTTTTATGGTCCGTTTTCAGACCAAAAACATGCTAACACACATTAGACCATACACACTACATGTGTGTTAGACACAGCAGCACAGCACAGCTCCCATTTTATATTGTGTGTGTGTGTGTGTGTGTGTGTGTGTGTGTGTGTGTGTGTGTGTGTGTGTGTGTGTGTGTGTGTTATGCATGTCACACACTGTATCTCCATAGACTTTAGAAGAGATCTGGTTCACACAGGAAACTGTTTCAGGAGTGAACATAGATGCACACGTACCCTGAACTGAACCAACAGTAGCGCTTACAGACTGTGAATGCACTGATTGTGTGTGAATGAGGCCTGATGGTAGGATAAGTGCCAGCTCACAGCATTGGCTAATCTATGTGTACAGGGGCTTAGCTATGTTTATGAACATTTTCACAGTTTTGCCATAAATATACTCAAATACTAAACTTAATATACGCTCTTACATAAACTCTATATATGATGATAACAGTTACAATTTCATTAGATCATGAATTAATTATTGTATTGAAAATACTAGAGATACTCTGAGATTATTGTATTGTAATTGAAAACTGAGGAAGCATTGGTTTTCATCTAATCTAATGTTAGGGGCCAAACTGAGAAAGTTTGTGTCATTCATTCAAGTATTGTCAGCCATTGTACATTGGCAGGATTATACTTAAAATCTACATATTACATTGCATTACATTTTGGGTTCATTGGTGGTTCATTACATTGGTGGGAAGTAATTATGTTGGTGGGTAATAACTACATAGGAGAGGCATAGGAGAGATAAAGAACATATGAACTGTAAAGTGTTAATTTACATGTCCAGTGTTTGAATTAAAAACTCTGAACCATTCTCTCACCTGCTGATGATGTTGCAGTGTATTTATGTTTCCTAGCAACGCCAGACGCTGTTTTGATTGGATTTTACTCACCCAATCCCGAGTTCCCTTTCCCATACCCCGCCCCCTTTCTACAGCTCTGACACACCATATATGTCCACAAAGTAAGAACCAGGGCCAGGTGGCAAAAGATCATCCCAGAAGCCTTTTCCACAAAGGACCCATATCCATATGTGCCCACTAACACTAACCTCACTTTCTCACTTACCCCAGTAACATCTACCCTACTACCCATGAAGGTGTGGACTAACTTTTGTTCTGCTTTATTCTAGCTACTGACACCTACTGGAAAGTCTTGCTTTCAGCTGCTCTTGACTGCTGATGAGCTCTCATTGGAACACTCATCTCCTTACTCAAATGGAGACTTTTCATTGGTGCCCAACTGGATAATTACTAGCTTTGGTACCTAAGGATCACATTCATCATTTTGTGTGTGTGTGTGTGTGTGTGTGTGTGTGTGTGTGTGTGTGTATGTGTGTGTGTGTGTGTGTGTGTGTGTGTGTGTGTGTGTGTGTGTGTGTGTGTGTGTTGGATGAAAAGCTGATCCATTCTCTCACCTGCTGATGATCTGAGAGTCTCTCTCTGCTTCTGCACCTTCATCTTCCTCTCCTCTGCTCTTCTCTCTTCTTCCTTCTTCTTCTCTTGGAGTTTGTTACAAACATGTCTGTCAAAATCAAAGCCATGGCCACCCTTTCCTGCCACCATCTCTTCTATCTTCTCCAGCAGCTCTGTCACCTGGCCACCATCACTCTTCTTATTGTCTACAACATGATACCTGTTCCCACATTTCTTTACAAGCCACTGCAGAGCCTCTCCTCCACTCTCAATGTGCTGCTCAATGCTTGTGTCTCCCAGCCAGTCCCCCCATGTGAACAGCACTATAGTGTGACTCCAGACTCTCTCACCCAGAAGCTCCAGGTGTTCCTGCACTGCTCTTCTGAATGTCTCTGTGAATGACTCAGTCACATTAATGAGCAGGAGTAGAGCATGGGGTCCTGGAGGACACTAAGACACACTAAGGATAATTTCTCGTTTATCACGTTCAGGAGTTTTCTCTACAGTGTAGTTAGCCCACCATCCTGGTGCCTCCACTAGAGTGATGTATCTCCCTGCTATTTCTCCTTCTCTCTTCACACACTCTGCTGTTCTCCTTACAATATCAAACTCCTTTCTGCCCAGGATGGTGTTTCCTGATGAACTCTTCCCAGCCTTTATGTATCCCAGTAGCACAATCCTCATGTCTGAGATTTGTGGAACTCCACCTGGAAACAAATATCATAACACTCTGTCAAACACACAAGCTTAGGGTACACATTCTGCACTATGGAGTGTGTGTGTGTGTGTGTGTGTGTGTGTGTGTGTGTGTGTGTGTGTGCGTGTGCACGTGCACGTGTGTGAGTGTGTGTGTGTGTGTGTGTGTGTGTGTGTGTGTGCTAGTAGAAAATTCAATAACTGGAATAAGGACGCAATTATGAATCTCTTAAGGGATGTTTTGACTGCACCTCATAGGAGGTTTTTAATTGCCCAGATCTGAATGAACAAGTTAATGTAAATTCAGACTACATAACCTTTGGTGGGGATCTAGTGATGTCCACTGGAGCTTTTAAGATCCAAAAACAAACTCTGGGTATCAAAGAAATTAAACAAAGAAAGTAGCTAAGAGGGATATACAAAGACAAATTAAAAGGCAGATAAACATGGATAAGAACCCCAAAAAGCAGAACAAAATCTGGCCTTAGGAAACCCCAGGAACCATACCATGACCACATTTCCCACAAAGACAGAGGTTCAGAACCACTATATATCAATAAAAAAGTAGTATGCTGTCACATCCCGCTGACTGTGGTGATTTTTCACAATCATGATAGTGAGGCATGATGGTAAGATTTGATAGTACAGATGCAAATAGACCTGTTAGATTTGATTTTATAAATAATTGATGCACATAATGTGAGCAGTGGCCTTGAAATCTAAGTGTATCCTAGCGGTAGCAGATTCTTTTCTGCAATAGGCAGAACATCTAGAAATGAGACACTGGGACTTCCAATGGGTCAGATATCTGTGGTGCATACTAAACACACTAAGCGGCCGTTCACACTGACACGCTTTTTTCACCTCCAGGCGCTCGATTTCAATTGTTTTCCTATGGAACGATGCAACTTGACCGCGAAAAAAAAACGCTAGTAAAAACGCAAGCGACTAAAAAACGCAAGCGCTCAAAGTTGAAAATAGTTCAACTTTTGAGGTCGCGTTTTCTTCAACAATGGGCCCATTGCCTAGCTGCCAGTCATAGCTAAGTCCATGTCCTCTATATAATTCTGTGGCTAAGTCGGGGAGTTAGCGTAGCGGTTTAGCCAAATCTAGCTGTCATAGCAACAAGATGTGCATTTATCACTTTCGACCTCACATGTTTTTGTCACTCACATTTTCAGAATACTCGTGTTCAGTGTGAACGGCCCCTAAGCAATCATTTGACTCAGCCAAGAGTAGCAGTTGTTTGAAAGGTTTTAATCAGCATTGTCATCTAGTTTGCTCCTCTGATTGGTTGTAGTGTTATCCTACTGTGTGCAGTGGCAGTTTGACAACCCCTGATTCTGCCCAGGATTGAGTTTGGTCTATGGTTCATAACCAGACTATACAGATTGAGTTTGGTCTATGGTTCATGTCCAGACTATACAGATTGAGTTTGGTCTATGGTTCATAACCAGACTATACAGATTGAGTTTGGTCTATGGTTCATGTCCAGACTATACAGATTGAGTTTGGTCTATGGTTCATAACCAGACTATACAGATTGAGTTTGGTCTATGGTTCATATCCAGACTATATTGATTGAGTTTGGTCCATGGTTCATGGCCAGACTATACAGATTGAGTTTGGTCTATGGTTCATAGCCAGACTATAGATCGTGTCCAGACTATACATTTCAATGTTATAGTTACAGACTTGTCAGGCTATGTGAGCAGAGCTGAGTGGTGGTGGGAAAACACTCAGAACCCTGCTTCCTCTGCCCCGCCCATTCTCTCAAATCCAGATTAGGACACGCCCCTTCATGCCGTTCCACACTCAGACCAAACTCAACACAGACCACTTCATGTTTTCATCTTG